>JAJEJO010003308.1:356098-444649 GCA_020662805.1 Glaucomys volans | reverse complement strand
TGACCTTGCTATCTCCTGCCTCAGTCTTTTAAGTCTCTGGTATTACATGCCTGCACCTCCACACCTGGCTTCTTCCCTCTTTTGCTCCCCATCCATAATGTCAACAGTTTGGTGCACATTCTATCATGATATGGGATCTTGTCACAGCCCCAAAACAATGAGGCCAGTTAATAATCATAGATTGAAACTTTCAAAAATATGAGCCAAAACAAACATTTTTAATACAAATTGTTTATTATCTCAGGTATTTTAGAGTAAAAGAAGTATGACTAATAGGTGCTCACACTGAAATGTGGTCTAGAGTGGGGAAGGGGAAGGAAGGTGGAGTAGAGTTGCCCAAATTCTTCAAAGTTCCAGTGTGACCAATGTGGTGCCCAGTCTCTGGATGGCTCCCAATGATACCTGCTCTTTCTCTTCACACCCTTTGTAACCCTTTCACTCATTGTACCAGGACAGGCCTGAATAACCAATAGAATATGGCAGAACAAACAACAGATGACTTCCAATAATATGGACTCTGCTTTTTTTTCTCTTGTGAAAGGTATTTTTTTCTTTCTCCCACTTTTTTGGTTCAAACCAAGAAACAGAGTTGCTTGACTTCTTCGTGACCTGGCCAGTTGCATGTACTTTTTAGCAGACTTCAAAGTAAAATGGAACATGGACCATAACTAGGCACTGAAAAAGCTGTTTTATTGTTGCCTGAAACACTGAGGATGGACCACATTACTAAGTTCATGGAAACTAGCTCTGACCCTGAGCTAACTTACTTAAATTCTTCTGTAAGCTCCATACCTCACACCTTCAATGGCAACCATACCAAGGTAGAACATCTCTGACCTCAGAAATTGCAACTTGCTGTATTTGTTTTCTAAATAAATGTTTTAACTTTTCACCCTGATGATTAGTGCTTCTTCCTTTGGAATTCCAACTGGTCCCATCTCAGGGTTTGAGACCGTCCCTAGTGAAAACTCCTCTCCTGCCACCACTTCAGAGGCAACTCCAGATATGAGTTCACCTAGACAGAACATCTTGAATCATCCCTTTGGGGCAAACCTGCCCTATCTTGTCCTATCAGGCCGTGTGGGAAGTGAGGAACTAAAGTCTCCACCCAACAGCCATTTGAGCAACCCTTAGGTCCTGCAGGCTGAGTCAAGCCTGCTTCAGTTCTGGCCCATCGCTTGTATGCGACCTTATGAAAAACCCAAACCCACAGTTAGAACCTTCTAGTTAGACTACTCCTAGGTTCCTGGCCTCAGGAAATGGGTGAGATAATAAACATCATTGTAAGCCATTAAATTTGAGGTGAGTTGTTGTACAGCAACAGATAAATATTTAAAATGATACTTTGGACTTTTCCTTCTCATGTTTGGTTATGGTTTGGAAGTGAGGTGTCCCCCAAAAGCTCACATCTGAGACAATGCAGAAGGTTCAGAGGAGAAATGATTGGGTCGTAAGACTCATAACCCAATCAGTGAATCAATCCTTGATGGGATTAATTGAAGTGGTAGGGTGTGGCTGGAGGAGGTGGGAATTGGGGTGTGGCTTATCTATAGAGTGGAGTCTCTCTTTGCTTCCTGATGATGTGAGCTGCTTCCTTCTGCCATGCTCTTCTGCTATGATGCTCAGCCTCACTTCAAGTCCCAAGGAATGGAGCCTGCCTTCTATGGACTAAGACCTCTGAAACTGTGAGTCCTCAAATAAACTTCTCCTCCTTTACAGTTGTGCTAGTTGAGTCATTTAGTCACAGCAGTGAAATAGCTGACTAAAACATGCTCACTCTTGGAATTATGAGGAAGATGCATCCTATAAACTTGCTGTTTCTGGCACATCATTCACAGGTAGTCTATGTAGCTCTCTTTAGATAAGGGCAAGAAAAGCAAAAGGTATGCACTAATCTGGGAAGATATGTTGTATATTGACTTTTTTATTTTATACTGGGGATGAATGCACTGTTGCTTTACCAGTGAGATACATCCCCAATCCTGTTTAATTATTTTAATTTTTTTAAAATTTTGAGATAGGTCTCATTAAGTTGCTGAGGCTGGTCTTAAACTTGGAATCCTCCTGCCTCAGCCTCCTGAGTCATTGGAATTACAGGCATGTACCACCACCACCCAGCTTGTACATTGACTCTTTTGCAAATTAGGTGCAATGGCATCAAATCCATTTGCCTGTCCATGGACAGTGGTCATGGTGGGAGTATGAGACATGAATATTCTTTAAATTATCTGCGCTTTTTTCTGGGTCATTTTAAACTCTTCTCTTTAATTTTTAGAGATGCGGCAGGGCTGCCTTCCAAAGAAATGCTAAAGATAAGAGCCAACATATCCTCCCAGGTCAGACTTCTGCTATTAATTTAACCTCATTTGTTATGGTTTGGATTTGAATGTTCGCCAAAGGCTAATGTGTTGAAATCTAGGTACTTAGTGTAGCCATATTCAGAAACAGAGCATATAGGAAGTGACTGGCTCATGAGATGAGAGTTCTAAATCATCAGTGTATTAATCTATTGATGGATTCATAATTTGATGTCATTATTTGTCATGGTGGAAACTTAGTAAGTGACATCTAATTGCAGAAAGTAGGTCCATGGAAGCGTGTCTTTGAAAGGCATATCATGTTTCTGGTCCCTCAACTCCTACCCCCCACTTCCTGACTTCTATGAAGTTAGCAGCTCTGTTCTACCTCAGCCTCACTACCATGATGCTCTAGTATCACCATAGGTCCAGAAACAATGAGCCACCTGACAATGCACTGGAACCTCTGAAACTGTGAGCCAAAATAAATATTTCCTTCTTTTACTTGTTTTTCTCAGGTATTTTGTCACAGTGACCAAAAAAACTGATCAATATGCCCCAACTACCTGAAGAGGAAAAAAGTAAATTATAATCTGATGCTCTAAAAATGGGCCCATCACCATGCTATCTTCTTTTACCCTTACACAGATCAGGTTCTCAGGGTAAAGAAGGGATACCCTTCCATCTCCACAATTGTTTCTACCTCAGTCCTGTCTGGCTCAAAAACTTTTGTTACAAGATGACAGGGAGTTGGGATGCAGGCTTGTTCTGTTTTTGAGCTTCATGTAAAATGATTACAAACATCTTAGCCACTCCAAGAGTCCTCTAAAGTCTCAGGGCCAAATCTGGAAATCATTATGAGACCAATGAGAGGCTGTGGTATAGGGGAAAGGACTTGACTTTGATATCAAGGGTCAGATGGAGCAACATCTTTTGCTTTTTAGTACGTGGGTGATGTCTTAAACTCATACTTTAGAGGATTAATGTCCAGAATAAAAAAAAAAAAAAAAAAAAAAAAAAAAAAACCCATAGCAACAACAACAAAAAAAAACAAGAAAAACAAAACAAAACAAGACAAAACAAAAAACAAGTAATCCAGTTTAAAATGAGTCACTTACCTGAATTCTGAATTTCATTTCTCAAAAGAAATAAATGTGGCTGAAAAAAAAAATCATAAAAAACATTCAAGATCATTAGCCATCAGGGGAATGCATACCAAAACCACAATATGAAACCTTTTCAACCCAGGTAAAATGGCTATCACTTAAAATTTTTTAAATATCATATGTTGGTGAGGATTTAGAGAAAAAGGGAACACTTACACACTTTTGTTGGGAATGTAAAGTGTTACAGTTATAATGGGGAATGGTATGAATGTTCCTCAGAAAATTAAAAATAAATATATGTTCCAACTACTCCACTTCTGGGTATATAATCAAAGGAAATAAAATCAGCATACCAAAGAGTTACTTGCATGCCCATGTTTATTATTGTACTATTCACAATAGTTAAGCTATGGAGTCAGCTTTGTTGTCTATCAGTGGATGAAATGATAAAGAAAATTTGGTATATATACACATCAGAGTAGTTTTCAGTCATAAGTGAGAATGCTTTTGTTGTCATTGAAACAAAATGTATAGAGCTGGAACACTTTATGTTAAATGAAATAAGTATATTTATTTTCCCAACTGCCTATTCAATCATTAATCTATTATGAAACCAGGACAGAATACACTCATGGCTTTTGTAGTCTCTGCTCATTCTGCCCAGAATCCTCTTCTCCTAGATGCCTGCAAGGCACAACCACCCTCTTCTTCCATATGCTTAGATTTCACTTCTTGTGAGAAGTAGTCTTGACTCCCTGATACAAACCCCACCTCCATGTTACTCACTATCCGTAATATCATACTTTTTATCATAAAATTTTATGTAGTATTATGTATTTTGTTGTTTTCCATATCTCTTCTCCAATAAAATAAGACCTAGGAGATCAGGAAGTTGACCTGTTTTGTGCATTGCTATGCATTATATCCTACTTTTAGAACAAGTCAGAAAAATGGTATGTGTTCGATCTCTATTTATTGATCAAATGAATGAATGAATCAATCAATGCTATGTACAAGAGCTTGCCATTCTTTAGAGAAGGCACAATGGAAGTGTATGTTCTTATTTTAAATTTGTTGCCATTGATTAGTGTATTTATTAGTATTTTTCATGTACTGAGTGCCTAGGATGTGCCAGAAATGCACACATATTTATCTTTCCTCTGCTGGATGACACTGCAAAGAAAGCACACTATTATGCCTTTTTAGAAGATGAAGCACTGGAGCTTTGAGAAGTTTAATGTATTTCTCAAAGTTATAGCTTGGAAGGTACTATGGTTTCAGTACATCCCCCAAAAGTTCATGTGTTGAAACCTTAATTCCTTAGTGTTTTTGGGTTGGGAGGTGGGAACTAATGCCAGATATTTGGGTCATAGGCACAGAGCCTTCATGAATGGACTAGCCTTTCTCAGTGGAATGAGTTAAATTTGGCTCCCCTTTCTTTCTCATATGTGTGCCCTCTATTCCTTTCCAACTTTCACCTTGTTATGAAGCAGTAGAGGTCTTTACTGGATATGGCTGTCTGATCTTTGACTTTCTAGCCTCCAGAACTGAGATACAAAATAAACCTCTTTCCCTTAAAACTTCCCAGTCTCAGTTCTTCTCTTATAGCAGCAGAAAACCTAAGACAGAAGGGGCACGTCCCAGGTTCTGCAGCCAACTGCATATCTCTTCCTTTGCTGGACTCTTCTCCTTATGCCAGATCTTTCTTTTCTGGCCAGCTTCCAAAAGGGCTTAAGAGCCACACACAGAACCCACCACTGTGACTGTAAGGCCACCCACATGCTTTGAGCCACATTGGTATTTGTGGGCTCCATCATTCACTTTATCTTTTAAATTTGGCACTAAGTGGCTTTTGACTCTTTCCAGAAGTCAAATTTCCCTTCATAAATCAAAGTGTTCCTACCAACTGAGAGAAAGAGCCCATGTGCGCTCAGTGGACTATTCAAAAGGGGGTGGTGGCAGTGTATTGGTCTCCTAAGGCTGCTCTAACAAATTTCCTCAAACATGGTGCCTCAAGCAACAGCACCTGATTCTCCCCAACCTGGAATCCAGACATAAGAAAACTTGCAGGTGCTTATTGCCTCCTGGAGCTCTAGAGCAGCATCCATTCTTTGCTTTTTCCAGCTCCGTGAATCTTCCCTGACATTCCTGGGTTTGTAACTGTGATACAGCTATTTACTAGTGATGAGTCCTGCTTCCTCAGGTGTTGAGGTATAATGTCAGAGAAGTGTGCCGAGGTAAGTATAGAGTAAGAAGCTTTATTAAAGTAAAAGCAGACTTCTCCTGGGTGGGAGGAGGGAACCCAAAGGCAGAATTTGGAATCCATGTGATGAGTAAATCCTGTCCTTTTTCTAAGCTTTATTCTCCTGTTCCCTCCCTCTCATTTCCTTCCTTCCTGCCTACCTGACTAGGCTCGGTTTTACAGGTGAGATGCATAAGCTGAGAAACAGATGGGCAGGGGGAGGGCAGGTAAATTAAGTAATCAATGGGCTCTAGAGATCTCTGACATTCCATTCTCCCAAGGGCAGTTTCCAACTTCCAGGTGCAGGTGGCCTTCATGTCCTCCATTTTCTCGATTTGACCCGATTTCTTATTTCTATACTAACTACCTGTCCCCAATTCTGGCTTCGGCTACATCACTCCAAACTCTGCCTCCATCTTCAAATAGCCTTATCCATACATCTGTTCTCTTCTTTTGTGTATGATCTTACTCTGCTTCTCTCCTAAGGATGTGTATGATAGCATTTGGGGTCCACCTTCATCCACACTAGAATTCTTACCTCTAGATCATTAACTTAATCCCATCTTTTCTATCACATTTACAATGAACAAATTAGGCAGTGACTATTTCTTTGGAACCAATATTCAGTTCACTATAGGGGGTCTCCAGATGGTCAGTGGTCATATCACTGTAAAAAATATATGGCCTCGAATTACAATAGAGAATGAAATAAATATGCATTTTAATTATTTTTATTTGTTCTAATTAGTTATACATGACAGAAAAAATGCATTTACCCATTTTGATAAATCATACATAAAAGGAGTATAATTTCCCACCCCTGATTGCACATGTTGTAAGATCAATGTCATGCAGCCATGTATGTACATGAGATAATAATGTCTGTTCACTCTACTATCCTTCCTTCCCCCATGCATTTTGCCATGTGACTTCTTTGTGTTTCTCAGGGGAAATAAAAGAAAGAATATTCTACTATGTAACACTTTTCTGTGTTGGATGAGACTTTTTAGTTCTCTTTTACAAGCTTACCAGAAACAATGAAGCATTTTACATAACATTCTACAAAGAAAAACAGAGTGAACATAATGTATTCTTTGCCTAAATGTGAAACCAGTGTGTCTGCTGGTCTCAGTTCTGGGGTTACATAGAAGGCCACTCATTCCTGATCCTTGAATTAATTAGAGTGTCATCACTTTAGATAGAGAATGGAAGAAAGTTACCAGTTTTGGGACTTCAGGGTACAGGACTGTGTCTTCATGTAATTAAAGAGATGGACACTAGAGGACACTCTAAAGTTACAGAAGAGGGATGAAAATTTGAAGTTGAGAGAATCTTGTCTGGGCGGAGTTTTCAATGATGTTAATAGCAAAATTATGGCTAACATTTATCAAATGCTTACCAGGCAGTTGACTGGTTAAGTGTTGATTACTTAAACACTTCTTTTTCTCCTCTTCTTCCTCCTTTATTTCATTAGCAAAATAGCCTCCTGCAGTGACTTTTATTAATATCCCCATTTTGCAATGGAGGAAACTGTGTCTCAGTAATAATAAGTAACTTGTCCTAGGTTATGTGGTTAATCTGCATTTCTCTCTGCCACAGGCTGGATGTACAAACTGGGATTATGCAAGATTCCAGAGCTGTTAGGCTTCTCTAACATGGATCAAAAGGCAGTTGATGTTTCAGGACTGTTGTGAGGATTGAGAGGAACAACACCTTATGTGTGTGGTGTGCTTATTTCTTGTTCACTGCATATCACATGACTTACAAAGACATGAGGACACCAGTCAATGACACATCTGCCCTGCTCTCTTCAATCCACCTATACCAGGTATAAATCTCCCTTGGGTAATTTGAATTGTCTGTGCTGTTTTTCAGGGATTTTTTTGTGACTCCTTCTCTAGCAAATGAGCATAGCTGGTCTCCTGCTAATACACTTGGTGATCTAGAAAGCTGAAAGTAACTTCTAGTCAATAGAAGCATCTGTCCCAATTTCAGGTCAATCATCTGTCTTGGAGGTATTTTAAACAATTTAGAAATGAACCTTTTTTTCCAAATGGACCTGCCGCACTGCCTTTTGGGGGTAACTCCCTGTCCAATGTTCTGAGTATCTGTATATTTATCTCTCATCACTCCTCATCTCTGATGTGCATTGTTGAAGGAAGGCTCTGGGCCTAAGGCTCTCTTAAGATTCAGTGGAATAGAAAGAGATATAGAATCCTAGTTCAATGCATGAGAAGTCTGGAGAGATGGGGACACTGCTCCAGATGCCCCTCACCTGTGCTTGATGCTCTCTTTTGCGGTGCTCATCACCTAACTATTTCTGCCAGAAGGGACCTCATTCAATATTGCTACATTTTCTGCTCCTTCTCCACCCAGGGTTGCTGCATGCCATTCTGCATGCAAAGAAAATTTGGGCGAAGCCAAGACCGCCCCCCCCAACCAAAAAAAAAAAAAAATCATACAGAGAGCAGAGGAGCAGGAAGGGAAGGATTCTTGAATGCTTGAACTCAGGATAATATATTTGGTTACTTGCTAGGGATTCTGAGTTCATAAATACTATCTTCTTGTTGTATATCACACTCCAAAATAAAAATGGTATTACAAGGAAACATACAGGGACATGAAGAGTTCTCCAAGGCTGAAGCAATGAATGCCAGTGGTAGCGTATTCACCTCTTCAGAATACCTGTTACCACTGCTTCCATGCCCTGGTGGAGTGGCACCCACAAAATGTCTCTAGTTAGCTGCCATTGCCTGCTCCCTTCTCCAGGACACCTATGTGGTACCTTAGAGCTATACAAATGGATGCATCAGCTACAAAGAAATATTAATGGGTAATTCTTGGCAGAGAAATAGACAAAGATCTTGGAGAAACCCAGTAATTTGATTGACACATAACAAATGTACAAAAATATTTCAGAGATCTTAAGGCTCCAACAAGCTGTATAGAGACTGATTCTGCTGGAAGGGGTAGAGAGTTGACTGCTCAATCTCTCACAGACCCCATTCTATTGAATTCTGAGTGCAGTGAGTATCTCCTCTCACAGTCCTGGCATGGCCCAAACAGAAAAACCCAAACCAGCTATGGAGAAAGGACACATGGAACTGAGAAGTGGTTCATTTTGTATCATGAACCTCTGGAGAGAGAATGCCAGTTGCTGGTAAGGTTTATCAGTTTATACAAATTTAAAACTCCACCTGCATCCACAGTAGTGTCCTATTCTTGACTCTCAGGACATAAGCTCTAAATAGTACACAGGGGGATTACTCAGCCCCAGCTCCTCCTCCATGACCGAGGGAACTCCCAGTATACAGAGGAACATACTACAACCAAGGTTTCTCAATTACAAACCAGTATTGTTTCCACCACAGGAAACTTACAACTAGGTCCTAAGAAGGAAGACCATAAAGAAGGTCTCTCTGCTCAGTGGAGGGGAGAAGGGGAAGTCATTTCTGGCAAGCAGAGAATCTCCCATGGAGATTCCTAGAGGAGATTGAGTTGACCACCATGGCTTTTCTTCATGCCCTGGTAATAAAGGTTGACTCCCTTTCCCCTCACAAGCCAAACCAAGATGTTATTTAGATAGCAATTGGAAGTTGGTCTCCTGGTTATTGGTCTCACTATCATTTCTTAAGTGTTTCCAAAGCAAGTTGTCAATTATGGGCATTCCATAGTCTTGTTTTGATTCTGCTTTCCTAGCATTTGTTCTAACCATTGTGTGTGTGTGTGTGTGTGTGTGTTTGTGTATTGTATTGGAGATGGAACCCAGAGCCTTCCACATGATAGCCAAGTATTTTCCCACTTAACTACACTCCAAATCCTCTTCTACTTTTTTTTAAAGGAAAAAGAATGGGCTCCACGTCAGAATGCCAGGAAGCTATGTATCCTCCACAGCACATGTAATGGTAGGCTTTCCACAGGAGGGCATCTAGTGTTGGGTCTTGTGATCCTTTTCAATAGTTTGGAAACACATCCACATCTAACTTCCTGTCAAAGTGGCAATATCATCCCAGATGAAAGAGAAGCACCTAACTCTCTCTTCCTTGCTTTCTTTTGATTTGATCATTTTTGCTTTATCTATTTGCATCAATTGCATTACCATATTTTGGCTTATTGTTACAAATTCCCTTAAATTCTTTTAGGGAGACAACAAAATGGGACAGAATATTATCCATAAATTAACAAAATAGTGAATGACCAATCTAAATCAATCCCATGTACAATTTCTATTAACAGTCCTCCTTCAGGTGCAAGAATATACAAGTTCACCCAGATTTTGTTTTACTTTTTATTCTTACTATCATTAGACAAGTTGTTGATTTGCATACAGGCTACCAAGACTCTTCTCTACAAGACACTTTTAAAAAAGTAACAATGACATCTTAGGCATGAAAATTATTTCACAGCAAGTAAAATACATTCCCATAAAGGAGCTCATTGCAAAAGCAATCTTAACAATAACTGTGGGTTTAGGCAGTGCCTAGAAGAGAGCCCTAGAGATGAGCAGCATCTTTACCTCCACACCCACCTTAACTGTCCTCTGGGCTTAGCTGAGCTCTTTACCAAGTGGTGTGATCCCAACCCTGGATCAGTGTTCTGAAGACATGGGTAGGGAAGGGGAGTGCTTTTTCTGACCCCTACAAGACAACCCTGATAGTCAAGTGTCCCAGAAAAACAACCAGTACGTTGTGTGTGTGTGTGTGTGTGTATGTGTGTGTGTGTGTGTGTGTGTGTTTAGAAATGGGGGAAGCAGTTTAAAAAATTGAATCATAATTTTCAGGACTGGCAAGTTTAAATTTGAATTATGCAGGTAGATGGCCAGACTAGATATCTGAGGAAGGTTGATCTCTTTCATGTCTGTCTACTGGCAGAATTTTCTCTTTCTCTTAAGGCCTTCCATTGATTGTATAAGGTCCACTCAAACTGTTGAAAGTAGTCTGCTGTATTAAAAATCTACTGATTTGAAAGTTGATCTCATCTTTAAAAAATTCTCAGGGTAATGACATTTAGTCTGGTGTTGACCAACTATCTGGGCATGATATTATAAGCACTTTGATACCTAAAAGTAACCATTGCAATGAGACACAGGAAGGATTTGAAGAAAAGTAAGAGGGCACAGAATCTGTATAGGTCATACTGAAACCTAACATGAGCCAAACAGAAAAAGGCAAATCTGACACGGGCAGGGAGGGACATTTCTTATTGTGTGGTGGCAGCAATGATGAAGGTAAAAGATTAAGAAAAGCAAAAACGTGCTCACTTAGGAAAGATGAAAAATGCTGAGATCTCACAAGGAATGGAAATATCCATTCTTGCTTTGGTCTTACTTCCTTCTTCTCTCCCTCCCTGTTCATGTTGTCATTTCTTTCTAACAGGATAGATTTATCCTCTGGTATAGACCTTAGATGTTTCCTTTTTCCTACAGGATGCAGTCCTGCTGACTGATGTCCATGGTGTGAATGACTTTTACCATGATTACCAAGCCCCACCTGCATGAGTAGCCTGGCATAGATCACCAAATGCAACCCGACTCTCGGCTTCACATTTTTTTTTAACTCAGTTTCACATGGCCAATGTTTTAATCAGCTTTTTCCTCAGTGTGACAAGACCTGACAAGAGCAATTTTAGAGTAAAAGTTATTTGGGATAACAGTTTCGGAGATCTCAGTCCATACATGACCAGCTCCTCCCTACATGAGGCAGGACATCATGACAGAAGAGTGTGGTAGAGAAAAGCAAGTCAGGACATGGTCACCAAGAAGAAGAGGGCAACTTCTTCTATCACCAAGGACAAATGTATACCTCAAAGGCATTCCCTAATGACTCACCTTCTTCAACCATGCCCAACCTGCCTATAATTACTACTCAGTTAAATTCCACCTGGGGATTAATGCACTGATTAGGCTAATATCCTCATAACCCAATCATTTCATCTCTAAACTATCTTGCATTCTCTCACATATGAGGTTTTAGGGAACACCTAATATCTAACCCATGCCAGCCAAAGTCCTTGGACAATTATAAATAACAAGAAAAATAAATTTGGAAAGAGAAATAGCTGTCAACATCATTTCACATCTTGTTCTAAGTTGACAAGTAATCACTGAAGCTAAACTAGAGAAAACAAATGCTGAGAAAGAATCAGAAATTGGACTGTGAAAGGGATCCACCATCTTGATCATTAGATAGGGATGTGGCTTTCCAGGTTTTGCCCTGATTAGGTTAGGTCACTATATACTTTAGAGTGAGTGTTGTCCTTCATTTGTTCTAACTCACAGTGTCATCCAGGACACCTCTGCCACCATCTGAAAACTATCTTACATTCCACATATTGAACATTTATTCCTTTGGATCTCAGATTTTAGATTTTCTTGCTTCCCAATCAAACCTAAATATCCTGCATAGAAATTACATTTTACAGCATCATAGCTCACAACTAAAACATAAAGGAGTGATGGGGATTGGGGTAGGATTGTGTCATGCACCTCACAGCAAGATACTTCCTGAATAAGTTTTTGTTTGTTTGTTTGTTTGTTGGTGGTACTGGGGATACAACCAATGGCTTCATACATGCCAGGCAAATGCTCACCCCTGACCCACATCCTCACTCCAATTTCCTGAATGAGGTGCAAAGAAGAACCATTAGCAAGTCTTCTGGATTGTGATATAAAGAGGCTCAATAACTACAATCTCACCATTATGATCAAGACAAATCATTTGCTACTATTCAGTAACTGAAATTTGGCTTGTCTGAATGGACATTTTCTATTAAGTGTGAATGTAGTGTTTTGAAGATTTCTAGGGAAAAAAAGAATATAAAATATCACAAGTGGTATCTTATTGTGATTTCCAATTTAAATAATAAATTTGATATATTGAGTTACAGGAAGTATTTGAAATCAATTCAATCTATTCTTTTTATTTTTAAAGGTTACTTCTATAATTAAAATTATATTTGCATTTCATATATTATGTAAATATTTCTTTTGAATATTTCAGTTCTAGAAAATACAATTCCCCAAGAAAGCTACCTGGTTTACTTTTCTATACATGTAGAAAGTTTCCCATCCATCCACCTATCCAATTGTCCATCCGTTTATCTATGCACCCATTCATTCATTTGCCCATCCCCCACCTGTCCATCCCCCCTCTATTTATTCATCCACCTACCCAAATGTTATTCCACCCATATATCCAACTATTCACACCTGCATAAACCATTATATACATAAATCCAAGTTTATACTTTATCTTAAATAGGGTGTGCTCACTTCAGTATCACATATACTAAAATTGGAACAATACAGTGAAGGTTATCATTGTCCCTGTGCAAACATGACATGCAAATTTGTGAGTGTTCTATATTTTTATGAAGACCAGTGGTGCAGAATAGAAGACACAGAGACAAACCCACAAACATACATTTATTTCATAGTAGACAAAGGTGCCAAAAACATTCATTGGAGAAAATGGTGCTGAAAAGCTGGAAGTCCATATGTAATAAAATGAAATTAGACCCCTATCTCTCACCCTGGATGAAAGTTAACTCAAAGTGGATCAAGGACCTAGGTATTAGACCAGAGGCTGTGTGTCTAATGGAAGAAAAAGCAGGCCCAAATATCTATCATATCAGCTTAGGAACCAACATCCTTAACAAGACTCCTAAGGCATAAGAAGTAAAATCAAGAATCAATACATTGAATGGTATTAAAATATAAAGCTTCTTCTCAGCAACAGAAACAATAAAAAACATAAAGAGGAGTCTACCAAATGGGAGAACATCTTTGCCACCTGCACCTGCATCAATTTCCAGGATATATAAAGAACTCTAAAAACTTAACACAAAAAGAACCCAAGTAACTATAGATAAGTGGGAAAAAAGAATTGAACAGATATTTCACAGAAGAAGAAATATGAATGGCAAACAAATATATTAAAACTGTTTAACATCTCTAGCTATTAGAGAATTTCAAACTAAAACTACACTGAGATTTCATCTTACTCCAGTGAGAATGGCCATTATCAAGAATACAAGTAACAATAAATGTTGGTGAGGATGTGGGGGAAAAGACATACTCATACATTGCTGGTGGGACTGCATATTGGTGCAACCACTCTGGAAAGCAGTATGAAATTTCCTCAGAAAACTTAGAATGAAGTCACCACTAGATTCTGTTATCCCATTCCTTAGCATACACATGAAAGACTTAAAATCAGCATACTAGAGTGATATGGCCACATTAATGTTTACAGCAACTCAATTAACAATAGCTAAGGTATGGAACCAACCTAGATGCCATTCAACAGATGAATGGATAAAAAAATGTGGTGCATATACACAAAGGAATATTACTCAGTCATAAAGAAGAATGAAATCATGACATTTGCTGGTAAATGGATGGAATTGGAGACTATCATGCTATGTGAATTAAGCCAATCCCAAAAAACCAAAACTCAAATGTTCTCTCTGATATAAGGATGCTGACTCCCAGTAGGCAGGAGCAGGGTAGGAAGGAGTGGAGTGCAATGGATTGGACAGGGGGAAGTAAGGGAAAGATAGGGTGGGTCGGAATACCAAAGAGAATAGAATGAATCAGACATAACTTTCCTATGTTTATATATGAATACACAACCATTGTAACTCCACAGCATGTACAACCACAAGAATAGTAAGTTATGCTTCATGTATGCATGATATGTCATTTTGCATGATCTATCAAAATGTATCAGTGCATTCTGCTGTCCTGTACAACTGATTAGAACAAATAAAACAATAAAAATACATTCTAATTTCATGTGTAACTAAAAAGAACAAATCAGAAAAAAGAAAATTCTAAGGAAAACAAAATATAACAGGGAATAATGTGTTGAATGTAGCATTGGCAAGGTTATAAACATCCCAAGAAAAAGAAAGAGGAAAAAAGGGAGGTGGAGGAAACAGTTGATCATAAAAATGATAATGAAGCTAAAGTACATTTAAAAGTCTCTTGGTCTCCAACATCATCCATTTACCTACAAATGCCATAATTTTATTCTTCTTTATGGCTGAATAGTATTCCATAGTATATATATACCACAGTTTCTTTAGCCATTCATCTATTGAAGGGCATCTAGGTTGGTTCCACAATCTAGCTATTGTGAATTGAGCAGCTATGAACATTGATGTGGCTGCATCACTGTAGTATGCTGATTTTAAGTCCTTTGGGTATAGGCCAAGGAGTGGGATAGCTGGGTCAAATGGTGGATCCTTTCCAAGTTTTCTAAGGAATCTCCACACTGCTTTCCAGAGTGGCTGCACCAACTTGCACTCCCACCAGCAATGTATAAGTGTACCCTTTTCCCCACATCCTCGCCAACACCTGTTGTTGCCTGTGTTCTTGATAAAAGACATTCTAATTGGGGTAAGATGAAATCTTAAGGTGGTTTTGATTTGCATTTCTCTTATAATGAGGGATGTTGAACATTTTTTCATAAATCTGTTGATTGCTTATAGATCTTCCTCTATAAAGTGTCTGTTCATTTCCTTGGCCCATTTGTTGATTGGGTTGTTAGTGTTCTTGGTGTAAAGATTTTTGAGTACTTGGTAGATTCTGGAGATTAGTGCTCTAACTGAAGTGTGTGTAGCAAAGATTTTCTCCCACTTCGAAGGCTCTCTCTTCACATTGCTGATTGTTTCCTTTGCTGAGAAAAAGCTTTTTAGTTTGACTCTATCCCAATCATTGATTCCTGCTTTTATTTCTTGCGCTTTGGGAGTCATGTTAAGAAAATCTGGTCCTAGGCCAACGTGATGAAGATTTGGACCTATTTTTTCTTCTTAGGTGCAGAGTCTCTGGTCTAATTCCTAGGTCCTTGATCCACTTTGAGTTGAGTTTTGTACAGGGTGAGAGATATGGGTTAGCCAATCCCAAAAATCCAAAGGCCGAATGGTCTCTCTGATAAGTGAATGATGATGCATAATGCGGGGGGGAAGGGTGGCAAGAATGGAGGAAGGATAGATAGCATTGAGGGAAGGGAGGGGTGGGGTTGGGGTGGGGGTGTAAGAATCATAGCAGAATGTGTGACAGACACCATTGCCCTGTGTACATGTATGAATGCACAGATGGTGTGACTCTACTTTGTGTACAACCAGAGAAACAATAACTGTACTCCATTTGTGTTCAATGAATCAATAAGTAAATTTTAAAAAAGGAGAGAGGCTCAAGGATCTCTCCCTTTAAGTAAAATATGGCTTTCATTGTGAGTCCAGGAAAGTGGATTCCTGTTTTCAAAATTTTGTAAATAACTCCATAGACTTGCCAATAAATCAATATATAAAGACTCTCACTAACCCCCCCCCAAAAAAAAGTCTCTTGGTGTCAGCCTCTGCTTCATCCTTCCATGTTGTCTTAGTTATGTCAACATTTATCTAAGTCTTTTATAAACTTTAACCTTAAAATATTATTTTCATATTTTTTGAAGTTTATTTTTCATTAGTTCTTTTTAGTGGTACATGACAATATATTTTGAAATATTTATACAAGTATAGAACATATCTTGTTCTAAATTAAGATCTAGTCTTGTGGATGTACACAATGATGAAATTCACTGGATATAACTCAGTAGAAGTTATATGCAAATGAAATATTAGCTGGAGGTTTAAGAAAACAAACTTTCACTTTTTTGTAGCAACTACTTGTGTAGGTTAAAATGTCATATCTATTAAATGCCTTTTGATTGGCCTTTTCCTCATATATGTGGCCTTACATCATGCCTATATTCATAGAAGGAATTGGTGGCTTCTATTTCAACCTTTTCTTTTATTAGGAAAAGAAAAATCTTTTTGAGAAGCAAGCAAAATGTACACTATTATTTCAATGACCAGACTGCAAAACAAAACTTTGAGTTTTTTATTCTATATAGTAGATGGAGGAAGAGAAAATAAATGTGGGAATCTCTGCTAGGTTTGTCAATTACAGTATTTCCTAATATGGCAGAATAGGGATCTCAGGATTTCACACTCTGTGCTTTATTTCTCATAGAACCTCCTAATTTGAGATTACTGGCTTGTTCTCTGCAATGGTATCTGCTATTGTTTAAGACAAAATTATTCTATGGAAGAAAAGTATGTCTCTCATATCAGGAAAATATAAAACATTCATGAAGATGTGCACATGTTATATATAAATACTACATAATTTTATATAAGGGACTTGAACATTCATGAGTTTTTGTATTGAAGGAAGTCCTTGTACCAATTTTGCACAGATACCAAGGCAAGATTGTATAATATTAGTCACATGGAATTACACTACGTATAAGTATCAGGAATTTCCCTGAGCTGGGCACATACCTCAATGGTAGAGCACTTGCTCAGCATGCATGAGGCCCTTAGTTCCTTCCCCACTACCATAAACAAAACAAAATGAAAGAAGGAATCCACTCCCCCAACAATATAACAATGCCTTTGTGAAGAATAACGTATTACAGATTGAAGTATTGTTAGTATTATTGTTAGTATTTATGAGGTGGGCCTCAAATAGTGGCCATGTTAATAGGTGTGAGGGGTTCACAAGGAGGAGCCATTGCTAAGCTGAAAGTGGTTAATTATTACAAAGCAGGAAAGAAGGAGTGAGGTTGGTGGAGTCCGAGAACAGTCCACAGTGCTCATGTTGGCATGATCAGCAGTTTTCATAAGCAGGTTTCATGACACAGCCAGACACAGAAATATGTGCTTGATTCAGATTCAGAATAACAAGTGAGTACTGAGGACTGGAGCTTCTTTTCAGAAGAAAACACCTTGTTTGGTCTATTAGGGACCCAGATGGAGGGAGACTCTCAAAGTCCTCACCTCCACCCTGTTTGGTTAGGGTGTTTATGGAGCGATAATGAATTTATTAAGTCTTTTAGGAATGTGTGTGCAGCTTGTGAAAAAGCTCACCTCCACATACAGGTAAAATTGATTTTATGTGCTTTGTGTCAGATGTTCTTGTGGACATGCAAAAATTTGCCCTGTAATAAGAATGTTCTTTATTTTCTCCTCTCTCTTTTCTAATTCTTCACACATCTCCTTTCTCCTCCCTTTCCTTTTATTTTTCATCCTTTTACTTTTTATCTCTCATCTTTATGCCTCATTTCTCTCACAGTCTTGCTTTCCTTTTATTTTATTTTCTCCCTGTCTTTCACATTTAAGGAGAGTCCTGTTGCTTGTATTTCTGTGATACAAAATCCTACATCTTGTTTGAGACAAGTGAGAATAATTAAAAGATGTTTGGAATGTTTAGATAAATACAAAAGATAGGAGGGAAAAGGGCCTTCTAGAAAGACCTCCTTGAATTCTCCACAATGGCAGAATTATTTCTATGTGAATGATAACAGCTTGTGTCTGAGGGGTGAAAGGATAGTCTGAACCATGTTTATTTCCTGTCAGCAGATGAAATCTCAGGCAATGCTATTAGTGTCTTTGGACTTTTCAGTTTGCTGTCATGTTACTATTCTTTGTACATTTATCAACATTTTTGTGAATCAAAAAGAATTTAAGTGCTAACATCTAATTTTTTTATAATTATTTAAAAGAACTCACTGCCATTTGAATTTTGGACAGTCAATCCCCAATGTGTCGATTAATGAATTTTCTGCCTGATATTCACGCCCTGTGCAGGTTCTTCCTGTCATCAGACAGAGTCAATTCTGTGATCAGAAGTGTATTGTGGGGATAACAACTGATATTGTGTCATAAATGCCACTGCCACCTCGTCTTGTTCTTCCTTGTATTGACCTCACCTTTGAGCTGAAATTCCATTCCCTGAAGACACCCCAGTAGTCCATGGAGAGACCAAATAAGGAAGAATCAACCTGACAGCACAACCTTGATTAGCCATGTGAGAAGCCACATTGGACATAGATCTTAAGCCCAAGTCAAACCAAAAGATCCCTTGCTGCTGTGATCAGCATGACCAAACTCTTGGGTCTGGCGAGGGGTGAAAGGGGATTAAAAAATAAATATACATAGAAAATAAATAAATCCAGAAGCTGGGATCAGGTGGAGTTCTGCTCTCTGATGGAGATGCAGATCTGGAGTTTTGCCAGCAATCTTTATTTATATGTCTCATTATCAGATTAAAGACTATGCAACCATTATTCTTTGTATTCAGGAAAGTTACAGAAACTAGGACATCTATGTAGCTTTTCCACAGTTGCAATCCACATTTGCAAAGTGCAATGTTAGGATCTCTATGTAGCTCTCAAGAAAGTCCATTGTTTAATGTTGCTGTAAAGCAGGCAGGAATGGGAAAAGAGGACCTGGTGAAAAACATTGTGGTTGTCTAGCATAAGAACTCCTTCCTTCCTGGGACTGTGTGCCTGAGATCAAGGTCAGAGCAGATAGGACTCTTACACAAAACCTCTTCAAGCAGGGCAATGCCACAGCAGCTATGCATCCTGTGCCCTTGCATAGAAACATTCCCAGGCACAGGGCATGCCAGAGCATGAAGTCATCAGAGACCCCCAATCTCAGTCCGTGCTCTCCCATCCTGTCACTGCTGTCCACACCCTGCCTCATAACAGAGGTGGCACAGAGATGTATCAGAAGAGGGGTCCTTTAAATTTAACAGTTCAGAATCTTGTCCATATACAAGTGTGGAAAGTGTGAAGGTGGAGTATTTGTCTAATATTTCTTTAATAAGTAGCTTAGCTAAGGTTAGATTACAATGTTCTAAATTTTAGTTTCCAAGTCTATCAGAATAAGGAGAGTTTCTCTATAGTAAATAAGATATATATTCATTCATTCTATATGTTTATTAAACACCCATTCTGCACCAGTCACTGTGGTAGACGTGTTGGTTTTTAGGGATGACCAAAACAAATAATCTCTTCCGTTGTGGAAACTGCAGTCTAGGGGCAGAAATAAACTCTAAATAAGTTAATAAAAACACAATTGCTAAGAAGCTTTAAGAAAGGTCATGGACAGTGAGGGAGAATTCAGGGAGACCTATTTTGAGCAGGATGGTAAGAATGGCCTCTGAGATAGTTGATGCTTCCTCTCCAAGTTGAATGATGATGAGAAGCAATGATGTGATGGGATGCAATGAAGAGTGCTTCAGTCCTGGGAGAGAAAAGAGCATGTGTAAAGATGAAAGGAAGGAAAACTGTGGATTGTCTACAGATTGAATTGCCACTGCAGCTGTAAGTATATGAGTTGTGGAGAAAGTTGTGTGATGAGGTCAGAGCAGAAGGGAGAACCAATGTACAGCAGTCAGGATCATGCAAAGAAACAACCAGTAAGATATATGTGTGTGTGTGTGTGTGTGTGTGTGTGTGTGTATACTTGTAGATTTTATACATAAATAAATAAACATACTTTCACATATACTCTCTGTCTATGATTGATTCAAGGAATAGGTGCACATGATTGTTGGAGCTGGCAAGTTCAAATTTTTTAAGGAAAATCAGCAAGCTGGAATCTCAAGCAGGAGGGAATGCTGCAGTTTTGCAGCAGAATTTTCTCATCTACAGGAAACCTCAGTTTTTGTTTTTAAGGACATTAAACTGATTGACTGAGACACACCACATGATCAAGGGTAATCTCCTTTACTTAAAGTTAACTTGTTATAGATGTTAAACACATCCACAAAATACCCTTGCGGCAATATCTAGATTAGTGATGATTAAATAACTGGGTACTTAGTCTAGTTAACACACAAAACTAACCATCAAACCTCCTAAATAAAGTTTTGGCTTGAGTTAAATTCCAATAAACTACTTGTTCATCTTAAGCAGAAAAAGTGATGTGGTTTAATCATGGCTTTTTTTTTCAGTGCTTGGAATTTAACCAAGGGGAATGTTAGGCAAGCACTTTACCACTGTGCTACACCCCCAGTCCTCTAGTAATTGTTTTAAAAAATAAATCTAAGCCTGGTGTACCAGTGTAGGTTAGAGTGGAAGCAGGGAGAAGAGTTGGAAAGCTACTCTGTATAATGTCTAAGGAGAGATGATTGTGGTTTACAAGTGTCAGAACATTTAAGATATGTTTTGGAGGTAAATTGACAACCTTGGGGACAAATTTTAAGTAAGGGAAAGGAAGTGGGTGGAGGTGATAATTTCTTGTAAACTTATGACTCAGTCAACTGAATGGAAACATTGCCACTTACCAACATGACAAAGACTTAAATGACAATGGATTGGTGAAATAAGGAAGACATTTGGAACATTTTCAACTGGGGGTACAAATAAGTTGCTCGAGAAGTGTGGTCAAGTGGGAAGTCTGATGCTCCAGAGAATGTACTGGGCTGGAGGTCTGTGTCTGGGCAATGTTGACTTATGGATGGTTTAGACACCCTGTGGGACTCAGATCACCCAGGGAGGGGCAGGGTATGGCTAAGGCTGCCTTCCCCAATGGTCCTTCAGATTCAGACTCCAAACTTGGGAATCTGGTGCCCCATCTGGCTCTTCAAGCAGGTTTTCAATTATGTTTGGTGTTATTATTGGTCTCCTTTCTGGAGGGTCCCCTGGGTAGAGATAATGTTGACCTGGTCCAACCTTCCAAATTCAGTAGGGTAAGGAGACCATACACAGGAGACTATTGATTATTAATGTTAGTGGTCTGCATCTGACTCTAACATTATATAATTTTATAAAATCATATCCCAGGACAGTTTTGCACTTGTATATATTAATCCCATTTGCATAACATACTTCCTTCAGATCAGAAAAATCTAAATTTATGATTTGAAAATTGCTCACTGAATAATTATACATCTAAATCATTTGTTCCTTAGTTTTTATTAAATTATTATATTACTGTCTTTAATTAGCAGTGAGAGAAAATAAAAATTATGTTATGAATAAAATAAAATAATTTGTGAATGCAGTTTAAGCTTATTGTACAACTTAGGCTTCTTAATCTTCATTTCACTGTTTGATTAGTCTATCTATTGTCTTTAAACAGAAGCAACCCCAAACTTCCCTACCCAGATCATCCCACATTTCTGGGAAACATATTATATTTCCTGCCCCACCTAAGACTTCTTATAATACTCCAGAGTTATTGCAGTGCAAGCTGAGTTGAGATCCTCTTTCTGCTCCTCTGGATCTTTGCCCTTGTCCCTGCATTCCCCACTGCCTCAGTACTCTCTCTGTATGAATGCATATGTCAGACTGTTTTACAGCCCTCCCATCTGATTTCTAGGAAGACAATTGGAGTGATCTCACCAAGCTTCAGAACTAATAGGTTGGTAACAACCCTCTCTGAGTTTCTGTGTTCCTATTAAGAAGAGTGGTTCCACAGTGGAATTCCAATCACACAATTAATTGACTTCTAAGAGGAAACTGACTTCCTTACTTTTCCATTTCTCCCTTCCTATCCCACTCCCCACATTTTTTCTTACTGTACAAGTTAACTCATGATGAAGGACAGAACCATCCAAGCCCAAGGCCAGTGGTTTCCAAACATCACCTGTGTTAGACTCACTTTGGAGATGGGAAGTACGTTTTAAAATGCAGATTTTATGTGTCACCACCAGAGTGCCTCATCACATAGGACTGGGATGGAACCTGAGAATGTGTATTTCCAACAAGTTATGAAGTTCTTTCTATGGCCCAGCATATGACACGTATCGACTTTCTAAGCATATGACACGTATCGACTTATCAAATTATTACAAAAAAAAAGTGAGATTGGTATAACTATTATATTAATTTTTTACCAGTGAGGAAACTGAGTCACAAAAACTTTAGTTTTTCTCAGGTGGCACAAACATTAAGCACTGAAGTTGGAATATGAAGGCAGGAAATATGACTTTAGATTTCATATGTAATCACTTTGCAAATGGCCAAACTTACTTATATGTTTTGGAAATCATCCTTTCTCACTTGCTGAAGAAGATTGCTTCTTAATGAGTGTCTTATTGGAAATTTAAAGGAGATTGGTGACTCAGGAGGTTTGATATAATAAAATAAGAAATCCCCAGTAACACAGCTGTTGCTGTGGCTGGAGGCACTACCAGTCAGAGCAATCCCTCCTCAAGCAAAATAGAAGGATAAGGGAATTAAAGGAACCTGAATTTTTAGGAGACCTGAGTGATGTCTGGGTTTGGAAAGTTTAGAGGTCAAATACATTGACCAACTAAACTAAAAGGTATTCTGAAGAATATTCTTGTGTGGAAAAGAAGCCACATCTCTCCTGGTTGCTTATGGAAGACAGACAAAGAAACCAGCCAGGAGATGGGGAGCCAATTCCTGGTAAACCCAAGTTTGGCAAAAATGCATGATGCAGAATGTGCCTAAGTGACAGAATAAAATCAAACATGGACAGGGGATTACACAGGGGACTACAGGTTATGGAATCCCAAATGGTTATCCCCCTTCATCTCCAATCTGGCTGCTTGCAGGACCAGCTGAAAGAGACAAACCTGGGGGGACAGATTGGGTTTGGAGACTGAAGCCCAGATGAGGAAATGTGGAGTCTGCAGGTGACAGCAAACTAAGAATTGGCTCCCCCATCACTTAAGTGGAACTCGGGGGAGGTCCCTGGGATGCAGTCTTCCAGTATAGGCCAGCAATTGCTGGGACCAGGAGGTATACTTATTTAAAATCTCCAGATCAATTGGCATTCAGCAAAGAACCTGCAGGATACCTAAGCATAAGCCTTACATCCAGGAGTTCCACCTATACGATTACCTCTTTCATTCTAGCAACTCCACCCTAGGGTGTGGCAAGCATAAAACTCCAGACAACCCCAACTAATGTGACTGAGAGGGGAAGAAAATATCTTTTGAACTACCATGGAAACAAATCTTTAACTTTTCATTGAGATTTTTTTCTCTTTTCTCTGTTTAATTGTGACCTTAATGGTTCATAAACATTTATACATATTCACATTTTTCTCACTTGTAGCATTTCAGAAATTAGTTATTTTTCATGGATCAGTATTTTGAAGATATGATGTTTGATTATTATATTTCAGTTCTGTATTCTTTTATTTTTATTTTTAAAAATTTTCAAATACATATATGAATCATATATATATATATAACTTATCTGTTTACCTTGATTCTATTTCTCTCTTTTTTTCTGCTAATGATCTCTATTATTCTCTTTTTCACACTTCTGTTAATTTTTACTTCTACCTTCTCTCCTCCTTTCTCATAATAATCACACCACACATCACTTCTGTTCTCCCTGTCCACTATTTACAATTGAAAACACTTTTGCCAACTTGCTGTTTTTATTATAGGCAATAACTGATCTTATCATTTTTGCTTAGGTGACAACATTGTAGAAATCATAGCGTGTACTGTTTGGTTTAATTCTATATGTTGTTTGCATTGATTGTTATTATCTGTCTCACCCTAAGTGATGAGGGACTAGAAGTCTTCGAGGACACTATAAGTCCACAGGATAGAAATTCCACAGCCTCACAGCCACACTGTTAGATGGGTAGACACACAAACAATATGAAAAATCAACAGAACAAATTGCGCCAAACAAACCAAGAGCCTTCAATAGCAATCTATCTACACCTCAGTAGAAGAAATGTCAAGAGAAGTAATTTAAAATGTACATAGTTAAACTGATCCACAAGGTAAAGGATGATGTAAGCAGTGAGATCAGAGAAAAATACAGAAAATGAAAGAACACCAGCAATGAGATAGAAATTTGAAAAAAAAAAATCAAGCAGGAATCATCAAAGTGAAGGAATCAATAACACAAATTAAAAATTCAAAGGAAAGAAAAAATAGCAGACTAGACCACTTGGAGGACAGAGTTAAAGTAAATGAGGATAAACATATAATCTTGAAAATAAACTTGACCATGGAGAAAAGATGTTAAGAGACCATGCACAGAACTTCCAAGAAATTAGGAATAACCCGAAAAGAACAAATTTAAGATTTATTGGGATAGATGAAGACTCAGGGGATTACACAAGCTTTTTGATGAAATAATGTGAAAATTTTACCAAACTTAATAAATAAAATGGAAAATATAATACAGGAGGCATACAGGACCTCAAATATAGAAAATTAAACATGTTATTATGTTTATTATAAGCATGCTTATAAATTAAGCATGTTATTATGAAAATGCCTAACATACAGAAGAAGGTTAGAATTTAAAGGCTGCCAGAGAAAAATTATTTGGTCATGTTTAGAGACAAACCAATCCAGATCTTAGCTGATTTCTCAACCCAGACCCTCAAATACAGGAGGACTTAGAATAGTACATACCAAGCTCTGAAAGAAAATGGATGCCAGCCAACAATACTACATCCACTAAAATTAAGCTTTGGAGTTGACAATGAAACAAAAAACCCTATGATAAATAAAAGTTAAAATAATACACAAGTATGAAGCCTGTTATAAAAAAAAAAACAAACTCAAAACGACATTTCATGAAGAAGAAATGAAAAATAAAAAGGAAAACCAGCAAATGGAAGAACTACACTAAAAGGATAGTCAAAGATGAAAGTAATCCAAATTAAAAACCAGAAATAAATCAAAATGACAGAGAGTGAAAGTAATTTATTTATAATCACATTGAATGTATATGAGGGCCCTGCTAAATTGCTGAGGCTGGATTTGAACTTGGCTATCCTCCTGCCTTAGCTTCCTAGCTGCTGGGATTATAGGTGTGTGCCATTGCTCCTGTCCACTCTTCTTTTCTTAATGTAGATTGAAGTAGTTTCTTAGCTATTTTCTTTCTTTCTGAAGAACTTATTTATGAGTATTTTTTACACGTCTGGTCTACTGGTGAAAAAAAAAAATCCTTCAATTTTGTTGTTGCTGTTGTCTAAGAAATTATTTCTGAAGAATAATTTCATTGGATGCAGAATTCTATGTCAGTATTATTTTTTTTCTTTCACCATGTTAAATATTTCAGCATACTTTCTTATGCCTTGCATGATGGCTAAGTTCTATGTAATTCTTAATTTTTTTCTGTATAGATAAGCTTTTCATTTTGCTTTGTTTATTCTCCTTTGTTCTCTTTCAAGATTTTTTATTTGAATTATTTTCTCTAGTTTGAAAATTGCATGCCTACATGTAGATTCTTTGATATTTATCTTACTTGATATTCTCTAAGCATCCTACATTCCTACATTGTTGTTTAGGAATCCAACTTTAGTGTTAGAAAATTCTGCTCTCTATTACTGCAAATACTTTTTAGCTTTATTTTGTTTCTTTCTTCTTGTATTATTCTCATTATATATTTTGAAATTGCCCTGAAACTCTTTGAAATTTTGTTGTGTATTTTTCATGATTTTTCTTATTTGTATTTTAGTTTTGGAAGTTCCTGTGAATCATTCTTCAAGTTACTTATTTCTTTTCTTTCTTGTGTTTAGTTTGTCAATAAGCCCATCAAAATCAGTCTTAATTTCTGTAAGAGCTTTGATTCTTAGGGTTTCCATCTCTCTACTTACATTATCCACCTGTTTGTGCATGTTGTTACATTTTCTATTAAATCCCTAAGATTATTAATTATATTAGTTTAATTTTACACTCCAATTATTCCAACACCACTACTGTTTCTGAGTCTGTTCCTGATATCTGCTACATCTCCTCAAACCGTGCTTATCTTTTTGTGTGCCTTGTAATGTTTTGTTGAAAGTCAGATGGTTTGCTCAGTAAAGGAAAATCAGGTAAATAGGTCTTTAGTGTGAGGCTGGAAATCTGGATATGAGTCAAAATGTGATTACACTGTGATTGTCTTTTGCTGTAGCTATGGCTGACAGAATCTAAAATTTCCTCTGTTAATTTTGTTTTTGATTTCTCTGTTTAGTGCTAAGGTTTACAGAAAGGAGAGAGAGAAGAGAGAGAAAGAGATAGAAAGAGAGAGAGACATACATACACACATGCAAGGGACTGGAGCACAGTGTAGATACTCTACTACTGAGTTCATCTCCAGCTCAGAGCCTCTTTTCTGTGTGTGTGATACTAGGTAATGAACTTAGGGGTGGTCTGCCACTGAATTACACCCCAGTTCTTTTTAAAAATTTTTTGTTTTAAGACAGGTTCTCACTAAGTTGTTGAGGCTGGCCTTGAACTTAAATCCTCTTGCCTGAGTTTCTCAAGTCACTGGTTTAGGCACACATAGCCTTAGAGTCTTCTTGAGGAAGTTCTGAGACATGCAGTTCTTTCAGGTGTATTTTTTCTCACTGGGCAGACATGTTTTTAACGTGATGGTAAGATCTGGGGAAAAAGAAGCCATTGTACAGTCTTACGATTAAGTCCTTTTTGGATTTTTTTCCCCCCACAACTTAGGTGAGTTACAGGAAGCTGAAGGGGCTGAAGTGGGTATGCTCCTTTCATGAGTAAGTTAAAACCCCCGCAGTTAGGCTATGATTAATTGTTTCTCACGAGGATAGACCCTGTTAGGAAGAATAGAATAGTCAGACACATGTTGGAATGTTTATTGATTTCCTCCCTTGCACAAGTAAAGCCCAAGTAAAATTTATTTAAATCATTAGTGTTAAAACCTGGTTGAATTTCTGGGAGTAAATCTCAGTAAACTACGAGGTACCCTCTCTGAATGGGTCTCTGGAGATTTTGTCTCTCAGACTTGTCTATTCTGAGCCTCCAACAATTCATCAATTATAGCTTATGTTTTCCTGCCCTGGTACTGGTTCCTATGGAGGCCTCTGCTCATAATTTTCTTATTTACATAGTTGTGTCTGCCTGCCTATCTCTTCAATTGGGGGAGAATGGTTTAATCTATGACCTTAGTTCTCTGATGGATCTGGGAAGAGCTTTGATTTTTGTTGTGTTTGACTTTTGCTTGTTAGGACTTCTGAGCTCCATAATTGCTGAACCAGAAACCCAAAGTCCCCATAGCCTTTCTACGCCTCCAAGAATAGCATCCAATACTCACTATTGCAATTTTCTGATTTTGTTTGTTTTGTTTTGTTTTTAGGGGAGCAGGGAACTGGAGATTGAGCCCAGAATTGCTTTATCACTGATCTAGCCTTTTTATTATTATTTTTTACTTTGAACGCAGGTCTCACTAAGTTGCTGTGGGTCTTGACTTGCCCAGACTGGCCTTGAACTAGTACTTGTGATCCTCCTGTCTCAGCCTTCCAAGTAAGTGGTATTACAGACATGTGTCATGGCACCCAATTGTTGGAATTATTTTTTCAGTAATTTTCATTGAACCCATGGCCTCACACATGCTAGGCAAGTGCTCTACCAATGAGCTACCTCCCCAACCTGCTACCTTCTCTTTTTGTTTTTGACAATAGACCCTGAGTTTTTACACTTGTATATTTCATTCATTTGGAACATATTTGCCTCATTCATTTTTGTACTCCTAGGAATTACCATATGACTGAGCCCAGGGCATTCTCTATAATCACTTATTGAACAAAAAATTAAATGGCTTACCAGTTGTTTTAGTTGTATTTTAGTTTCACTTCAACACAAATTTCCTGAGTTCATTCTGAATTCTAATTTTGTAAACCAACCTATTAGAAACACTTTCCAGTTTTAGGTCACCCAGATATTAAATATGTTCATCTTTTCTATACTCATTCAAGTTATTGCACAAAACAGAACTGTAGGTGTCTAACACTGGTTGTCTATGCAATAAGAGTTCAAAAACAGAAGAAATGAAGAGGTGGCCTCAGAAGAAGAGGTCTCAGAGTTGAATAGATTTGTTGGGGAGGTATAAATTTTCATAAAGCAGAAGAGCAAAAGGCTAGAAGGTAAGCAATCATTCAGGGACAAATACACTGCCCTGGTGAAGCCATAATTAAAGATAGGCAGTTAGTGTAGAATAGGTAATTGCGTCAGATTGAGAAAATAGAGGCCAGTTTGGATCCTGGAAGTTGGAGACCACCCCTGGGAGATTAGAATGTGAATGTCTCCAGAGCCCTTTGATTACCAAAATGACCTGCCTATACTATGCCTCTCAAAAGTTTGCAGACAGGGAGTTGTCAATTAATGCCCCCTGGGCTGCTTCCTGCCTGGGTCACTCCATTTGGCCCTTCTCCCCACCCATCTGCTTCTCACCTTCTGGCCATCCCATGGGCATCTCCTGGGCCGAGTCACATAGGAAGGAGAGAGATAAGTGGGGGAGATCAGGAGAACAAAGGAAATTTTAGTCTATAAAGGGGCAGGGCTCTCTCACTTTTTGGGATACCAGAATACCAGCCATAACCCCCTTTCTCCTTCCTGGGAGAAGCCTGTGTTACTTCCTTTAAATAAAACCTGCATTGCATGTTTGCATCAGCATGGTTCTCTAATGCTCAAACTTCAGCATTCGAGGAAGCAGAATTGGTCATCAATAACCGGTGGTATCACTGACCTGGCTCACCTAAGGGTTTGGAACTGAGTACCAGAATAGACACTTGGAGTTGATTTTGAGCTTCTCTTTCATCTTCTTCCGCTGTTTGTTCTCCACTCTATCTTCATCCCAGGCCTGCCTGCTGTGCAGTGTGCAGCCATATGTCTCTTCTATGATTTCTCCTCAGTTTCCCCAAATCTCATGTGATCTTTCCATCCCCTTAGAAATGCTGAAATAGTCTGTAGTTGTCATATGGACATTACCTTTTTTACTCCTTAGTTTACAAACACTTACTGAACATCTTTCAGTATTGTAGGCACTGTGCTGAGCATTCAGGTACAAAGAGTAGAGAACAGACCAATCATAGAGAATTCTCTCAGTTGACATTTATCTACTCTGCTTCCCTATTCTGCTTCTCTATTCAGGCCATGTAGCGTTTTGGGGCTTTAGATTTCTCCTCTATGAAGACAGAGATAATCATAATTATTTTAGAAAATTGTTTTATAGATCAAATGAAGTAATATTTGTGAAGGCATAGAGTTTGGCACATGAAAGAATCCCAATACAGATATTTTCTTTCCCTATGCACTAGATTTTAAGGTAAGGGCTCCCCTGGTCTTGCTATTTCCTTGTTTTCATGCAGGAGAAGTTAACGCATGCTGCAGGGAAGAAGCAATGAGACTAACCCCAGCTGTGCAGAGCAGAAGAATCTGACCTTGTCAGACCTCATGGATAGGGCCTGACATTTTAAAATCCCCTTCTTGCAACAGGTCCAGGTGTCTCTTGGAGACATTACCATGTGTCCTCAATATAAATGTCCATGGAGCTGCAAAGATCCTCCCTGGGTGACTCTTCCAGCAGCATTTTGATTATGGTTCCCTTGATCCAGGGAGTCCTCATTTCTGACAATGCTGATGTAAAACAGGAGTGCTCTGGGTGGCAACTTGAGGTTTCTGGGACAGCACAGTGTCAATCATGCTTCTACACTATGGCTCATGGAACTGCCCCAGGTCTGATGGTAACTCCAGGCATGTAGGTCTATTCTGTTCTTGGATTGACTTCACCAGACCCATAGTCCCTGAGAAAATCACTGCATCAATCTTTCTTTCTCCCTCCCCTTTCTTACTCATTTTCTTCTTCCTATTTTCTTTCTTTTACTCTGTTGTCTTTCCTCCCCTTTCTGTTTCCTTTATCCTTCTTTTGGTCTCCACTCCACTTACATATTCTCTTCTTGCCTTCCCTTTCCCTTCCACCTCTATCTCTGTATCTATGTCTAGTCTTATCTATATTCCTCTTTACTTCTCCACTCTGCTCCTAATGAGTGATTAAATTCAGTTCTCCAAATATTTATCACAACGATGGGTAGAACTCTGGGGAAAAGAACCATAAGGAAAATCTGACCTCAACACTTGGAAAACTTTTCTTTTCATTTGTCCTGTCTTTGAGCCTTTCTCTGTTTCTCTATCTCTTCCTCTCCTTTCCTTTCTTCCTCTCCTCACTTTTTCTTCTTCCCACATCATTTTCTCTTGTCTCTCCATTTTTCCTGTTTCATCCAACTTTTCATTCATTTCACTTTTTTTCTTTTTAACTTCTCTGCTCTTTCTCTTGAAATGATATAATCAGAACTCTATAAAAACTAATCTTATAGGTTACATGTTTGCATTTATGATTATCTCTTTGCATTTGCTATAAATGAATATAATGCAAGCAAAATGCAATTTAATTGAATAAATTACAAAATTATACAGCACAAGGCAGATTTGATAATTCATTTATAATCAGTATAAAATCTATGAGTAGCACAAAGCACTCCTCTAGTTCACTTTCGTTAACTATTTCATTTTTTACATTAACAGTGTTTACAAATGAACTGATCTTTTATCACTATCCACATTCTTCACATGAAAGACCTTCTCTCAAGGTCTGTACTGCCACCCACTTCCAAAAAAAAAAATTGCATTACTCCTCAACTCTGCTTAAAGTGGAATCTTCCTGTGGCACAGTGTGTTAACTCTAAACAGCCTTCTGCTCATTCACTGATAGTTCACTGTAACTCTAATGAGAAGGTGGCCAGGTCACTCTGAAAGTACTGTGATTGGCTTCCTTGCCAGTCTTGCCATCTCCCTGATCATGCTGTGGCCCTCCTGTAAGAGCAATCACCTTTTCCTGGTTTTCACTGTATCCTTAGCACAGTGTATGGCCTGGTCCATAGCAGGGTGCTTGGGCCCTTGAGGAATATATTAGAAGTTGAATAAATGGTTTGGAAGAATGACTGCTCTTAGAAAAATGAAACACCAGGTCTCAGGCATAAGCTCTATGAAATGATGAGAGTGGTTTTCATTTGGGGAATTGCACTGCTGGGTGATGATGCTGTGTGTCTCCCCATGTCTAGGACACATGTCACTTTGAGGTGTGCAACCCTGGAAAGAGCAGAGGGAGAGAGGTGGGGCATTGTCTGTGGTAGATCAGTGGTCTGCTCTGGGGTGTTCAGATGCCATGTCACCAGACGGAACTGTACCAAGGAGGCTGAATATCTGCAGGAAGGGCAAGTGTGCAAGTAAAGGAGTTTTCCCTGTGTAAGGATCTAGAGCTCCATTGAGAGGAGACAAGGATACCATCCCTGGAACTACCATTAGTTGATAGTCTTCTACCCATGCCATTGCTCTCTCTGGATTTCAAACTATACTTGTCAATCCAAGGTTGGCTTCTGCCTTGGTGCTTCATAAATCCTCCCCAGCTTCAAGTTGCTATGACCTTTTTTGTCAATCAAAGGAGGGACAAAAATCCAGGCAGGAGAAAGAATAAGCCAAGCAATTATAGGTACCGATTTTTGAGCATGTATCCCATTTAATCTTTCCTTTAATTTTTTTTTTTTTGTTTTAACAGACTGCATTTTGATTCATTATACACAAATGGGGTACATCTTTTCATTTCTATGGTTGTGCACAATGTAGATTCATACTATTTGTGTAATCATACATGTACATAGGGTAATGAGGTCTGTCTCATTCCACCATTTTTCATAACCCCCCTCCATCTCATTTCCCTCTATGTAATTTAAAGTTCCTCCATTGCTTTGATTTCTTGTGCTTTGGGAGTCATGTTAAGGAAGTCTGATCCTAAGCCAACATGATGAAGATTCGGGCCTACTTTGTCTTCTATTTGGTGCAGGGTCTCTGGTCTAATTCCTAAGTCCTTGATCCATTTTGAGTTGCGTTTTGTGCAGGGTGAGAGATAGGGGTTTAATTTAATTTTACTACATATGGATCTCCAGTTTTCCCAACACAATTTGTTGAACAGACTATCTTTCTTCATTGTATGTTGTTGGCTCCTTTGTCTAGTATGAGGTACCTGCATTTAGATGGGTTTGTCTCTGTGTCTTCTATTCTATACCATTGGTCTGCCTGTCTATTTTGGTGCCAATACCATGCCATTTTTGTTACTATGGCTCTGTAGTATAGTTTAAGGTCTGGTATCGTGATACCTCCTGCTTCACTTTTCCTGCTCAGGATGGTTTTGGCTACTTGAGGTCTCTTTTTCTTCCAGATGAATCTTGTGATTGCTTTCTCTATTTCTATGAGGAATGTCACTGGGATTTGAATTGGAATTGCATTGAATCTGTTCAGCACCTTTGATAGAATGGCCATTTTGAGAATATTAATTCTGCCTATCCAAGAACATGGGAGATCTTCCCATCTTCTAAGGTTTTCTTAAATTTCTTTCTTTAGTGCTCTGTAGATTTCTTTATAGAGGTCTTTCACCTCTTTTGTTAATTTGATTCCCAAGCATTTTATTCTTTTTGAGGCTATTGTGAGTGGAGTGGCTTTCCTAATTTCTTTTTCAGAGGATTCATCACTTATTAATAGAAATGCATTAGATTTATGAGTGTTGATTTTATATCCCGCTACTTGGATGAACTCATTTATTAATTCTAGAAGTTTTTCTAGTGGAGCTTTTTGGATCCTCTATATATGAAATCATGTCATCAGCAAATAGTAGCAGCTTGAGTTCTTTTCTTCTTCATATCCCTTTAATTTTTTTGGTCTAATTGCTCTGGCTTGTGCTTCAAGGATGATATTGAATAGAAGTGGTAAAAGAGGGCATCCCTGTCTTGTTCCAGTTTTTAGAGGGAATGCTTTTGTTATACTCCCCAAAATGTTGTACTCCTCAAATACCATTAGGAGGGAGAGATGACCCCTCCCTAACCTCTTCCCCTCCCTGCAGGAGAGACTGCCCCGCCCCCTTTTCCTCCCCCATCCTATAATTGCCATAACTGCCACCAGAGACAGCCCAGCCCTCTTTTCCTCCCCCAGCCAATAACTGTCAAACTGGCCCAAGATAGCCCCGCCCCCTTCCTCCCCTCCCTATAAATACAGGCAACAAAATAAAGGTCCTGCAATTGCTGGCACACAGCTTTTAGGAAGCTGTGTGGGAGGTAGTCACTGACCAGCTGTAAATAAAGGCTTCTTTTGGCTTTACCTGCCGGCTTGGATGATTTTGTTTTCACCGGGTGTAACACTTTCAGTTTTTCTCCATTTAAAATGATGTTGGCCATGGGCTTAGCATAGATAGCCTCTACAATGTTGAGGTATGTTCCTGCTATCCATATTTTTTCTAGTGTTTTAAGCATGAAGGGGTGCTGTAGTTTATCAAATGCTTTCTCAGCATCTATTGAAATAATCATATGATTCTTAACTTTAAGTCTATTGATGTGATGAATTACATTTATTGACTTTTGGATATTGAACCAACCTTGCAACCCTGGGATAAACCCCACTTGATCTTGGTGCACTATCCTTTTAATATGTTTTTGTATGCAATTTGGCAGAATTTTGTTAAGGGCTTTTTCATCATGGATATTGGTCTAAAGTTTTCTTTCCTTGATGTATTGTTGTCTGCTTTTGGTATCAGAGTGGTACTAGCTTCATAGAATGAGTGTGGAAGGGTTCCTCCTGTTTTCTGGAATACTTTGAGGAGTATTGGGATTAGTTCCTCTTTAAATGTCTTACAGAATTTGGCTGAGAATCGATCTGGTCTTGGGCTTTTCTTGGATGGTAGACTTTTGATGGCTTCTATTTCGGTGCTTGATATTGATCTGTTTAAATTGTGTATATCTTCCTGATTCAGTTTGGGAAGATCATGTCTCTAAGAATTTGTCAATGTCTTTGCTATTTTCTATTTTGTTGGAGTACAGATTTTCAAAGTAGCTTCTAATTATGCTGTGTATTTCATTGGTGTCTGTTGTGTTCTTTCCTTTTTCATCACAAATTCTAGTAATTTGAGTTTGGTCTCTCCTTCTCTTTGTTAGTGTGGCTAGTGGTTTATCAATTTTGCTTACTTTTCAAAAAAACAACTTTTTGCTTTGTCAATTTTTTGAATTGTTTCTCTTATTTCAATTTCATTGATTTCAGCTCTGATTTTAATTATTTCCTGTCTTCTATTTTTGGTGTTGAATTGTTCTTCTTTTTCTGGAGCTTTGAGATGTAATCTTAGGTCATTTAGTTTTGTTGACTTTTTAGTGTTTTGATATATGAACTCAATGCAATGAACTTTCCTCTTAGTACTGCTTTCAGAGTGTGCCAGAGGTTTTGATATGTTGTGTCATTGTTCTTGTTTACCTCTAAGAATTTTTTGTATTTCCTTCTTGATGTCTTCTGCTATCATTGCATCATTCAATGGCATCTTATTTAATCTCCAGATGTAGGAGTAGTTTTTCTTTTTAATTTTATCATTAATTTCTAATTGTATTCCATTATAGTCTGATAGAATACAAGGTAGTATCTCTATATTTTTGTATTTACTAATGGCTTCTTTGTAACATAGCATATGATCTATTTTGGAGAAGGATCCATGAGCTGCTGAGAAGAATGTATATTTGCTCAATGAGGGATGAAATATCCTGTATATTTCCGTTAAGTCTATGTCATTGGTTGTGTTATTTAGTTCTATAGTTTCTTTGTTTAGTTTTTGTTTGAAGGATCTATCCAGTGGTGAGAGAAGTGTATTAAAGTCACCCACTATTACTGTTTTTGGGTTTATGTGATTCTTAAAATTGAAAAGTGTTTGTTTGATGCACCTAGATGCTCCATTGTTGGGGCATAAATATTTAAAATTGTTATGTCTTTCTGGTTTATGGTTCCCGGAGCAGTATGAAATGTCCTTCTTTATCCCTCTCTGACTAACTTAGGATTGAAGTCCACTTTATCTTATCTGAGGATGGAGACCCCTGCTTTTTTACTGAGTCAATGTGCATGGTATGTTTTCCCCCATTCTTTCACCTTTAGTCTGTGGGTGTCTTTTTCTATGAGATGAGTCTTTTGAAGGTAGCATATTTTTGGGTCCTTTTTTTTTAATTCAATCTGCCAGTCTATATATTTTGATTGATGAGTTCAGGCCATTAATATTTAGGGTTATTATTGTGATATGATTTGTATTTTTGCTTATTTTTGGTTTTTAACTTGACTTGGTTTCTCCTTTGATTGGCTTTTACTTTAGGGTAGTTCTTCCATTTGCTGATTTTCATTACTGTTTTTCACTTCCTCCTCATAAAATATTTTGCTGAGAATGTTCTATAGTGCAGGCTTTCTATTTGTAGATTCTTTGAACTTTATCATGGAATGATTTTATTTATCATCAAATCTGAAGGTTAGTTTTGCTGGGTATAAGATTTTTGGTTGGCATCCATGTGCTTTCAGAGCTTGAAATATATTGCTCCAGGCCCTTCTTGCTTTTAGGTCTGGGCTAAGAAATCTGCTGATATCCATATTGGTTTCCCCTTATAAGTAATCTGATGCTTTTCTCTTGCAGCCTTTAAAATCCTATCTTTATTTTGTATGTAAGGTATTTTCATTATAATGTGTCTTGATGTGGAACTGTTGTTTTGTGCATTTGGTGTTCTGTAAGCTTCTTGTATTTGATTTTCCATTTCATTTCTCAGGTTTGGGAAATTTTCTGATATTATTTGGTTAAACAGGTTGTTCATTCCTTTGGTTTGTATCTCTATGCCTTCCTCAATCCCAATAATTATTAAATTTTGCCTTTTTATGATATCCCATAATTCTTAGAATTTCCATTTGTGATTTCTTACTATCTTCTCAGTTTTTTCAACTTTATTTTCAAGATTAAATATTTTGTCTTCATTGTCTTAGATTCTGTTTTCCAGATCTATTCCATTGGTGATGCTTTCTATTGAGTTTTTTTTTTTTTTTTTTTTTTTTTTTTTTATTGATTCATTGAACACAAATGGAGTACAGCTATTGTTTCACTGGTTGTACACAAAGTAGAGTCACACCATCTGTGCATTCATGAGTTTTTAGTTTGGCTTATTGTTTCTTTCATTTCAAGTATTTCTGAGTTTTTGTTTTTTTCAGAATCTCTCTTTATTGAAGTTCTCTTTTGCTTCCTGCATTTTCTCTTTTAACTGTTTATTGGAATAATAAAGCTTTGCCTGCATTTGCTCTCTTATCACATCTTTTGCTTCACAGATCATTTTCATTATGCAGATTCTGAACTCTTTTGCTGTCATTTCTACTGCCATGCTGTCATTGGATTCTATAAAAATAGCATCTTGGTTTGTTAGCGACACTTTGTTCCCCTGTTTTTTCATGTCATTTCTGTATATTCTCCTGTAGCAGTGAAAATCTGAGGTACTGCAATTTCCCCCTGCAGGCTGATGGTGGCCCTGTAGGTTTCCAGTACCTCTCCTTTGAGGGGGATACCAACATCAGCAGCACCCAATACAAAGAATATGCAGCCATAAACCAGATAGCCCCTATAAAGACTCCTACATTCTTGTAATAAACAGAATGACTTTGATTATTATCTACAGAACTTCTAGTGGTGAACAAAGAGGATGGGGAGGGGTGTAGGATGTAGCTGTTAGTGGAAAAAGAAGTGAGTAAATAGAGGTACCCAATCAAGGGAAGAGTGAGAGCAGGGTCAAAAGAAGTTGGTCTCCCACCATTTTAATCTTAATATCATCTGAAGAGGTGGGCACTTTTATCATCCCAGATGAGAAAATTAAACTGTGAATAAGCTAAACAAATTATTCAAAGTTGTGAAAGTGGCACCAGGTAGATAAAAAGTAGGGGTCTAACTCCACAACCCTGACACTAGTTGTAATCATGCTTCACCTCAGAAGCATGTGGCTCTAGAATGCATGAAGAGCTCAGTAGCACTTTCCCCCAATACCATTGTGGGAGAAGGACTTCTGTTGAGAATGTGTGTCCTGGGACTTCATGTCCCTTTTGTTTCCACTGACAGACTTGGAGTGTCTCTTGATTTTTCTCTTTCATTGAGGGCCCTCTTTACACTTAGCTTGCTAGCATGCTTTAACACTAAAGCCCATCCTCATTTCTTTGACTCTACACTACGGATATTTGCCCAGGCTACCAGGATAATTTTGTAAACATGCTTTCCTTTTTTTCTTTTTTGTGGGGTACCAGGGATTGAACTAAGGAGCACTCAACCATTGACCCACATTCCCAGCCCTATTTTGTATTTTATTTAGAGACAGGGTCTCACTGAGTTGCTTAGTGCCTCACTGATGCTGAGGCTGGCTTTGAACTTGCCATCCTCCTTCCTCAGCCACCTGAGCTGCTGGGATTACAAGAGTGTACCACCATGCCCAGTTATAAACATGCCTTCTTATTTCCCTTTTTTATTGCTGAGAGATTGCTATTGAGGATAATGTTATTCTGAACACTAATACTAAAAGACAGGTCTTTCTGTGTGACTGTCTTCATGAATTTGATAAATGCCTGTGAATGGAGTAGCTGGATTCCATCCCTTCTCTGCTCTCACTTCCTTCTGGAGGAGTCAATATTTGGCATGCATCTATCCAATAAGCCCAAAGGATCAGTGAAACTCCTCCATCTTTCTCAATGCTCACCAGGACGTGGATATCATTGAGCCTCTAGGGAGGAATGAGAGTCAGTTTTCCACTGAATTTTCTGTGCCCAGGATTAGAGATTCTGCTGAGGTGGCTCCCCCACCAAGGTCAAGCCATCAGCATTCTTCAACCTAACATAGTTGTCAATCCAGCACAAATTTAATCTAAACAAAACCACCTATGTGCCCTTTTAGTCTGTATCTTTTTACTATCTGTGTTCAGGGTCAGCATGTGACATTTAACATCTACCCTCACCTCATTTGGACTTTAAAATTTCTCACGGGACTCCAAAGCTGTGAAAAAGGCTTCTATTCCTATTTTATAGACGAGAAATTGTGACTTAGAAAGTTCTATGAGAATTTAAGTGGGTCCCTCAACCAGTCAATTTGGGTTCCAATATTATTTTCTTTCATGTATGGTATATCTTTAATAGATGATAGCCCATGGAAGTTAAGCTAGCTATAGTTTTAATCTGTCTATCTTTTATTGAAACTGAAACAGGAATTCTCAGCCTTGACTTTATATTAGATTCTCTAGAGAATACTCTCATGTACTAATGTCTAAAGCTCACCTACAGGTCTGAGTAGGTAACCTGGGTAGGACACTGATTTTGTGCTTTTAAAAGCCATTCAGGTATTGCTAGTGTGGAGGCAGAAGAGATGAGCAAGTGACTAGCACATCGATAAAGACATTGGTCGATGTTTCTAAAAATGATTACAGTAAACTTCCAACCAAAAACCAAGCACAATCAGTTATCCACTTGGCTCCACTCACTCTACTGAGCCATATTTCCTTTGGTATTTAAGGTCACGAGGTTTGATGTTTAATATTCTTTTCCTTTTTGTGCTAGGTTTCAACTGAAGTCCACATGAGTGCCACACATGCACTCTACCTCCTAGCCACACCCAATCCTTAATATTGGATTGGTAAAGGTCCACTGCAAAAAGTTTAGTGCAAGAAGGACTGTCATTTAGCTAAGGTGAGAGAGACTGAAGAGGCTTTCTACATGAGATTTCATGATTATAGGAGATTTGCTTTGCCATGGTAAAGAGCTGCTTATCTAATCAGAACAATAATCATAACAATAATTATAAAAACAGTGTATTTATGTAGGTCTTCTACAGATTAACAAGATTCTAAATTTATAGCCACGCACTAATTTGACATTTCAATACTATTAAACAAATCATTGCCTGATTTCATAGATGAGAAAATTGAGGCTGAGATCGTCTTTTGGAATTTAAGAGGATCACCCAACTAGTAAGCCTTTTAGTTCCAAGTATGATCCTCTTTCATCTGCACTATGTTTTTTAATAGATAATATTTGAAGAAAGTTAAGCTAGACAGAGAGAACAGCTACTTAAGAACAATGAATGTGATAGCACAGAGATTACTTTAGGAAAAAAAATGCACTCTTCTGTGTAGAACATGAAATTCTTTAAATTACAATATTCGTCTTTTTCTTCCTTGTGACTCCTGTGGTCTTTCCTGTGAACTTCTGTGAACAAATTGACCTGATGCTCCCAAAGACCCTCATATACTGGGGTCTGTATTGCCAAAAACAAACAATGTCAAATTTATAAGGTTAATTCCCTCTCATTCCTGCTCTCATCCCTTAAGATTATTTGCACAAAAGCCAAAAATAAACATCTATACTGAAGCTGCAGATAATTTTCACAGCTGTGATTTTGTTTCTTTACCTAACAAACATTACTCATTGTGCACACTGGGCTTTTATGGTTAAAGAAATGAATTATCTCAAAGTTTTGTCCAATATCTGACCTGAAAAATTCTTGAAATGATTCACTGTGTAGAGTTAACTTTCTGCTTAGAGCAAAAATATAACCATATTCATTTTCTTCCCCTTTCCTCTTGTTTCCGTCCTAGCAGCTATTCATCCTTTCCCTTCAAGAACATTCTCCTCCTCACTGGTTTCTCCATCTCCAGACCCATCTGTTCCCTCTAGATTCTGCTATCAGGCTCTCACCCAAACATGTCACATCACTTTCATGGTTCCATGTCACCTATTGAAACACTCCCATTCTGAGGGAGGGAAGATTTCATGAAAGTCAAAGGGAAATCAGTAGAGGAAAGGGACCAGAGGTTGAGAACCAGGGAGGAAGGGAAAACTGCTGGGAGTGATACTGGCCAAATTTTATTGTTATATTGTTTGCTTATATAAATATATAACAATAAATTCCATCATTATGTACAATAATAATGCACCAATGAAAATGTGGGAAGAGAAAAAAAAGTATCTTAAAATGAAAAACAAGAAAGAAAAGAAAGACTATCCCCATTTAGGGCCCTCCCCTTTCACCACAGGGTGAGACACCTAGTGCTAGAAAGTCTATAATCAGTGTAGGGCAGGGATGAGAAAGGCTGCCCAAGTTTGATTCCCAGATCCACTGCTCACCACCCATCCTCCACGCCTTATTTTTTCTACCTTCAAAACAGAAATGATTAGTGTACCAACTCATTATCACAGGGCTAAACGAGGTAATGGGTGTAAAACAACTAGAAGACTACCTGATATATAGAAAATGCTTAATGAATGCTATCTATTATGTTGTTAATTGTCCATAGTAACTTCCTAATACTTCCATGACACACCCTTAACTCCCCAAACGTCCCTGCATCTGACCCAGGACTACCTGGCTTTATGACTTGGCCTATTCTGATTCCACCCAGAGAAGGAAAGCAAATTGATCCCAGGCTCCAGCTTTAATATATGGTTGATCCTGTCCAGTGTTGATGTATTTGTGGACCCAGAAAAGGGGCACAGCAGCACATGTGCAAATATTTCCCATCCTTGGGTAAAAACCCTCATTCCAAGGTTCAGAAATCACATCACTTCTATAGCCTGCCATGACACGTACCTCCTCCTGCGAGTTTCAACCAATCTCTCCCTACTCAGAATACCCTAGGGTCTTGGCCTTTCCTCTCATAGGCCATATTACAATTTCTTAATATTATCATGTCTTTTCACCTTATAATTTGAGTTTTCCCATCTAAATTGAACTTCCTTTGGGTCATGATTCAGGGCTTTGAGCTGCAAGGGTTGCTGTTTGCTAAGTATTACATTGTGAGCACTGATGTGCATAAACTTTTCTAAGCTTTCCTGGGAGACTGGGAATTATTTTAGTTCAGATTTACAATTCAGGTTACTCAGAAAAATCAAAGCAATTTCTCCAGTTTACAAGAATAGTAAATAATGGGGGCTTAAATGTAAACCCATTTCTATCTGACTAAAGTCCTCTAGGAGTACTATAGTTCACTCCTTTTCTGGTGTATATTTATTTGTCCAACTCAGCTTTGTAAAAAAATATGCACTTAAATAATGCTCAGGAGCAGGTATGATCATAAGCATTCCCATTTATGGATAAACATATTAAGGCAGGATTCAGTTATTTGACCCAAGTCCTGAAACTGGTGTATAGCAGACCATGATTTTAACTAGGCTATCAACTCCAGTGTCCTTATTCTTATTAATCATACCCTAGTGACTTGTTGAAGACTTATAGGGATGACCACGTAGTATCAACAAAACTTTTTTCAGAGGCTAGAAATTTACTGGAGCTTCTTATCATTCTCAAATTCCCATTCCTACCCTTCAAATACTTAGCCAGTTTCAACACACAAAATATTACAGTCTAGGCCATCTCAGATACCTGAGTTACTTTTGTGAGACTCCCTTACTTCCAGAACTAGAACCCTTTATGTCAGTGCCCTAAGAATCTATGGTTTGTGCTACAAAATGACTGCTTAAAATTTCAAATTCACTGTTGATCTGAATGGCAGATGCTCCAAAGACCTTAGATCTCAGTTTGTCAACAAGTCCAGGCTGGAATTAGAGGGTAGTGTGTTGGGGAATGGGTCACAAAAGGCACATCTGTAGGTCTTAGATCATCTTGCTGGTTTCTCTTGAAGCTGACATGTGGCTGCTGTTGGGCTCAACTGTAGCTAAATTTATATGGGACCCTAGAATCCACCTTCACCTGCCTCTTCAAACAGTGCCTGGGTACCATGTGAAGAACTTATAAATCTATCTATGTCATGGATAAAATGAATGTATTTATATTTTAGAAAGCTCAGTCTAGCTGCAGGTGGAAATGTTGGTTATTAGATCAATTGGGTAGATTTCTATTAGTTCAGAGAGAAGATGATGGTATATTCAACAAGAGATAGAGTGGAGATAGGAAGAAATAGATGAGCTCAGAGGTGTTTAAGAAGAAAAGTGGATATAGTTTGAGGAAGAAGGGAAAATTAAGTGTGGACCCTAAACTTCAGGCTGCGTGTCTGAATGGAAACTGGAGTGCTTTTCAAAGGGTACAATGGAGATGTATCTGTTTGGAAGTGAACAAAAAAGATGATGACTCAGTTTGGGTCTTTAAAGTTTTTGCTTTAAAGAGAAGCACAAGGGACAGCTGGATATACAGATGTGGAACTCAGGAAGTTTTGACTGGAGGTTGTCTTTTTTAATCATCTACAAAAGGATTCATAGGCTTAAATGGAGGTTTTCAAGGAAGAAGTTTCAAAATGAGAGAAGAGAAGAATTTAGGTATCAGCCTTGAATAACCTCAATGTGTGATGGTCAGGTGGAGAAAGAAGTGTTTGAGAAAAAGACAGAAGTAAGGGAGTTGTGGCCATGTTTGGAGAGCTACTTTCATAATCACCTCCACAAACAGCACTAAGCAAATACACAGAAGCCTGGGACTCCACAACTGAAATGGAGCATGAGAGAGCGAGCAACAGAAACAGAAAATACAAGACAGGTTGATAATAATTGGCAGAGATCCTTGCTGGGTATGTTTATGAAAGATTCTAATGGGCCATAATAGATATTCAGCTATTTTTTTTTTCTCTCTAGGCTAGCAGTATTCAAAGGCAGCATGTTTAGTATGGGGACTCGTATTCTAATCATATTGATAAAAAAAAAAAATGTTCTTGCCAGTACCTGTGAACAGGGCAGGCCCTTATCTCTTCAGAAATTCCTGGTGCCATGTGTCCTTGTGAGCCAGAAGATACTTGTAACAGTTAATTGGAGCTATCACAAGATCCTCTTCTCACTCTTGGTGATGAAATATATGTCCTATAGGAAGCAGGTAGCTTTTCCTCATTGGTTAGTTTAATTGGGCAGTCATGTAGACAACTGTTCAATAGAAGGGTAGGGCTGGAGAGCGGCTGGGAGGTAGGGGAGATGCCACATTACCAGACCTTACTGAGGAATGGATGGACTGAAGTGTGGAGAGGCCAGCCTGACGGGTTAAAAAATGGCCTTTGTTCACTTCATTAGACTTCCTTAAGGAATCTGTCCTTCAAGACTATAGGTAGCTTAGACATATGAATTTATAAAACCATGGCTTTGGATTGCAGACATAATGTTGTCTGTTGAATGGTTTTGGGAGCATAACTTGGGTCCAAACCTACCTACTATTCATTACATACTGAAATTCCCTTCTCATTCAAGAAATTTTGGTTGAGAACTCAATTTTAACCTCCAATACTCTAATATTTAACATGATACTTTATGTAATAGACCTCTGCATGGTTTAGATATAGTTTGAGTGCCCTCCAGGGTTTATGTGTTGAAATTTAATCTCCATTGTGTGATAGTAAGAGAATGGAAACTTAATCCAACCATGGTAATTAGTATTAATTAAGGTCTTGAGTAAGGAGCCTTCACAATGAAATACTAGTATATTTATAAAGAAAGAAAGACCTAAATGTGACACATATATGCTAGCTGACTCTCACTTCACAGTGTCCAACATTCTTCTAGACTCTGCCAGCAAGAAGACCATCACCAGGTGGAGCCCCTCCACCTTGAACAAAACTTAGAAGCCAAAATATACTTTGCTTCATGAATTAACCTGCCTCAAGCATTTCATTATTGTAATGAAAAATGTACTAATATGGTTTCTCAAAATTACATTGCATCTTGCCTCTTGAAGCAATGTCAGCCTAATCTATTTGGCTTTCTACTGGTCCCAGTGAAGAACCAGATGATCCCATCATCTGGGTGGACCCCAGGCCTCTTTGCCTTGGGTTACTCCTCTAGTGGAGTCATAATAGAAACAAATTGCCTTCCCATTTCCATTACTAATCCACCGAGGAGATAAATTCTTGCCAACATTTATATAAGGGGACATACGCTTTCTCCATCTCCAGCAAGAACTCAAAATTGAAAGGTGTTCTCCCCTCTGCCCCTTTTGGTCTGGTTACTTGAAAAAATACTCATCTCTTCCTGTGGTAGAGCCAAACCACTCCTAACCTTTCTATGTATTCCTAGGCACCAGAAGAGTTGTCTGAGGTTTCATAGACAGGCTTGAGTGATCAGGCCTTGGTTGTCCTCACACAAATTGTTACAAAAAAAGACAATAGTTGATGTCCTAGGAAATAGGGTTGAGAAAAGTTTTGGAGTACTTGTCATCAGGACCCTGGTAGTCACATGGTAGTAATTATTTGAACAGCTCCTGGTATACAGCCTTCAGCTCTACACTGGCTAGGCCAGGGGTATCACTACTAGAGACCAAATGCAGTTTCCCTGTATTCAGTCTTCCATCTTTTGCTTCCTTCCTTCCTTCCTTCTTTCCTTCCTTCCTTCCTTCCTTCCTTCCTTCTTCCTTCCTTCCTTTCTCTCTCCTTCTTTCCTTCTTCTCTTCCTTATAGCCCATTTTGTTTCATTGTATCTTTCATTTGAGTTTCTGACAGGCCTAGGACTACAGCATATATTACTGAATTCTTGCAGACCTGTGCTTGAGATCTCACCCTTTTATTTATAAGCTATTTTACCTTGTGAAATCATTCAATCATTCTTAATCTGTTTCCTAATATATAGAAAAAGTTCAATTACACCTATTTAACTTGTAATGTTTTATGTATTATGAAAATAATGTATAACTATTATCACATTTCCCTATATGGAGTAATAATAGAGTAATTTGCATCCTTGCCTTCAGGAGCTGGTACATGCACTCAGGAAGCTATAAGCACCTGAGGAGTAAACACCAAAAAGAGAGCGATTTCACTGTTACAGCTCCCCATGCATTTTCTGGACCTGGCTCATCCAGAAGAATCTGCATGAAGGGGATTGCCTGCAGGAGTCCTATCTAAGACCCTGTCCTCTTCAGGATGATGAACCAATCTTTGTATGATTTTCCACCTAGGGTTCTCTCCTTTAGAAAGGAGGTAGTTAGTGTATACCGGGAGAGAGATCACAGGGCTAAGAAAGATAATTATATTTGCAGGGTGTTTTATATATCTTTACTAGTTTCTCAAAATGTTCTGTATTAATGACATACAGGAAGACATATGAATAAAGACATAAGGGCTTATGCACCTACACACAGCACAAAGAAATAAAACATTTTCAGTGCAGTTAAAGTCCATCACTATGTCCTTCCCATGTATGGGAATGTATGCTTTGATCTATTATATTTTTTATCATGCGTTTTATCCTTATGAAATAATATTATGCTGGATGTATTGTATTTGATTTTTCACTCAATCATGTTTTAATATTCAACTGTGTTGACAGAAATTTAATTATTTTGTACTGTCATAACATTTTGTGCTAAAAGAATGTTACCACAATTTATTATTTATTGTTACTAGATATATAAATCTAGTTCTCATGCTCTGCTGGTGGGAGTATAAAGGGTTCAGCAACCTTAGGGAACAATTGGGCAATATCTAGTAAAGATGAAAAAAGGTTAAGACCTATGATCTGTAGATACCTGAAAAAATCTTACATGTGAACTAGCCTTTTATTCCACAAAACTACCTTTTCATGCTCTCTTCCATTTAATCAACTCATCAGAACTTTTTATTCCCACTTTACAGATAAGAAAACAACAACTAATGGAGTTTCTGTGGTTTTCCTGGACTCATGTTACCAGTGTGTGAACGTTGCCACCCCTCTGGTGTCTGAATGTATGGCAGCTTGTTCATAGTGCAGCACCCTCAGCAATGTCAGGAGTATCTCACCAGCACAGGAGAATATCCAGTCTCAGCTTCCCTTGCTGATGTCACCTGTCTTCATGCCTTCTCCTATAGAATCCAAACACTGGGGAAAAGACAATCTCTACTTAGGAGTTCTGATAAGTTAATGCAAAGCATTGTGGCACATGCTGAAAGTCCACAAATGGTATATGGTGTCACCCTTGGTCATTTAGGTGTTTGGTGTTCATGACCTACATTTGAGTTGTTGTTTGACCCTCTGAGAGACTGAAACAACTTGTCCTGAAATCCTGAACTTTACTTCTGGAAAGATGGTGTCAACTTCTTCCAAGTAAGGCCAGAATTATCCCTGGGTATAAATTTGTCTGAAGGGAAGTAGGTCTCCAGAATAGTTATAATGATAAAGATATATGTGTTGATGAGCAGAAGTTATGGAATTAAGGACAGAATCAGGAACTTTGTCCCAGGCCTGGGACTATGCTAGTAAAGAAGGTAGGAGAGAGATACTTACAACCACACAATGAAGAACAAAGAATTCTGCTACATGATGAAATGGCCTCTAGTCCAGGTGGACTTGAAGTAGGATAGAAGCTATAAAATAAGTAGAAAGGAGAATAAATGAAGGACAAGGAAACAATCAATTCAAGAATTTCACATATTTTTCTAGGTCTGTCACTCGATAAGTCTGTTTCCTTCTAGACTGTTACTCTCAAATTCCTGGGAATTTCTGTGCATCGCTAAGTAAACCCCAGTAAATGAATTAAGCAAAGAGAGATATGATATCATGAGGAATTTACAATTTAGGGGATTTTATAGCACTACCTATTGATCAGATGAAGATGCTGAGGAATGGTCTTGATCCTGAGACTGACCAGACCAGAGAAACCATCTGGATATTACCAGACTGATATCATTTCTATGTTTCTTCCCATGCCCACCCCTCACCAAGTTTCCTTTAAGGAGGATCCTCAAAATTATCAAAATGCATGTCTAACTCTCAAAATGGGCCACATTCTCCCTTAAATGTGTACTCCTTGCTTTACCTCCAAAGGTGCCTCTTTCTTGAAATCGCTGTTCTTCTTCCTTGGTTATTGTTATGGTTTGGAAATGTGGTGCCCCCACAGGCTCATATATGAGATAATGCAAGATTGTTCAGAGGCAAAATGATTAAATTATGAGAGTTGGAACCTAATCAGTGGATCAGTTCACTGATGTGGATTAACTGGGTGGTAACTGTAGGCAGGTAGGGTGTGCTTGGCCAGCTAGGTCACTGGGGATTCATATTTTGTCTCTAGTGACCAGAGCACTTGTTTCTCTCTCTCTCTCTCTCTCTCTCTCTCTCTCTCTCTCTCTCTCTCTCTCTCTGTCCCTTTTCTTTCTTCTTGCCATGTCCTGATGTCCTGAACTGATTTCCTCAACATACCTTTCTGTCATGATGTTCTACCTCACCGTGGACCCAGAGCTATGTAGTCAGCCATCAGGCATCTATTGACAGAGACCTCTAAAACTGTCAGCCAAAATAAACTTGCCCTCTTCTAAGTTGTTCTTGTCAGGTCTTTGGGTCACAGTGATGAAAAAGCTAACTAAAACAACTATGTATTACCTTTCCTAAATAAACCTGTCTCTATGCCTTTGATTGGGCAAATAAGTCAAGAATCCTTTGAGTCCTGAGTCAAGATCCCCTTTTTCTCCAGGAAGTCCTCAGACTTTTCTATGTAGACATCTCTTATCCTGTGATAAAATTACCACCAACTGTCATACTGAATATAAGTAGGTGACAGCTATCTGACAGCTCTGGATCTATAGGGCAGGGGACAGGTAATGTTACTCAGTATGATTGAAGTATTTTCTATTTCTTCCCACCTAATCAGCACTCTTGCACATGATATCTATGGGCATCTCCCCATCTGGCTTTAAATTTAGGAATTTAGAAACAGGCAGAAATGACGATAAAGACAATTTCAGAACAGAATGCAGGAGAAACAATCCTGTGCCCATCTTCTGAAAGCTGGATTTGAGCTGTGCATCTCTCCCTGAATGATCATACTGTGGGTCATCCTCACTTCCACCCTTCCTGTAAGTCTGTCTTGGTAACAGCAGCTTCTCTACTGATGAATCAATCCATCAACCCACACACAGACTCTACACAGGTCCAGTGTTGGAAAGTTTTAAATTTACTCTTTACTCTCCAAAGGAAAAGGAACATACAAATTTTATTACATGCCTAAATCAAGGGAGTATTAGATTCCAAGAAAGGCAAGAAGTAAAGTTTAAAAGGATGGGAGTTTGAATGGTGGGGCAGGCTATTTAAGGTTGGGAGGAGGATGGGCATAGTAAGCAAGGGTAGTCTTGCTATAAGTTGGGGTGCCAGGTACTGGCCACCAGCAGTAATCTCTGTCACAGTTATCAGACCTTCAAACTCTTTTTCTTGTGGAAAGATCCCTCCTAAGCAGATAGGGGCAGACATCAGATGCATAAGATGAAAAATGTCTCAATCAGCATCCCCTGCTTATTTTACTAATGTAGATAGATGTAAATTTATTTTATAAAAGGACATCTTTTCAGAGTCATTTCTGTATCTGTAGCATTCCTTATTTTATTAACTAACACAGTTAGATATAAATTTATCTTATCAAATGTCAGCTTTTCAGAGTCATTCCAGAATCTTCAGAGGTGTGTAGTTTCTTCATTGAACTAGCTCAAAATACATAAAGGAAAATATATTTGGGATTGGATATTTCAACTGCCCACACCTGTCTTTGCCTCCTTCCCTTAGGGTATACCCAGAACACGTTCAGAATAACCCAGGGATGCAGGGCACAGACGGGAACTTCATAGGGAAGAGCAGAGTCACATTCCCCTGCCACATATGTACACATTATATGGAGCCACTCAGGCTCAGTACATTAATATCATCTGGGTTAAGATCCCAAGATCACATCAGTGCCTCAGATTACAAATTAAAGTCTGAGGCCCCAAACTGAGCCAGTAAATGACAGAATCATGCTTGACTCCACTCTATTGGGCACCCAGACTCTACCTTCAACCAGCATGCACACAACTCAGACAAAAAAGGCTATATATGTTCCCCAAAACAGTTACTGGGGTTTACATCTCCCTGACTGAACTGCCCTCCTGGGCTCAAGTTCCTTAAATTTTTGAGGACTCAAGAACCTCCCTAGGAACCTCACTTTGGTGCCATACTTCCTGTCCTTCAAGGCCTTTATCAAATGCCACACTGTGATGAGTGATGCCAGTTCCTCTGCTTCTTCCTTGAAATCTCTCACAGCATCTGAACTCTATAAGATCCTAAGCTCGATCTTCCTTCTGCCATGGATATTTTTGAGGTGTATAGATTGGCTAAGGCTCTGCCATCTCCTGATTCAAGGATGCCATTTACTGACCTGGACGACAAGATGCGTGACTGTTTTAAGCTTCCATGACTCTAGTTTCTTAGCTGTCACTAAATAGGTTCTGAGTTTCTACTATGTACTAGATACCAGATACAGAAAACAATTTTAATGCAGTTCACAGAAGTATGATGAGGAATCAGTCATGGTAACAGGAGCCTTATGCTGCTTTGGTCAGCAGAGGGTGCTCAAAGAGCAAAGGAAGCAGAAAGAAGTACTAGGTAGCTGTCATTCCTGGCTATTGCACAGATTACAGTAGATGGTTCTAAAAAAAAAAAAATTAAAATTAAAATTAAAAAAGCACATTCTATTATTTGTTTGCTCCCCACACCGCCTACCCCACAAATAGCAGCCAAATGATAAATGTGGCACAAGTTGCCCAGTGTAAAACCCTGGGTAAAAGATCAGAGATGAGATGATAAAAGCAGAGTCAGAAAGAGGGTTGAAGATAATATGATGCTGATTTTGAAGGTAGATGGTTTCCAGGAGCCAAAGAGGGAGTGTTTCCTTTAGAAGCTGTAAAAGGCAGGGATTTTCCCCTGTAGCCACCAAAAGGAACCAGCTGTGCTGACACCTGGATTTTAGTCTGTGAGATTCATTTCAGATTTCTGACCCCGAGAAATTTCGTGTTGCTTTAAGCCACTAAATTCGTGATAAGTTTTATAGCAGCAATAGGGAACAAATCCAACAAGATGTACTAATACAAAAGAATTAGTGGTGCAATTTCAAAGGAAGATTTTTTTTTTTTTGAATAATGCAGTGAAAAGAGCAGACATCTAAAGCCTGTTGTGTTGATTTTCACTGTTTTCATTATGTGTGAAATTGTCCAGGCATAGATAAAAATTGGTTTCTCCTTTTCTTTCCAACAGAAATAGCACACCATTCATGTTAAAAACCATGCTAATTTGATAAAAGCTGTCACATCCATTCTTCTTTCTTTTCCCCCATTTGGGACTGCAGGACCTGGTAGAATAGATAAAAGGGAAGGGAGGGGATATGGTTCCACCACTGTTCAGCACCTGATCTCAGAGCTCTCTCCATCACAATCCTCTATGCCTAAAAAATCTTCTGAAGATTGTCCTAGCCCTGGTCTCTTCTCCACAGGACAGAGGAAATCCAACTGGGCTCACTCTAGGAAGTTTTTTCTATGAGAGATCAGTCAATGTGACTGGGGTGGGAAGGAGATAGAACAGAGAAGAAGGAAGGTAAAGAAGAAGGGAGAAATTACAGGAAAAAGGAGACACTGGAAGAGATAGAAAGGAGGATGCCATTCGCCTTTTCCTCAACATCTTTCTGAGAAGACTGTGAACAGAAAAGGAAAGAGGGTGGAACAAAGGGAAGGGTAGAAGGGAGAATGAGGAAGAGAAGGCAGAGTATGTGAGAAAATAGCAACAAAAAAGGGAGGGGCAGACAACAAACACAGGAATGAAAACCAGGAGCAGTTCAGGCCCTGGTGATCACAGTGGACGGATGACTACCTCTCAGGCCTGGACCTGTTTGTGCTTCTGGAAGTGTTGTGGGGGGATAATCCTAAACAGCTTTGCTTCTGGCACTGAATTGCTTCTTGACAAATGGTCTGCAGGAGTACATGCCAGTCCTTACACCACAGGCTCTGCAGGCCCATCTGTGGCCAATCAACAGTCTTCACTCTGATCCAACCTTAATCTAGTATAGGTTCCAGAACTCATGGTCTACCCCAGTCAGTGGACATAGAGGTCTTGTCCTCAAGGTCACCTGCCATGGTTTTCATGAAATTAGAAAGCAAGCCTCAGCTGAGATTTATTCAATGATTTGATCTTGGTCAAGTAGCTTCCCCTAGGTCTCTCTTCGTGACCTTTGCTGTCAACAGGAGGATCCAAAGTTTCTTCCCCCACAAAAAAGAACAACCTGGCTGAATCATCACCAAAGTGTTGTTTTTGTCTTTTGCATCTCTTGCCTCCCTAACCCTGTAGCTATCTATCCTGGGAGAAGTAGGTCTGAATTGGGAAACAAGGAAGGAATCCAAGGATCTGGTGTTATACTAGGGGAAATGTCTCTTTGGAAATTTATTTTCCCTAGAAGTGATTTTGCCCTGATGAAAATTGAGAGGGTAAATAAGTGTTCCTCATTGGTCACTGAGATAGTAAAGTGCCAAGATTATGGAAACAAAGGTGCAGAGAGAGTGGTGACTGATGGATCATTTGGCTTCCCAAAGGGCATCTGGAGGCAGCAAGAACTGGGCCATGGAGGTGTGGAGTTGGAACAGTGCTGAAGTGGGATCCTTGGGGGAAGAGCCTTGAAACTCATGACCTTGTGGATAAGGGGCTTGCACAATGTGCTCAAGAATTAACACTCCTCACAGGCATGAGTCTTTTGAAAAGGAGCAACTTGTTCATTCAGATCAGTATTCCAAGCAGTTGTTGCTGTCTCTGTGTGCCCTAACATGACAATGGAATCATGTACACAGCATGCTGCTGGTGACTGAGAAAAAGAGAGAGAGGCCTCAGCAGAGTGATTATGTGTAGCTAGACCAATAGAGTGATGAGGCAGGGACCAACTGACCAATTACAGAAAGAGAAACGCAGAAAAAGAGAATCCGCATGCTTTCCTAAGTAGAGAAATAGATTCCTGTTTAACAGTGAAACACATAGCAGGAAACAGCTAGAAGGAGAACTGATAAAGATGGAGGAAGAGGAGCAGGACTGAGCTAGTACACAGAGAGTCTTGGGTCACTAAGCAGAACTCTAACGTGGAGTCTATGGGACTGTGATAGGGCAGGTGCATCATGCTGGCAGGAAATAGGCAAATGGCTGGCATTGAATCACCAGCCTTCTGTAGACCTGCACTACCCACTAAAACTCCCCCAAATTATGAGAATATTCTGTATCTATGCATGTCTCTCTTTGTATCCACATGACTAGGTAACACTTAAAAGTGCCACACGTGACTGAGAAATTGAATTTTAAATCTTATTTAAATTTAATTGAGACTTAAGTTTAAAGAACTACCTATGGTGGGTGTCTGCCATATTGGAGAGCAGAGCCTTGGACAAACACCTTGAAGTGTTAAGCACATTGTGACGGAATACTTTATTTCCCAGTTTATTTTTGGGAAATACAACTCTACTCATCCAGACACTGAATTTGCTGAGTAAATATCTACATTTCTAGAGTCCCAGGAGAATACAGTCAAATGTTAAGACATATATGAAACTAATAAAAAGGCCCATGGCCCTTGACTGAGTGTTCTAGGTCTCTCATCCCAGACACCAGGATTCATAGGACCCATGCAGGAATTGGCATACACATGATTTTAATCCTCTTACCACAGCTTTGGAGAACAGACTTGTTAGGCCTTGCTGACAGGGATGTTTAATCTAATGGAAGTGGTTTGACTCTTTCGGTGATGCCGAGCTCCTGTTTGTACCCTGGGCTCTCTCTGGATCTTGTAAGGAAGCTCTCAACATTGGGTAGAAGAGGTGACTGGGCCCTAGCTAGGCCTTTCACAATCAGTGTAAGTGAAGGGTACAAGGATATTAAAAATAAATAAATAGATACATAGAGAGACAGATGAAATATTTTTTATTCTAACCATGACTTAAAAATATCAAAGACATTTAGATTTTTCCATTTATTGAGGTATTGATGGGGCATCAAAGAACATTTAATGATAGGAATATTTGTGTGCTTGGTTTCCCAGTACTGTGCCCCTGCACCAAACATCTCTACTCCTTACACATGGCTGTGCATTTCTAACCTGTCTCAGGTATAGCCCAGGGTGTGGGCCAACCTCCTCCAAGTAGGTTCATTTTTAACTATCATGACCCTTTCCCCTTGACCATCACCAGCAGAGATACGTAGGCAAGGACCCCACCCCTCAGGACCCTCATACCTATTGTGAGTCCTCTCCTGCATGTCCCATGTGGCCAGGAAGTGAGGGAAACCTGCAACCACAGCCATCATCATCATGGAACTGAGGGCCTCAACTCAATAAGCTTCAGAGAACAGAATCTTGCCAATAACAAGAGGTTAGAAGCAGTTCCATCCCAAACAAGATTTCATATGTGTTAGGATTCTTCCAAAAGAAAGAGAATCAATAGGAGATTAGATAGATGATAGTCAGAAAGATAGATTGATAGAGGTAAAGGGGATTTATTATTAGAATTGGCTCAGTGGTCACAGAGTTTGAGAAGTATAATGATCTGCCACCTGCAAGCTGAAGTCAGAGGAAAGATTGTGCTCTGGGTATTTCAATCCATATTCAAAGGCCTGGCATCTGGAAGCTCCAGTGTCTGAAGGGTGAGAAATGGGTGTCTCAGCTCAACAGAGCTTCCTCCTCCGTTTTGCTTGATTCAACCCCTCAGTGGATTGGATGATGCCCACCCACATTTGTTAGGAGCAGATGTTCTTTACTCACTCTACTGATTCAAATGATAATCTCTTCCAAAAACACTCTCATAAACTCACCCAGAAATAATGTGTCATCAGCTATTTAGGTATTCCTTAACTCAGTCAAATTAACACCTAAAATTTACCAGTATAAGATGATCTATCAGCTCTGGCAAAACCTTGATTGTGAACTAGTTCCATGCCCTGAATCAAAAGACCCAGTTCAGTCATGCCCAGAATCTCGACCCAAGGAAACTGTGAGGTAATAAACATGTGCTGTTTAAGATGTCAAGTTTGTGGTGAATTGTCATGCAGCAATAGATACAGAATCCAGGTTGCCTTCTCTCTCAGTCAGGTAGTAAACTCACTCTGCAAGTTTTAAAATGATTTCTCTACTCTAGCCTTCTATTAAGAGGAAACTAAAAAAAAATTCAAAAGATGCCTTAGAAAGGGAGAAACAGTACAAATCTCTCCTTTATCAACTATATCAACAGTCTACTCTGAAGATTAACAAAGAAGAAAAGTGATGTCCTGCCAGGATTGAATTCGATATTTAAGTACAATAACCCTCTGACATGGCCACAGTTGTTTAACCTCAATAATTCCTGTGACAAATCCAAGCTTTTACCACTTCGTACAATACACACAAATATGATTTCCTGTCTATAAATTCAAATTTTGTTCAAGATCTATTGCTAGAATCCTCAACGCCTTTATTTTGAGACACAAAGCAGCAGTACAGTGGTTACTTTCTTATATACTTTCATTCAATCTTGGCTTCTGTGTCAAGCCCTGAGCCTTTAGAGTGCTCTAACTTTCCCATTTGTCCATCATTTTTTACGTTTCTGGTTTTGCTGCAGATCACAGTTTCCAATCAGTCTTTCTATTGTGTCATTATAAAATCTGAAAGGAGGAAAGGACATCTACCATGGATCATCTTTAGTTTATGGAAAGAATATTCCTGGATGTGAGTTTATTGGCTTATTGGTATAAGATTCAAGGTATAAAATTCTAAGACCCAAGTATATCCATATGCACAACAGATGTGGTTGCTGAAGTGTTCCCTCTATCCCTGACCTCCAGACCTTCCAGGATCAAACATCCAATGAAGCACCTGCTTCTCAACCCTCCACCCTTGTTCACCAGAGGTCTCCACCTGATGAGGCAATTTCTTTCCTATTATTATTCCTGAACTCACGATCCCCAAGAAGAAAAGAAAATCACACTCATTGTCCTCCTGTGATTATGGTGGTAGAAATGAGTGATGCTTCAAAACTTCATTCTTCCATATGCATACGCATTCACTTTAAAAGCCGATTTGAAGCTGGACACAGTGGTGCATGCCAGTAATCCCAGCAGTTCCGGAGGCTGAGGCAGGAGGATCACAAGTTCAAAGCCAGCCTCAGGAAAGCCAGGCACTAAGCAAGTCAGTGAGATTGTCTCCAAAAAAATTTCAAAATAGGGCTGGGGATGTGGCTCAGTGGTTGAGTGCCCCTTAGTTCATTCCCTGGTACTCCCCTCCCCCCCGCAAAGGCACTTTTAAACCTGGCATGGTGGTACATGCCCATAATCCTTGTTACTCAGGAGACAGAGGCAGGAGGTTTATAAGTTCAAGGCTAGCATCAGCAACTGAGTGAGACCTTGTCTCAAAATAAAAAGGGTTAGTGACATAGCTCAGTGGTAGAATGACCCTTAGGTTCTATTCCCAGTACTTCCAAAAGAAAAAAGAGGGCAAATTTACTTGCATTATTTTATTAGAGCATCAGAATAGTCTCAAAGTAGACATTCAAGGAATTATTTATTCCTATTTTGAAGATGATCAAAGTGAGACTCAAAACAGGTCATGGGACTAGCTTCAAGTACAAAGTGATTTGATGCAGCTTTACAGATGTCCATCTACTTCAGTGCTTTCTTCTCAGTTATTCCATCTGTTTTCCAAAGGTCTGGTGAGAACCATTCCTGCAGAGAGAGACCAATGTTTGTGCACTTTTGGAGATGGATTTTTGCCTTCATCCATTTGGACACCATGCATCCTGGAATCCTGAGATCTTGTCCAGGTTTCTGTGGAGACTTTGTTCCCGTATCTGATGCCATAGGTCTGGGTGTGCTATGAACAATTCTAAGCTGTGCCTGGTGTCTCAAAATAATTATTAAATATGGAAACTTTTACTTCCAAATTTCATAGATGGGACAATAATTTAAATCTTCTTTGCTCCCATTTTCATGCTCTCATCAGTGAAAATTTCTTCCTTGACAGCTGTCTGTGAAACTTCACCATGAAATTAATTTCCTTAAAAACAAAATTGGCATGAATTTATTCCTTGCATTTCTTATCCTCCCTCAAATGCAGGTGGACTCTGATCTTGTTTCCTATGCTATCCATACCTGAGGACAAGCCCTGATCTTATCCTGTTAAGTAGTCTTCACTCTTGCCCCAGGATGGGAATGCATAAATCTTGCCTTCAGAACCATTAATATTTACTTCCTACATCCTGCCTTGCTGAATGCTTATTTTGAGGGAGTTAGCCTCTTTGCCCTGTTATAGGGAAACCTTCTTATTCTGACATTTTAAATTACAAAGTACTAGGAGTCATAGAGCTAAGAGATCTTTAATAGCCAGTTCAACTCTCTAAGACTCAATTTTCTGAGCTGTAAAGTATGGATAATAGTTCCAATTTCATGGGTTTTGTTTTAGTTAGATTTTTCATTACTGTGACCAAAAGACATAATGACAACAAAAACATAGAGATATAGTTTATTTTGGAATCATGGTTTCAGAAGTCTCAGTTCATAGATGGCCAAATCCATTGCCTTGGGCCCAAGATGAGGCAAAACTTCATGATGGTAGGGCATGGTGGAGGAACGCAGCTCAGGACATGACCATCAGAAAGTAGAGAGAGCTCCACTCATCAAAGACAAAATATAAACCACAAAATCATACTGTCAGTGGCCTACTTTCTAAAGCCACATCCTCCCTGCTCACAGTTACTTCCCAGTTAATCCATATCGGAGAATTAAACCACTAAAATGGTGCAATTCTCATTATCTAATAATTTAATTTCTAAAAATGCTTGCATTGTGCCACACATGAGCTTTTGGAGGACACCTTATATCTAAACCATAGCTGGATTGCTATAAAGACAAAGAGGAATTTAATGTGAAAGGCAATATGAAAAGGTACTAAAAGTACTGCTTTATTGTGTTTCCTATGTACCCAAGTCTTCTTAACTAGAAGCCTCTGATCAGCCCCCAAGTAAACCCTGTCACGTTGTCATCCATGCCGTAGCCTTATGGACTTTTCTTCTTATTAGAAGAGTACTTGTGATTTTTCCAGTTAATGATTGTGCATGTTATTTATTAATTCTGCAGGTTTTAATTAACATTTGCTATTGAAAGCATTTCATTCAATTCGCATTCATTCAATTCCCTTGGCATCCATAATATGCATTTGAAAGAGCATCCACAAATGTCAGACATTGGCTTTTGAATGATGCCAAGATTAGTAGCTCCCATGGACTGAACCATGCTCTTGGTCCATGAATGACCTGGTATCTTGCAAGATACCAGGCCCAATATGGTTCCCAGTGTCTACAATGCACTCTCCTAATCTTGGCCACTTGGTTTCCATCTATAGAAAATATTAGCCTTGGCTATTCTGGGTCTCTTATTTTTCCAAATAAATTTCATGATTGCATTTTTCAAGTTCGATGAAGAATGTCATTGAAATTTTATTTGGAATTGTATTGAATCTGTATAATGCAATGGCTGGTAGTATTGCCATTTTGACAATATTAATTCTGCCTATTCAGGAGCATGAGAGGTCTTTCATCTTCTAAGGTCTTCTTCAATTTCTTTCTTTAGTCTTCTGCAGTTTCATTGTAGAGGTCTTCCACCTCTTTTGTTAGATTGATTCCCAAGTATTTTATTTTGTTTTATGAGTCTGCTGTAAATGGGGTAGTTTTCTTAATTTCTCATTAAGATTCATTTCTGGATTCATTACTGTTGTATAGGAATGCATTTGTATGGGTATTGATTTTATATCCTTCTACTTTACTGAATTCATTTATTAGTTCTAGAGTTTTTTGGTGGAATTTTTTGGATCTTCTAAATATAGAATCATATCATCAGCAAAATAGTGATAGTTTGAGTTCTTTATGTATTTGTATACCTTTAATTTCTTTCTTCTGTATTATTGCTCTGACTAGAGTTTCAAGGACAATGTTGAATAAAAGTGGTGAAAGAGGGCATCCTTGCTTGTACTAGTTTTTAGAGGGAATGCTTTCAATTTTTCTCCATTTAGAATTATGTTGGCCTTGGGTTTAGAATAATGGCTTCTACAATGTTGAAGTATGTTCCTACTATTTCTAGTTTTTCTAGTGTTTTGAACATGAAGGGGTGCTGTGTTTTGTCAAATGCTTTTTCTGCATCTATTGAGATGATCATATGACTCTTGTTTTTAAGTCTATGGATATGATGAATTATGTTTATTGATTTTCATATGTTGAACCAACCCTGCATCCATGGGATGAACCCCACTTGATCCTGGTGCATTATCTTTTTAATGTGTTTTTGTATGCAATTTGCCAGAATTTTATTGAGAATGTTTTGCATCTATGTTCATTAGGGATATTGTTCTAAGTTTTCTTTCTATGTTGTGTTTTGTCTGCTTTTGGTGTCAGGGTGATATTAGCCTCATAGAATGAGTTTGAAATGGTTCCCTCCTTTTCTATTTCATGGAATAATTTGAGGAATATTGGTGTTAATTCTTCTTTGAACATCTTGTAGAACCTGGATGAGAACCCATGTGGTCCTGGGCTTTTCTTAATTGGTAGGATTTTCATGGCTTTTTCTATGTCATTACTTGAAATTTTTCTATTTAAATAATTTATGACCCAGAATAGCCAAAGCAGTCTTTAGCAAGAAAAGCGAAGCAGGAGGTATCACAATACCAAACCTCAAACTATACTACAGAGCTACAGTAATAAAAAGAGCATAGTATTAGTACTAAAATAGACATGTAGACCAACCATACAGAATAGAAGACAAAGAGACATACTCCATAAATACAGTGATCTTATACTAGACAAAGGTGCCAAAAACCTTCATTGGATAAAAGATAGCCTCTTTGACAAATGGTGCCAGGAAAAATGGGAAACCATATGTAACAAAGTGAAATTAAACCTTTATCTCTCACCCTGCATGAAACTCAACTCAATGAGGATCAAGAACATAGGCACTAGAATAGAGACCCTGCAACTATTATTAGAAAAAGGAGGCCCAAATCTTACCTTGTTGGCCTAGGACCTGACTTCCTTAACAAGACCCTTAAGGCACAAGAAGTTAAATCAATAATCAATATATGGAATAGATTCAAACTAAAAAGCTTCTTCTTAGCAAAAGCAATAATCAATAATGTGAAGAGCAAGTCTACAGATTGGGAGGAAGTTTTTACCACATGCACCTCAGGTAAAGCATTAATCTCTAGAATATGCAAAGAACTCAAAAAACTTAACACACAAAAAAAAAAAAAAACATACAACTCACTCAGTAATGGGCTAAGGAACTGAACAGACATTTCACAGAAGAAATATGAAAGATCAAAAAATACTTGAAAAAATATTCAACATCCCTATTAATTAGAGAAATGCAAATCAAAACTACTACAATTTCATCTCACTGTAATCAGAATGGTAATTATCAAGAATAAAAGCGACAATAAATGTTGGTGAGGATGTGGGGAGAAAAGTACATTCATACATTGCTGGTGGGAATGTAAATGATGCAACCATTATGAAAAGCAATATGGAGATTCCTCACAAAACTTGGAATGGAATCACTATTTGACCCAGCTGTTTGGTTTATACCCAAAGGACTTAAAATCAGCATACCACAGTGACACAGCCACATCGATGTTTATAGCAGCTCCACTCATAATAGCTAAACTATGGAACCAACCTAGGTGCCCTTCAACAGATAAATGGATAAAGAAAATGTGAGATACACACACACACACACACACACACACACAATAGAATATTATTCAGCTTTAAAGAAGATTGAAATTCTGGTATTTGCTGGTAAATGGATGGAGTTGGAGAATACATGCTAAGTGAAATAAGCCAAACACATAAAACCAAAGGCCAAATGTTTTCTCTGACATGCAGATGCTAATTCACAATGGGGGGTGGTGCTAGGGAAGAATAGTTACTTTATATTAGGTAAAGGGGAGTGAATGGAGGGGAAGAAGTATGGGGATAAGAAGGATAGTAGAGTGAAACAGACATTATTGCCTCATGAACATATGACTGCATGATGCAATCACACAACATGTACATCAGAAAAATGAGAAATTATACTCCATTCATGTATGATGTTTCAAAGTGTATAAGTGCATTCCACTGTCATGTATAACTAATTAGTACAAACAAATTTTAAAAAGAAGAAAGCATTAGATTTCCTATCAAAAGTCCTGAAATGAGCACTTCAAAAGGTAGTGCCAAATTCTCAGAGACTTGATATTAAGGATACCTTATTACTTGCCTAGACTTACTGCCTCAAATATGACAATGTGGTTCCTGATATCCTGTCCCCATCTTGGGCTTGAAGATGTATGACTGGCTACATTTCTTCCCTGGACTCTGTTTCAGTGGATGCCCAAATACTCCAGAGCTCTTCTGAATTCAAAATATTGCCTTGTAATGGCCAACGCTTCTGAGAACCAGTCCTCGATTCTAGCCTGGTGACTGGTGCCCTGCTCCATGAGAACTAACCACCCAGATTGCCAAATTTCATCCAGTCTTTGTGTTAGAGTACCCTTTGTTACTTTACCTTGGGCCCCACTTTGCTTATCCTTACTTTTACCATATACCTACCTATTACCCATCATTACCAAGTATATTTAGCCATCCATCTCAGCTGATCAAATGGAGTTCTCCACCTATATCTACAGCCAGAAAAACCTTCAGTTGTAGTTGCAAGTGGGATGGTCTATGTGGAATATGTCATCTGGTCTCTTATTCCCTCCTGGTCAGTTCTGATGAATCTCAAGATCTAACAAATGATATAGCCAGAGTCTACCTTCCTCACTTACTATTGAACAGATTCGCACGTATGTCACTCATCTTTTCATAACTCTAAAAAATAACCCGAGTTAGGTTATTTAGGAGGAAAGATTTATTTTGACAAATGGTTTCAGAGGTTTCTGCCCATGGTCATTTGCCTTTTGGTTTTCAGGTCCATGGGAGGTAGTACATCATGGTGGAAACACATGGTGGAGGAAACCTCTTTTCCTTATTGTGGCAGGGCAACAAAAAGAGTGAGGGAGTTCCCCTGTCCCCATATCAAATTCAAGGACACACTCTCAATGACCTAACTTTCTCCCACTAGGTCCCAACTTCTAAAGGTTCCAGCACCTACTCTAGTGCCACAGGCTGAAGACCAAGCCTTTAGCATGTGGACCTTTAGGGGACTTTTAGGGTGCAAACCATAACACTTGGCTTCCACCCACTCACTGAGGACCCTAGGAGATCTGATATGCCTTAGTTTTTGCCTTTGAGACCTGCTGTCCTTTCTTCAATGAATATCTGAGATGGAAAGACCATAGACAGTGCTAGCAGTGATCTGGCCTTGGCTGCGTGACCTCTGACTGGCACTTGTTCCGTTTCCCTTTTTTAGAGCCACGCATGTAAACTTATAGAGCTATTAGGGCCACTGCTCATCCCCACAGGAAAACCAGCAATTTAAATGAATAATAGATGATGTACTCAGTTGAATGATAGAAGAAAATAGAGGATCCTATGTTTGACAAAACTGAAATGACACTTCTGACAGTAGGCCCAGGCAGTTGACATTCTTCTCCCAAACACTGCAAATTATCCAGCAAGGGAAGAAAGCATTGGCAGAATTAATTAGTACCTTGAAAACAATTTCACACTAGAATAAACAGAGGACACATGAAGTAAAAATGCATTGCCAAGTCAAGATCTTAAGCTGGGTCTTGATACTAAAAATATTAAAAGTCAGTATTTTTTCAGCAATGACTGAAAATCATATTGTTTAACAAAATAAGAAAAAGAAGTTTGGGGTAAAGAACTGGCAGTCTGCTGGACCACATTCTGAGGTGATAAATACCTATAGTCAAGTGCTGGACTTCTGAGAGACAGATACTAGGCAATTTGGTTAGATCTCAGTGAGTCACGGAAGAGAGACACATTAGAACATTAGAAGAAAAAACTGGGCTTGGTGGCACACACTTATAATTCCAGCTACTCAAGAGACTGAAGCTTGAGAATTACAAATTCAAGGTCATCCTGGACAAACTTAGTAGAACTTGTTTGTAAATAAAAGTGGCTGGGGTTGTAACTCAGTGGTAGAATACTTGCCCAGCATGAATGAGATCTTGAGTTCATTGCCCAGCATCACACACACACACACACACACACACACACACACACACACACCAATTACAAGAAAAAAAAGATATTGCACCTATTAGAGAATGCCTGTAAAACTGTTAAATATCCTGAGGATGGAGAGGGAAAACTAACCAAAGTGTGTTTTTCAATTATCTCTCTCAATAATGACCTCAGAATACTTCTGTGACCTCTAATTAACAAACCCTGTGAGAATTTCTTCCCAACAAGTAACCGTATAGATTCTGCAGTGGGCATTAGCTGAGTGGCCTCTAATTCAATTCAATGTTGACACTATCCACCTGGAGGTATTGCCAGGTCCCACAGGTCCCTAAGGTCCACGTCCAACTTTGATGCCAATCTCAAGCCCAGATTGTGACCTGCATTGACCCACTGGCTATAAATTGAGGTTCTCCTAACCCCCTCCTCACATTCTATTAATCTGCTAGAGCAACACACAGAATTCAGTGAAACACTTAAGTTTACTGGTTTCTTATAATACAAAGATTTCAGATGAAGTGATGAATAGAGCAAGGCAGGTGGGTGGGAGCATGGAGCTTTTGTCATCTCCAGACCCAGAAGTGCCCCAAATCCTGTCATTTGGTTTTTAATGGATGTTTTATTGAAATTACATAACTAATAAAATAATTGGCTACATTACCCTGTACACTCTATCCATACCCAGAGCTGGGGTAAGGGATACTTAAAGTCCCAACTCTCTAGTTCTGATTTAGTCTTTCTCACAACCAACCCCCATCAAGAAATTGTCTCCCGATTGCCAGACATCAGTCAAGCATTACCATACAAAAGACACTCAGAAAAAAAATGATAATTTAAAAAGAAAATGAAAGAAAAAATTGGAATAAAATGAAAATTAAAATAAAACGACACTCAGCAAAATAAAAAGACACAATAAAAATATCACCAGCCCTAAAAGGACTGATGTGGAAAATAAAAATAGAAACAGAGAAAACATAAATTATCAACATCAGAAATTAGAGGTCTCATTTGAATTGTGTTATATTATTTAAAAAATTTTTTTAACTTTATTTGTCCTAATTAGTTGTACATGTCGAATGCATTTATACATTTTGATAGATTATACATACATAGAGTGTAATCTCTCATTTTTCTGATTATACATATTGTAGGAAATCAGATATTTAGGCTCTATCAGGCTTTATTTATTTTCATAAAGGAAACTTTAAAAAAATCTGTTTTCTGTCCATAACTCAGTCCAAGGAGAAGGCTTCCTATAGGATATATCTTCTTATCTCTAAGATGCTTTTCTGGTCCTCATTGAAAGGGCTGAGGCATTTGATGAGCTCCTACCATCTCACTGAGCTGGAATTCCAACATCTCCGAACCTTTCCGGTGTCTCTTGTATCCCTGGTTAGCTCTCACGAAGGCCTTCTCTGCTGAGCCTTGTGGATTAGGAGCTTATGCATAAAAGCCAGCTCTATGCTGAGGGCCAATGTTGTAGGAATAAGTCACACACACCTCTACTCCCTTCACACCTTGAGCCTATGTGTCCTTCCCCTGTCTGCAAGCTCTTTAACTAGAGCCCCAATAGGTACACAAGGCAGAAAATCATGGTGACTGGGATTTCCTGTGTGAGTTCCTTCTTTTTGTCCACTGTTTTGTGCCACCTGCTGATGATCAATCCCCCAAAACAACTATTTCATTCCTTTTACTTAATTTCATATTTTCTTAATGACATGTAGTTAAAAGTCATGGCATAACTATGTCATGGTGGGATACAAAATGCTATGTGTATGCACAAAAATATAGCGCAGGTTAATAAACAATCTTTGTAACTCCAAATGAGGGGTGTTTCAAGTAGCAAGGCAGATTTTGGAAGGATTTATCCATTTGAGAAAGATGGAATTATACAGATCAAAGAAACTGAGGCTCATGGAAAGTGGGGTGGCTGGTCCAAAGTTATAGATCAAACATAGGGCCAAGTCAGGTCCATGACTCTAAGCAGTGATTTCCAACCACTCAAGGACCTCCCTAGGAGGGCAGTCACAGCCCTGCTGCTGAGTTCTCCATCAGCCTAGCCTGTGGCACTGACCTGGCCCTCAGTCTCTCAACCTGCTCATCTGTAAATTTAAGTCTTTAGGGCTACCTGTTTGGTCTGGAGTTTTGCCCTTTGGAGACAGCCACATCTGCCTCTTCTCTTTGGATTATAAACTAATGAAAGCAGGGGAGGCCATTTATTATTTTAGTGATACCCTCATATTCAATTACTCAACACCTCTAATTTATTGGTGCTTTAGGATAAAATACAGAGGAAATCATTAACGGAATGTTTCTCTGAGAGTTTTGCAAAAAGACATCCTGAGATAAGCCAGGCGACACTCCTTCTTTCCTCCCAGTGTGGTTCAGTTCTCCTTCCCAGGGTAGACCCCAGCCTTAAGATCTGCTTCCTTTTCTCTTCAGCAAAGACCCTGCAGATGCCAGTATTCTGATTTCTTGAAGTATAGCGGCTAGGGGGCATAGCAGGCTTGAGAGACCACAACTGAACATTCCTTACCTTCTCCTGGATCCTGCAGATGGCCTGAATTGTTCCTTTCCCCCACATTCTGCAGCCACAGGAAGATGGGTCTGCTTCTCCAGCAATTGATGCCTTCTTCCCACTAGAATAGTCATTGAGAAACTGCCTCTTAGCCAGTCTAGCCACTGAACAAGAGGCTTCATCTGATGAAACCTCCCAGGAAACCTAGCATTGGGGGGGTGGGGGGTGGGGGCTGCCAAATGCCTTTGAGCCTTATCCCAGGGCCATGTCTCTGTCTCTGTGTGACTCAGAGAACTGTATTCAGTGAGGTGAAGTGTGCTGGATGAGGACCAGAACATACATCTTGATTTCAGTTTTGCCACACACCAGATGTCACCCTCAACCCATGCCCTAACACTGCAAATCACTCCACCCCTCTGAGCCTTGGGATCCCTGATTCATTACTACCTACAAATGTCACCTGAGTGCTGCTCATATTTTCCCCTCTCTTTGAGACCAACTAGGTCCACTGTTCTCTGACTCTACAGTTTCTCCTAATTCTAGAAGTACTATCCCCATGGTTTTTAGGACCAGGTAACTTTGCCACTGTCCTGAGGCCAGCGTTTCCCAGGAACCAATTCAGCTAATGTGAGGACGCATAGGCACTGGTGCTACTGCACTGAGGCATGATGCTAATTTCCCAAATTTCACAAAGGGGTTTGGGTCTCACCTTCTCTAATCCCTATGGTGGTCCTGCTTGCTATCATTATCCATGTTTTTGCAAAAGTGGGATACTGAGTCTTTCTGAGGTGAATTGCCTTCTCGGGTTTCCCAAGAAGTGGGTCATGAAAATGGAAGTGCACTAGGCAGTGTGACCTCAGGGTCTGAGCCCTGCATTGCTCTGATGTATGATAATTGTTGCTCAGGTTTGCGTGCTCATACAACTTATAGGGCCTGGCCTTACCCCTATACTTCTTCTCATTGTCAGTTAACTGCTTTTGCCTCCTGCTCCTTGAGTCAAAATTTGGCCTTGACCCAGTTTTAGAAGACCTTGAGCATGTTTAGACCAGGCCCTGACTCTAGGTCCCATTTCCAACCCCTGTAACTGGCTCTTCCCACAAATAAATTCCATGCAGAAGCAATTCCTTAGTTCAACAGAATAATAGATTAACCTCATTACCAGCAATGACTCATTTCTGAACAAAATTGTATTCAGACTTCTTTGAGCTTTATTTTCAACTAAACATGAACTTGATCACCTTCTCCCTTTGCCAAATCCAATTTAACAAAGAATACTACTAAACGCTAAGAATTCCATTTCTTGATTATTCCTCTACCTTTCATATGTAAGACTTTTGTCTGCCTTTAGCAAGGCTTCTATATCAATGCCAGCTTTCTGCCACTATAACAAATGCCTGATGGAAATTGTCATGGAGGAAAACATGGTGGAACAAAACCATATATCTCACTTCTGGGAAGTAAAAAAAGAAAGACAAGGAATCTGGTGACCCACAGTCCCCTTTGAGTGCATGCCCCCAATAATCTAAAGATCTAACACTAGACCCCCCTCTTAAAAATTCCACCACCTCCCAAAGGGTCATGCTGGAGACCAAGTCATTATCTCATGAACCTTTGGGGAATATTTAAGATTCAAACTATAGCAACTCTAAATAGGTCAGTTTAGCAAGACATTGAATCAAATTCTTTTTTTCTCTCTTTTAGGGTACCAGGAATTGAATTTAGAGGCACTCAAGCACTGAGCCACATCCCCAGCTCTATTTTGTATTTTATTTAGAGACAGGGTCTCACTGAGTTGCTCATTTTTGCTAAGGTTGGCTTTGAACTCAATCCTCTAGCCTCAGCTTCCTGAGCCACTGGGATTATAGGCATGCACCATTGCACCCAGCTTAATCAAATTCTTAGTAATTTTTTTATCCACTGACTTTCTGTGTTGATTGTGTATAAATTCCCAGCTATCTCAGAATTGAGTTCCATTCCACACTGAGTTCCTTTTCTCTTAGTGAAGTAATTCAAATGAAATCTGCCCTACTGTATATTTATACAGTGCACATTTTTACTTTATATAATGTCCCAAAATCAAGATGAGAGATATAAACAGACACAGATGTTCTAAAATCACTTATTTTTTCTAGGTTAAAAAATAAAAAATATTTCCTAATCATTGACTGAGTCATAAAATACATACACAAAATTGTATTGTTATATGTAGAAGTTGGAATATTTTCATGAGTTGAATATATGTATATGTTCATCCAGGTCAAGAAACAGAATGAAATCAGAATCCTCTTTCTCATTGTTGAGCTTTTCTCAGAGCCCAGAAATTCACCTTCAAATAATACCTCACACTGGAAGAACTGGATTAGACTAAATAGTCTCTGGACTGGTTTTCAACAAATCCCACCTATAACTTAACTGCATACAATTCACCCTTGCCCTCTTAGACTGAGTTGTATCTCCCATGTATGTGAATAAATTGTTATTTAAGTATTAGAAGCCAGTGACTAGAAGTAGAGGGAAACTGCTTTTACAAATTAGTACAATTTAAACACCTATTTCATTAAACCTTATACATTTTTTGATAATTAAAATTATGTTCTTCTCAATTAGTAAGATTTGTGAGAAAGGCTAGAATCAATTGTGATCATTGCCACTGATGGTGATCCCATCCCATGTGAGGCATTGGTATAGTAATAACATATAATGTATTTAGTTCTTACAGCTACCCTGTAAGCTAAGCATGAGGGTAAGTAACAAGAGTCTCTGGAGGAGTGCCAAGTGGCTTGCTGTTGTTATAAGCTAGGAGGGGTCTGAGTGAACTCTGGATGCAGGTCTGTTCACAAAGTCTGACTGTACTGGTGCTATGCCACCACAACGACAGGGCACTCCCCTTACATTCTTGTTTTCTGCCTGAGACCAAGTCCATCCTTCCCTCGAATAAGGGTGGTAACACCCTGGCTTTTCTTTGAAATGCCTCACACATTCTTCTTTCCAGAAATGGATTGGAGTTATTCCTAGGGTCTGAACAGTTATGTCCCCCTAAAATTCATGTGTTGAAATCCTCGCCACCAAGGTGATATTGAGGTAGAAGGAGCAAGAAATAGGTAGAAAAGAGACATAAATAAAGGACAAGGAAAATTTTTTACTTCAGAAATTTTGCACATTTTCAGGCCTATTACTTCCCAAGCCAGTCTCTTTCCCAGGCCTGTTACTTTCAAGTTCCTGGGAAATCTGTAAATTTACTTATATGCTATTAATTAACCACCCATTAAAGAGCCTAAAAAAAGAGAAATATGGTCTTGAGGAACCTATAATTTAGGGGAAATCCAGTGCTATCTACTAATAAGATAACAAAGAGCATGTCAGACTAAGGATTCTGTCACTACCCGGAACACCAGAACCCATCTGGAGATCACTGGACTAATATCATTGCTACATACCTTTTAATGCTTGACGAGCATCAGCATTTAACCAGGAGGAGACTCCCCCAACTCATGTGCGAGACAATGCAAATATTTCAGAGGCAAGATGATTAGATTATGAGAAATGTAACTTATGTGATATGAATGGTAATTGTAGGTAGGTAGGATATGGTTGGAGGAGGTAGGTAATGGGGGGTGGCGCTCTCTCTCTCTCTGCTTCCTGGATGTTATGTCCTAAGCCGCTTTCCTCTGCCACATTTCTCTGCCACACTTTTCTGTCATGATGTTCTGCCTCATTTGGGCCCAAAGCTATGGAATCTGCTGACTACAGACTGAACCTCTGAAATTGTGAACCAAAACAACACATATTCTCCTATAAAGTTGTTCTTGTCAGGTCTTTTGGTTACAGATATACAAAAGCTCATTAAAATACCAAGTTTCCTTTCAAAGAAGATCTGAGTATTCCCAAAACACATCTCTCACTCTTGAGAAGGCCCATATTCTGCCTGAGTGCATATAACTTGCTTTATCCCCAAAAGCATCACTCTTGAGATAGCCTTCACTCTCCCTTGTATATGTATCTATTTTCTAAATAAACCTCTGTCTATGTCTCAAACTTGTGTGTACTGATATTATTTTCCATCATGTGTGTCAAAAACTGGTTCCGAGTTGAGCTTCCCCACTTCTCTCTAGGAAATCCTTGGACCCTTATTTAGAAACATCTCTTCTATGACAATGGTATTAGGAATTTGGACCCTTGCAAGGTGATTAGGTCATGAAAGCAGAGGCTACATGAATGTGATTAATGGCCTTACAAAGTGACTTACAGAGACTATCACCTATTCCACCACACAGATATAGCAGAAAGGCACTTTCTGTGTAACAGGAAGAGGGCCCTCACAAGATATGAAAACCTCTGAAATGCATCAAGCCTATCCTGTGGAAGCAACAAAGATCACCCTGCTCATCTACCCTCCAGCTGAGAATCATTCCTGAGGCCCTCAGAGAGCCCTGGAGGCAGACCAGGCCTGTAGCTTCATCCATAAGCATGGTATGCTTTGATGTGCTCGTCTCTCATGGCCCAGCCAGGGACTACTCCTGGGACTTTAGGCCCATAGTAGGCTCCATTTCATGGACTCCTTTGAGGGCCAGGAAGCTGTGCGAGCTTCCTACTCACTGCCATCAATCCATGGCTCTGGTTCATGCTCACACACAGTTTAACCTCAGATGAAACAAACAAGAAAGCACAATCTCATTAATGTGGTTTCTCAAATTTCTATTCTTTCAAATGCTATCTTATCTTTCCATTTTGTGTTTTAAAAGGATTTGCTGAACAAATTAAGAAAATAAATGAGATTTAGTAAGGACATTTAAACACTTTAAAAGAACAACCATGTCCTAAGCTTGTTAAGCATATGGTTTTGCATTGTAAAAGCCCTCAGTCTCAACTAGGAATTAATACATGTCTTTGGGAGACCTCTACTAGACAATATTTTATGTGTGTTCTTAAAATAATATAAAAAGACACAGCAAGTTTTTTTTAATGAAGCAGAAAATTGAGGTAATAAGTATAATAACCCCAAACCAATATTTGTACTTTAATTGAGCAATAAATTTAGTATGAGTTTCTGGAAATTCATTCCAAATATTAAAAAAATATTAGTTCATGTTCCACCATATTTGGTAGAAGAAAGCATAAAATTTCTTCAAGAAAGAAGAAATGCTTTAAGTGCTAAATTATAAAAGGAAGCTGTCATATGAGAGTTTATGTATATCCTTAGAATTTAATAAAATACAGTTGTTTTTAAAACTTCCATCAATTAAACTACTCACTAATTCAAATAGATCATCCTACAATTATCCAAGTTAGTTCTTGCTTTCTTTTCTGTTTAAAATATCTCTGCTTTATTTCATTTTTCTTTGGCAAATGTTCTTTTGACTTGTTTAAGTGTTTCTGTTACTGTGCTTAATACTATAAGCACTAACACATTCACACACACTCTCTTGCATTCCTTCACACAATCACACATGCTTACACCCACATGCTCATACATTTGCTCACAACCCCACATTTATTCCCACCAACTCATTCATTCGGAGGCTGGTATATCCAAAAGAGATGGTGGTTGCTTGAACCAGATGTGATAGGGTCGGTATCAAAAAGTAGATGACTCAAGGTTAACCAGTAAGTCAAACTGACAGGTCTTAGAGATGAAGCCCATCAGGGTTTGGCAATTGGAAAGTATAAAGTATTAAGGAATATTCTAAGTTGCAGGTTCAAATGGGTAGAGGAGCTATCATAAACATCATCCTAGAAGGAAAAGATTGAACACTAGGGAGGCAGCCTAGGAATAGAAGTTTCCCTCCCACTCTCGCCCTCACCCAAAAAAGGAAAAAAAAAAAAAAAAAAAGAAAAGAAGAGACAATGATAGAGGATATCAACATGGAAAAGTAGAGTAGGTTTCAGTCTAAGGAAGCCCCAGAATTCTCTGTTCCTGCTCACAGGCAAAGTTTCATAATGATATGGGCACTTCAAGTAACACAGAGCATGTGCTAGTGGCCAGTGTGAGACGAGTTCAGTTCCTCTGAAAGCATTCTCTTAGCCCACGTTTCCTGGGAAATAGACTCTGAGGTCTAGGGTTAATGTCCTTGATGAGGAAGTAAGGACTCAAGGACAAGGAAATTGAGGCTATCAGGGAAGGAGAGCAAAGAGAAGGTGAGCTAGGGTTGCTGCTTATGCAGGTGATTACTCTGTTTTGAGGACACAATCCTGAAAGTAACAAAAATCCTATTTCAGGATCTTTTATCAACAAAATACACAAGGGAATAATTTATCTATGTGACCATCTCTCATGATTCAGAGGTTTGCTCTTAAGTTTTTGAATATGTTAACTGTAAGTCAAGGTGCTGTCAGGTGGTGGGGTCCTTGAAAAATTAGTTGAAGTCTTTGTATGGAAGCCAGGGCTACAATTAGTGGTCAAAAACCCTGGACATAGGAGATCTGAATGGCTTCTAGAAGATGTCTGATTCTAACTCTGTGCTGCTGAGGAGATTGGGCCTGGGTCTAGCTCAACACACAGAGGTCTTGGAGACTGACCACAGACCCATTAGGCCCAGGTCTGGTGTAGACATGGAGATCTCTATTTTACTGCTTAGTGACCCAAAGGAGAAGGGCCACATGGCCTTCACGCTGCACACCATGGCCTGGAAATGAACTGTGACCTGGAAACCATGAAAGGACATCTCAAATTTGGCTCTGAGAATGGCAAGACAACTTTTTCTTAGCAGATGTGACTGCCTTCCAGAGTTTTATTGTAGTTGTTTATTTGTTTGCATTTGAATATTAAAAGAAGTGCCATGTCTTTGGTGGTGGGAGGAGGTGGTATGAGACTTTCCCCTGGAGGAACTGAAGTTCACACACAACTGACTATGAACTGGAGCTGGCCAAGCTTAGAGAGGCCCAGCCTCCCTCTCTGCTGCCAGAGCTAGAAGGGTATGAGCTTTGTAGATTGAGATGTGCCTGAGAGGCATCCATCTGGCTGACAGTATGCAAAGTTGGTAACTCACAGATCTACAATAGCCTCTCATGGCTGTTAGACAGAATTCTTACTTCTATGTCCATTTTTATCCCAATCAGCACCTATGAGGCTCAAATCTCACTTCTATGTCCATTTTATGCCAATCATCAATCTATGAAGGAGTTCATAGATTCCTTGAAAGAATGGATCTCCCATTACACTCATGTCCACATCCTGGAAGCAGGCCCCTTTCTGTTTCTGGCTAGTTCATAGGAGGAAGTAGTCATCTTGCCCTGGCTGGCCTCCTCCTGGAGGGAGGGAGAAAAGTAAGTGGCTTATTCATTTTAGCCCTTGCTATTGATCAGTTATTATTTATCCCATATTTGTTAGCTTTAACCCTCCTAATAACACTGTCAGAAAGATATTTTTTTCCATGTGAAAGATAAGAGAGCTAAGGCTATTATGTTAACTCTACTGCTCAAGGCCACACAGCTGAGATGGTGAGACAGGGTCCAGCAAGGTTCTGACTCAGTGGCCAAGCACAGGACTTCATGGCTAGATGATTCAACAGGACCTGTGTGAAAAGGGAGAGTCAAGGTCATTCCCTCTTCTCCCCATAACTAGTCAGATGGGATATCTGAACATGTTCTATTCACTTAGCTTAAAGAGTTCTTGAGGAATGTGCCTCGGGGTGAACATGTCCTTATGAAGGGGCTCAGCTTTGCACTATCCTGTTTCTCAGCATTCATCCTTTTCTAAGCCAAGTGTATCTGATTATTCATCTGTGCACATCCAATATCAGCTCCTCTGGTGTATGTTTATGCTTAACTCAATAAAAATGCAGTTTCCTTTAGCCCCAGACATACTTCAGATACTGGGGAGAAGGTATGGGGAAGTCAGAGAGACTGTCCTTCAGACAAAGGGAGATTCCCTGAGCTGCTTGTACCAGACGTACTGACTGATGGCTAACTGAATTTGACTCTTCACGATATAGTTCTAGGGTATCAGTGTGTGTGTGTGTGTGTGTGTGTGTGTGTGTGTGTGTGTGAAAGATAAAAAGAAACAGAAACGGAGGATGGACTCTTTCCTTAGAAAGGTGCATTCAGGCCAGAGAATCAAAAGAACAACCTGGAACCTTGGTGAGCTCTGGATTTATATGCAGGAGCTCTGGGTGCCAAGCTGGACTCTCCCTCCCTTTTCTCCCTCTTATAGGGTAAGGGCCTGTCATGGAGCTGAGGCAGCTGTGAAGGCCCCCATTTCATCCCAGTTCTTGAAATCATACCAGAAATATTTCAGACAAGTCACTCAGAGTAACAAAAAGGAGTTTATTAGAAGGAATAGAAAAGGGGGAAAAGGAACTCTTTCAAGGAAAAGAGGGGTTCTTATCAGACAGAACAGCATACTTCTCCATCCCTTCAGATTTATTGGGAACCCTGGGGAAGTTTCCAGAGACCCAGCTAGGTTTACATTCTGAATTTTGACTGACCGCATAGGAACTATGCAAACTTCCTGAGAGGATGGTATGATGCTCAGAGAGCTATAGTTTAAGGCAAATGAATTCCCCTGGTTTATCCATAATTTCCTGCTCCCTTTTATTGGTCATTATCATTTGAACAGTCCTCAGAAAGCTTTCTTTGTCAGGGGCTTGATGTTTTGGTTGCCATGGTGATGGAGTGTTGTTGCAGCTTCAACAAGAGGGTGCAGGCCACCTTATAGGGTAAGACATGATCCTGAAACAATAGCTTTGCTTAAGGGGATATAATTATGGCTAGGGGTTTTTTAACATTCCATATCCCCATCTTCCAAGTGCTTGCATGTCAGATAAGGCTCCCTCTGATTTTCAGTGACCTTCCACTGTTCTTTCCCTGCCTTCCCTGCTTACCTACCCATGGGTGACTAGCTACCCAACATTCTCTATTTTGTCAGCTTTTTCTGCTGCTATGACAAAAAGACCAGACAAGAGCAATTTTAGAGGAGGAAAAGTTTATTTGGGGGCTCACAATTTCAGAGGTTTTGGTACCGAAAACTCAATCCTTGTCCCCAATGCCAATTAATGCCAATTTAATAATGAGGACCCACTTTTGAGAAAAACCAAAAAGTTGTTTTATTGCTTTGCTGACAAAGGAGAAACATAGGGTACTCCTGTCCCAAAGGCTGTGGTTCTTCCCATCAAGAGGGACAGGGGATTTTAAAGGAACTCCTCAAGGGTTACATTCCGGTTGTGCTCTGGTAGGAGGTCCCAGGGCACCCTGATGCAGTGTTAGGATTCACTTCTTAATTTGGGAGGTATTCATTTCTCAGATCCTCCGCAGGCATCTTCTTTCTGTGGTGGGTGTGTTCAGGGGAATTAAATAAGGGAAGAAAAGATAACACTGTCTCCCTCATCTTGTTAGGGAGGGGGAAGAGGAGAAGAGAGAAAAAAAAAAGTTCTTTTAAAAAATAGGCCTTAGAGTAATGAGAGCTATATTTAGAAGGTGAAAGTACCACTGTTACAGTCTCAATCCACTGACTGTGCTCCTCTGGGCTTGGGGTGAGGCTCAACAGCATGACAGAAGAGCGCAGTGGAGGGAAGCAGCTCCCATGATTATTAGGAAGCAGAGAGAGACTCCGCTCAGCAGATACAAAATATATATCCCAAAGGCACCCCTCAGTGCCCACGTCGTCTAGCCACACCCTACATGCCTTCAGTGACTACTCAGTACATCCCTATCGGGGGATTAATTCACTGATTGGGTTAAGGCTGTCATAACCCAATCATTTCACCTCTGAATGTTCTTGCATTGTCTCACACATTTTCTGTACACATCGCATCCAAACCATAACATGCTCACATCTCCTTTTCTTTGTATCTTTTGTCTTGAATTGGGCCCATGCTGTCCTTGCAGGGATTCAGCTATAATGCCAATTCCTCTACAGGCCTCATATATTTCCAATTCCTTCCCTAAACCCTTATTATCTGTGGACACTGTTCACTCCCTCAACCTAGAAATTGGCAGGATTTGATCAAAGCACTGTAAGAATAAGAACGACATTACTGTAACCTGTGGCTACTCTTCAGAATGAGAAAACAAAGGCCAATCTTTGTAGGTGTCCTGCCCAAGTCACTTTTTGTAAATAATCAAGAGACATGCAAGTGATCCTCTGGTTATTGGTGACAGGTTCTGCTTCCTCAAATGTTGAAGTTTGAACATTAGAGAAGCACCTGAGGCAAGCATATATAGAGCACGTTTTATTTAAACGTAGTTAACACAGACTTCTTCTGGGAGGGGGACATGGGCCATAGCTGCTATTCTGGTATCCTGAGAAGTGAGAATGCCTGTAACGGGCTGACAGATTTGACTCCATGGAAAAGTTATAGGCCAGGCTATGTGAGCAATGTCTAAACAGACTTCATTTTGCTCTGAGACTCCATGTTACATAGGAAATGCTTCTCTCATGGGAACACCCACCTCTGTACCCATCAACGGTTATTTAGCATGACTTGGTTGGCAATGCAAAATGGCAAAATGGCAGTTCTTACATAATGAAAACTTGTTCTCTTTTTGCTTCCTATTTTCCTAAGCACTGTACCGTGTCAACAGTGATGTCAATAGCGATTGTCTAGAAGTTAGAAATCATTCTTTAATTTGTACCTAAGTAAGGTCATTTTGACCCACTTCCCCTTCTGCAAATGATTTCGCATCTCATGATGTTTGTAATTTTGAATCATAGCAACAGACACTTATGATGCTTTATTGATTTTTGGTATAAGAATCCCTGTAACCCTGTGGTTGGGGCTGTTCTCCCAATAGCCATTTTTGGGGCATTGTGTGAGACAGTCAGCCGGCCGGTTTAATAAAGACTCTCAAATTTGGATCTCTCAGTGGTGATTGGTCTGTTCTTAAGTTGCACCCCAAAACAACACCCTGCATCTTTTATAGACTAAAGTTTCCTTTGTTCTCCTGTTCTTTCCCTACTTATCTCTCTTTCCTGGCTACTGTGACCAGGCCCAGGAGATGCTGATGGGATGACCAAAAGGTGGAAAACAGTTGGGCAGGGGGAAGGGCCAAATGGAATAGTTCAGGCAGGTAGCAGCCCAGGGGGCATTAATTCCCTGTCTGCAGCCTTTTGGGAGGGGTAGTATAGGCAGGTAATCTCGATGATCAAAGGGCTCTGGAGACACTGACATTCTTATCTCCCAGGGCTGATCTCCAACTCCCTGGATCCATTCGACAGGATCACCTGTTTATCCAAACTGCCTAATTCTGGTTTCACAAGCACTGCTCTCCTTGTTGTTCTACTGGCTACATCACCACCGAGTCTGTTGTCAGGTTTGTCAGGTTTGTGGGTGTGATGATAAAGACCACAGTAGCTACTTCATTGTGCTTAGAGCTAATAGAGTGTGCAGGGACAGATGGAAAGCACAGACACCACCCTGTATCACTGCAAAACTTAGGAATGAGAATCATGGATCTCACACTTAGAAACGGATGAGAGTGAGTGTTTCCATGGCCATATATGTTAACACACAAATCTTCATAGAGATGGATGATAAAAATGAATAAATTATATATATATGGGTTACAACCATAACTAGGATTTACACAGAATATACTAGAATCCTCTCAAAATGGAACATAACCTCAGATAAGGGCTCATGACTTGCACATTCCCCTCCAGAATAAAATCTTGTCTTCACGTTCTTCCCATCTTGCCTTTAGCAAGTCCCCCCTGAACACACTGGTCTGAGCAGACCATGTTGTCAACAGCCATGCACCTCAGACCTCTGTAAGGTCAGAGTGCCCACTAGCTGGATCACAAGCCATGCTTACCCTCATCTCTTTCCATGCTCATTTTTATCTCACAGACAACTTTGGTTCTTTCAGGGGCACAGATTTTTCTCCTTTTCCTTTCTTTTTCTTCATCCTATTCCACATTGCAAATAGCATCTGACATGGTGCCAGACCCGGTGCCCAATTATTGCCTCAGCCTGACTCCATGGTCTTGACTGTGCTCATCTCAGTGCCCTCTTGACTCTTGTCTCACACTCAGTACATCTGCACTTGACTCACTCCTGGCATCATCACTAGATGCTAATCCCAGTCTCACCTCTTAGGAAGCTCTCATGGTCTCTGCCATGTACCACATCATCTCCAGCACTGGCCTTCAGAGGGTTTGACAGCCTTCCCCTGAGGTCAGAGTGATTATCATATGGGAAAAAAACAGGTGAAAATGGAACAGAGGAGAAAAAGTGCTCCTGAAGAATATGAGGAACTACTACACACAGAGTTCTATGAAATGTAAGTGAAAGAAAAAGTAAAAGAACAGGATCAACATGCAAACATACTTTTATGATTTGGATATGAAGTGTCCCCCCAAACCTCCCATGTTGATGCAGGAATATTTGGAGATAAAAAGATTGAACTGAGAGAGCTATAACCTGCTGAGTCCATCCTACTTTGAATGGATTAACTGTAGGCAGGTGGGACATGGCTGGGGAAGGTAGGTCACTAGAGGCATGTCCTGGAAGGGTTCTTCTTCCTGAAGGCCCTTTCCCCTTTTTCTCTGCTTCCTGACTGCTGTCAATGGAGCAGCTTTTCTCTGCTGTGCCCTTCTGCTATGATGCTCTGCCTCATCTTGGGCTCAGAGCAAGGTATTGAGCCCATCATGGACTAAAGTTCTGAAATCATGAGCCAAAGGAAACTCCTCTAACCCCAAAATTGCTTTTTTTGGAAGTTTTGATCACAGTGATGAAAAACTGAATAGTACATTTAAAAAGACATGTATTTTCTAGGATGTATGTACACCCAAATATTTGTTATCCCTCAGGTGATTTATCAGATACACTATGGTAGTCTACTTTTCCAGGAAAGTAGAGGAAGAAGGTAGGTGTGGGCATCATGGGGAAAAAGGGGAAATTACACAAAGGATGACTCCCCAGAGAGAGATCAATGTGTGTCAGACACTGTGGGGGAGAGCATGGTTAGCCTTGTTTCCTGCCCTGGGGACCATGGAAAAGGAAGAAAACAAGCAGCACAAAAACTATGTAAGAAATCTCTTCAGCTATTCTTCAAACCTGTACCACTTGAACTGTGAAGGGATGGATTTGTTCTCATGCTGTTCTCATGGCATTCTTTCCTACCAGAAGACCTTTGCCACCACCCTCCAACTGTCACTGGGTCCACCATTGATACATCCCCCCAGCAGAGAGTGAGTGCTCACTGTGCGCACAACCAGAATAAGACACAATTCCTGCCCTCAGAAGATTACTGTTTAGTAAGGGAAATAATGTCCGTGTGTAAACACCTGAAATACAAACAAAACAAAACAAAACAAACAACAACAACAAATCAGTTTGATCAAGCAAAATATCTCTAAACTGTGGAACATGAGATGTGTTCTACCCAGGATCATTTAATAATGTGAAACAAGTTATTGACATCACTTGGCCTTGAACAATTTATTTAAAGATAATTAAAAAATAAAACAACTCCATCAACCTAATCATGGTTTTAATATCAAGAAAAATGAATTATAGGCTAATCATTTTCATGAACACAAAGGAAAAAAACTTTAATGAACTTTGTTCTATAACAGCAAGGATGATTATTCATTTGAAAATCAAAAAGTAAAATTATTGTTATTAATAGAAAACTTAGAAAAGGTTTATGATATAGATGATAGAGAAAAAAGTATTTAAAAATTGAAAATCAATTCAGAATAAAAACTTGCTGTGAAAAGAAAGCAGAAAAGATGTTTAATAAAATTTGCATTAATTCAGGATAAAAACTTTAAAAAATAAACTGGCTTTGTCAGTTTCCAGAGGTCAGAATCTAAATCCCTAGGTTTTCCTGAATAGAAGAAGTACCTTTGTTATTCATGATATCGTGGATCTCCTTTGAGTTTATGCTAATGAGGTGAGACCCAGATAACTTCAGAATAGGGGCAGGTCACCAAGAAGAGAGTTTGGGCTTTGAGCCAGCCCACCCAATTTGCAAAGCATATTACCAGGCAAAAGGAATCAGTATGAAAAGGGTGCATACTTTGGGATTCCAACTGTATTACATCTGGGAAAACTAAAACTATAGAGTCAGTAAGAAGGTCATGGGATGACAAGGGTCTTGTGTATGTGTGTGTGTGTGTGTGTGTCTTGGGATGGGCAGTGTATGTGGGTGTGGCACAGGATATTTTTAAGGGTGATATTGCAAGGAAAATACACCAGATGGCTTTGTCAAAACCCATACAACTGAAGGATTATGGAAAATAATATTCCTACAAAACAACTCCCAAGAAAAACAAAGGACAGTGTGACTAGGGAGTGAGAAGGGGAAATTGGCCAAACAGTAAACCTCTCCAGGTGCACCCTTTCCCAATAACAATGGGCCCTGAGGGGATAAAGCAAACTTTCTTCGCTTCCCAGGTTCATCCCCAGCATCTCCAACAAAAGCAAACATTCATCCCTTCTGAACCCCAATGCATCTTGAAGGAAGGAGGCAAATACTGAATGCTGTGCCCTGAACTTTGACCTTCCCCCATCATAAATTAGCCCTAAATGGAGACACAGCAAATACTGAAACTCTGGGAAACAATGAATCCCAGAGAAAGAAAAGCAATGGGCAAGATTTGAGTACTCATCCCTCAGGACCTGGACTCCTACCAGATAATAATGAGTTTCAACCTTTGTATAACTACTTTCCCAAGTTAAAGTTCTAACGGGTACAACTAGCCCCTGACTGTCCAAACTGCACGTCCATGGTCTCCTAAGAAACTATAAAACACAGATTCCTTCTAAAACATGGGAGCCACTCCACACCCAGAAAATGGGCCCTTTCGTGCCTAATCAATAGGCCTTGCTGCAGAGTAAAGTAAAGCTTGCTGATCTGAGATTTGCTTCCCGGATCCTGACTCTGTCATTTGTGGGCCATTAGCTTACAACTATGAATGATTATGTATGAGCATTTTAGTTAATAACAATGTATGAATACTGATTCATTTGTAACATAACACCGAAATCCCCCATGTTAATAGTAGGAGAAATTTTGCATACAATCTAGGGGATATGTAGGAACTCTATAATTTCTGTATAGTTTTTCTGTAAATTTCAAACTGCCCTGAAAATAAAGACTATTAAAGAAAATGAAATTTAAAAAAGCAATGTGAGATTTAGCATGTGGCTGTCCTGTGGAATTTTTTTCATGCGCTTGTGAGAAAAATGTGAATTCTGACACTGTTGGGTGAAATTAATAGCTTGATTTCTGTTTGAAATGAATATTCACTTCTTATATCTTGTACATAATATTATTACATTTTTAGTGTTATTATATCATCTCAAGGCATTGAACCTTTTATTACTATGAAGTGAACTCTTTGTCTCTAGTAAAATTTGTTGTTTAAAGTCTATTTTAGCTGCTGCTAATGCAGCCACTTTAGTTCCTCAGCTGTTATGGTTATTTTCGATGAGTTATATCTTCTTTCATCCTTTCACTTTAAATCTTTTTGTATCTTTAAATCTAAATTATATTTCCTATAGTCAGGATTTATACGGAAAGTAGTCTTTTCTAAGTTCACCAAATGGACTTTTCATTCATATATATTATTTTATATCAGCAATATATGCATGTGTGTGTATACATGTATATTCTTTAAATCAGCTAAGAGAAGAAAGGAGAAGTAATATACACATACATCGCCTTCAAAATTATGTAAGTACATATATGAGTGTTTTGTATGTAGATGTTAATTACTCTCTGGGGTAAAGAACTTCCTGTAATATTATTTGTACAGTGGTATTACTGGTCACGTGAGTGAAAACTCTCAGTTTTACATTCTTTCTGAGAAAAAAAAAAACTTCAAGCAAGATGTAGAAATCCAGCAAAGTAGTTTTAATAATGCAAAATGATACAATACACTCTTATATAAGCAAAGCAAAAGAAACTGGACCATCTGGGAGGAAATCAGCCCATTTGCCCCTATCTGCTGGGGCTTTTCTCAAGACAGAGGGAATTGTGTGTTTTCTCCTTAGTTTCTCAATTCATGATACTGATTGATAGCTCAATTACATCAGAGCCTTTAGAAGACACTATGCACAAGATTTCCAAAGAGAAATCCAGGGGAGGGGTGGTGTCACAACTGTAATTACAATGAGATTATGGCAATATAGAAATAAAGTTAAGGTTATGGTCAGTCAGGTGTGGCCAGCTAGAGCCAGACCTTGCTTTGTATTTATGAATTACATCCTATTGCTCAGTCCCATTACCTGGCTGATAATTGTCAAGGTGTCCTTATTTTGTTCATTCCATTAGTTTAATAGCTAACTGCAGCAAGAGTTAGTTCCTTTGCACACAGCCATTGTGTTAAGACTTGATTGCTCTGGAACCCCAATTACCTTCCTTTTTCCTCTGAGGCTCATAACTACCCTGAACTTAACAGTGGGTCTATCAATTCTTTCTTTCTTTTATGTTTGTTTTTGTTTTGGACTACCAAGGACCAAACCCAGAGTATCACACATTCTAGAGAAGAGCTATACATGGGAGCTGTATGTCTCTAGCCTTTTTTTTTTTTATATTGGTGTAGGGTCTTGCCAAATTGCCAGGCTGGCCTTAAACATGTTGTAATGGTTAATTTGAATTTTCAACTTATTTGGATTAAGAAATGCTGAAGATTAAGAGGCTTCTGCGAGTGTCAATGAGTGGGTGTCTAGGAATAATTAGAAAGCAGAAAAGTGAACTGAAGTGGAGGCCCTCCCTAAGTGTGGCAGCACCCTTCATGGTAGCTTGGATGGAATAAAAGTTGGAAGAATAAGGAAGCAGCAGCAGATGCAAGCTCCATTCTTCTTGAACCAGTTCTTGATTGTTGCTGTGATGGCCTGAAGATATGAGACTCTTGCTCATCACTCTTGCAAGGTAGACTCTGCCAGTGATTCTCCAAGGAGTTTCCAGAAGCCTTTAGTCTGGGACAAGGGTAGCACCATTAATCCCTCTTGTTCTGAGGTTTCAGCCTCTTGGACTGCACAGCTACTGGTTCCTCCAGCTCTCCAGCCTGTAGGCAGCCAATGTGGACTACTCAGCTTCTAGTTGTGTAAGTCAATCTAATAAATCCCCTTTTTATAATCATATTTCCTGCTCCTCTAGAGAACCCAGACTAATACATGTGTGAACTCGCAATCCTCCTACCTTAACCTCTGGTATAACTGGAATAATAAGTCTGTGCAAAAATGATTACCTTTACTTTCTTTTTTGTTTGTTAGATTTTCAAATGCTATGGATCCAACCCAGGCCCTCCTTTATGCTAGGTAAGTGCTCTACCATTGAGCTACAACCCCAGTCCTAACTTTCATTTTTGAAAGCTTTGAAATTATAAGATTCTTGGTTGACAGATTTTTTGTTTTGTCTTATTATATTTTAATTTTTAGACCTTTGGATATGACTTCCTAATTTCTTCGCAGTTTTTTTCCTGATGACAAGCCAGCTGTTAATCTTGTTGGGCTCTCCCTAAAAGTAATAATTCATTTTTCTCATGCTCCTTTCAAGATATTCCTTTGAGTTTCAACATTTTGACTGTAATTGTCTGAGTTTGGAGCCTGAACCTATATGAAGTTTGCTGAGTTTATGTAATAAGATTAAGGTTTTCATCAATGCTGGAAATTTTCACTTATTACACTTATTATTTCTTCCAATTTTTTCCCCATTTATCCCCTTCTTCTTCCAGATACTTGCTTGTGAGTATGTTGGTGCACTTAAAATTATACCACATTTCTCTGAGACTCTTTTCTTTTTTCTCTGTTTATTTTTTTCTTCCTGTTCTTCAGTTTCCACAACTTTTTAAAATTATCTTCACTGAATATTCTAGCTTACATGAAATGCTAAGCCTCACCAGTGAATTTTTATTTTGGTCACTACCCTTTTCAACTCCAGAATTTTCATTTGGTTTTTTAAAAATAATTTCTTCTTCTGTGTTGATATTCACTAGATGTTTTAGTCAGTTTTTTTCACTGCAGTGACTATATGATCTGACCAGTGCAATTATAGAGGAGGAGATATTTATTAGAGGGCTCACAGTTTCAGAGATCTCAGTCCAAGAAGCCTGGCTACATTCCTCAGAGCTCAAGGTGAGGCAGACCATCATGGCAGGAGAGTTTGGCAGAGGGAAGTAGCTCACATCACCAGAAAGCACAGAGACTCCACTCTCCAGATACAAAAGATATACGCCATAGCCATGCCCCCAATTCCCACCTCCTCCAGACACATCCTACCATTTCAATTAATCCTTTCAGAGATTAATTCACTGATTAAGTTAAGATTTACAATCCAATCATTTCTCCTCTGAATCTTCCTGCATTGTCTCACATGTGAGCTTTTGGGAGACACCTCACATTCAAACCACAACACTAGATATTGTCATCATACCTCTTTTTAATTCTTATATTTCATACTTTTATTGGTGTGTCATAATTATACATTATAATGGTATTCATTGTTACATATTTATATGTGTACACAGTATGATGATATAATTTGTCAATGTCATTCTTCACTATTTCCACTTTTCATTTCATTTTTTAAATATGAATTGGAGAATATCATGCTAAGTGAAATAAGCCAATTCCCAAAAAAACAAAGGCTGAATATTTTCCCTGATAAGTGGATGATCATATAGAATTGGGTTGGGGAGGGGTGAGAGAAGAATGGAGGACTTTAGATTACAAAGAGGGAAATGAGGGGGGAGGGGGCAGGGGTATGAAAAATGGTGGAAAGAGACAGACATCATTACCCTACGTACATGTATGATTACTTGAATGGTATGAATCTACATCATGTACGACCACAGAAATGAAATGTTGTACCCCATTTGTGTACAATGAATCAGAATGAAGTCTGTAAAAATTTAAAAATGAATAAATAAATAAATAAATAAATAAATAAATAAATAAGACTTCCTTGAATTCTTTGAAAGAATACAGACAAGTAGGTACCTGATTTGAAGTCTCTTTTTACTAAGTCTACCATCTGGGTCTTTCACAGTCAATTTCTAATTTTCCTGTATGTAGATCACATCTTCCTCTTTCTGTATATGTCCCTTATGTTTCATTCTAAACCAGATAATTCCGGATACTGTTACCCTGCTCCCTGCAATGGTTTAGTGGTATCTTTTCTGGATTGCCCATGCCAATCAGACATGGTTGAACCAATTCAGTGAAATCTGTCTCCCCTGAGGTGTGAAACCTTTTCCTTTTACTCAGATTTCCTCCCACACACTTATTTTTATCTTTTAATTTAAGTCTCTAGGATTTACCCCTGGATTGCTATAAACCACTTACTGGCCACAAGTTTCCTTAAGCCCCCTACACAGTTATATTTTTAGCCTTTAATGTTAAATGTATGCATGTAGCTTAAAACCTGATATCTCGTTACGGGAATTTGAAGTTTTTGCCTTATGTTTACCTAGGCAGGTACTGTTAATTTGAAGGATCCCTCTGATTGTTCTTGAGAGGCAAGTCTTAACATTTACACTGCCTTCGGGGATGTCAAATGTGTTTGTGATGCTATGTTTAATGTGTCTTCCTGTTCAGGTAGTGTTTAACAAGAGGTTGCATTGGGTGGCTTCCCCTGTGTGCTAACAGGTCTGTGGAGCTTGGAGAATGTATTCAAAATTCCAGAATGTTCTGCTCTGACCATTCCTGCATAGATGCAGCCAAGTACATGCATATAGCCTTCACTACCCTGGAATTTATTGCTCGCTGGTTCTCTACTAAATTCTGGTTTCTCTACTGTTTTATTGGTATCCATGCTTCCCGCCTCATGGTTTCTATGTAGTCTTTGGCAATGCCCTCAGGAATTGATTCTTCCACTTTCAGTCTCTGAAGACCAGCAGCTGAGTTTTTCCTTTTTTTTGCCTTTCTCCTTGGGTAGAACCCCTATATCATTATACCAAAGTTGGTAGTAGAGGCACCTCTATGAGTAAGTAATAGTGGTTAGCAGCCCTTGTCTTCCTGGCTTGCCCTTACTGTTCAAGCTTTAACCTGTCATGCCGGGAATGGAGTCCCTACCCTTTTAGTGAGATCTGGATTGAAGTCTAGTCCTTTCTCCTGTACTACTTGGCATACAGATTCTGCAACACAGAGCTAGGGGGATGCAAAACTCCAAAAGACATTTCTAGTGTGAAAAGTAGCCCTAGAATTGGGACTGTGGGGTGAAGGAGGTCCCATCATTTTGACTACATGGGTCAAAAGCAGAGGTTCTGTGACCTGAAGTTGGGAAGAAAGTTATGGAGATCATGGCTTAAATGCCACAGACTCTCAGTATTTACCAAGATTTAATAGATTTTCTATGTATGCTTTTTTTCCCTTTGTGTTAAGCTCTTGGGACAATTTCAGGAGACTTTAAATGGTGGTACATGTTTGTTATTTTTATTGTTTGCTTTAAAAATAATTCTTACCAGTTGTACTGTTTTTTTTTTTTTTTTTTTAGATAAAAGGTCTGCCAAAGTCTTTGTTCTGTCATTTAGAATTCGTGACTTTCTATCAGAGAGGTTTTTATTTGTTTGATTTTTTTCAGTGTCATGAATTGAACCTGGGGCCTCGTGCATGTCCTGGCCTCTATCCTCAGTCCCTCTAACTGAGTTTTGAGGCAGTTTCTTTCATAGCAATATTTTATTAGCTAATGGACATAAGTGCTAATGTTAATCACTTGGTCATAACTCTCTGGAATGCTTATTCAGAAAATGACTTACAGAGTGAAAGAGCACTGAGATTGCTTGGCGTTATCAGTCATGGGTATGACTTTGGAAATTATCATGCATTTGAATCCTGAGCAAGAACAGCAAGGAGGCATCACAAGACCGACTTCAAATTATACTACAGAGCTATTGTAACAAAACAGTATGGTATTGATACCAAAATAGATACAAAGATCAATAGAATGGAAGACAGAAACGACTCCCCATAGATAGAGTCATCGGATACTCTACAAAGGTGCCAGAAAACACATGTTGGAGGAAAGATACCCTTTTAAACATATGTGCTAGGGAACTGGATATTCATTTATAGAACAATGAAACTAATCCTTCTCTCTCACCCTATGTAAAATCAACTCAAAGTCAACAAAAGGCCTAGGAATTAGACCAGAAACTCTATAAGAAAATGTAGACTTTACACTCCTTCATATTGACAAAGGCACTAACTTCCATAACAAAATGCCTAAAACACAAGAAATAAGACCAGGAATCAATAAGTGATACAGCATCCAATTAAAAAGCTCCTGCACAGCAAACAAAATCAAGAGCATGAAGAGAGAGAGAGTCTTCAGAATAGGACAGAGATATTTGCCACCTACTCTTCAGACAGGGAATTATATCCAGGATATATAAAGAACTAAGAGAAACTTAACAATGAGAAAAAAAGAAAAACACTAAAAACAAATTGCTAAACAGACACTTCTCAGCAGAAGAAATACAAATGTTCAGCAAATAAATGAAAAAAAAAGTTCAACATCTAGAGCAATTAGGAAATGCAAATCAAAACTATGTAGAGATTTCATCTCATTGTCATTGAAATCCCAGTTCAAATGACAATTATCAAGAGTATGAATAACAATAAATAATGGCAAGTATGTAGGGAAAAAATGTACACTTATGTATTGTTGGTGGGATGACAATTAGTACAAAAGCTCTGGAAGACTGTATGGATATTTCTCCAAAAAGTAGGTATGGAAACACCATATTACCCAGCTATCCCAGTCCTCCATATTTATCCCAAGGAACTAAAATTGGCATTCTATAGTACTATAGGCACATCAATGTTTATAGCAGCACATGTTACAATAACTAAGAGATGGAACCAGTCTGATACCCATGAATGGATGAATAGATAAAGAAAATGCGGTATATTTACACAATGAAGTTCTGCTCAGACATTAAGAAGAATGAAATTATGATGACATTTGGTGGTAAATGGACGGAACTTGAGAACATCTTGCTAAGTGAAATAAGCCAGATGCAGAAAGCCAAGTGTCAAATCCTTCTATCATATGCAGAAGCTAGACCAAAATAAGAGAGTAAAGAAAAGAGAAGAAGGAAATCCCATGAAAATAGAAGAGAGATCAGTGGAGTAGAGGGAGGGGATTGAAGGGATGAGTGAATGGACCGGAAAGGGGAGGAATGGTAGAATGAAATTGAACAAACTATTCCATGTACATATGTGAATATACCATAGTGAATTTCATCATCATAGCTATCTAATTTTTTGAAAGAAAGCACTAATTTTTTGAAAGAAAAAAGAGATTATCCTTCATTTGTCCTCCTCGTGTGGCAATGATAGCAGGGACTTGATTTTAAATGAAAAATTTGCTTTCCTAAAATTATAATTTTATTTTTCTTCTTAGACAAAATTACAGAATTATAATGCAATAACTAATTGGAGTTGGGAGGAATAGAAAGGGAAATTATTATTAAGATTATTATTTTTTTTGTGCTTGTGTGATACTGGGGACTAAATCCAGGGTGATACCATTGGACTACATGTAGTCCTTTTTGCTCCTTGTTTTGAGTCAGGATCTAATGTACTAAGACTGTTTATTATCAGCCCACCTCAGGCTCCTTAGTATCTGGCATTATAGGCATATGTCACCATGTTTGAGTGAAATCCTTGAAATCTTCCCTCTTTTGTTCTCAATTCCACCTTGACAGCATCAAGGGCCCTATCATGCTGGTGTAGGTTATAGAGCCAGCTCTGGGCTGGTGGAACATGGCTGGTGTGCAGATTCCTGATTATAATGTTTCCTTTGAAGAAAATGGAACGCATCATCTCTTTTCCCTTTGCCTAAAAAGCATATGTTTAAGTCTACTTTTCTTTTTTGTTAAGTTTTTAATTTGTTCTAATTAGCTATACATAACAGTAAAGTACATTTATGTACTTTGATATATCATGCATAAGTAGGGTATAATTTCTCATTTTTCTGATTTTATACCACATTCTGAGCTGATTTTAGTGGAAGCTTTTTCTCTACTGCTCACAATAGATGGATGACCTTTACTGCTCCCTAAAGTGACTGAATATTAAGAAATCCTTTCACCAACTGAAAGAAAAATGAAGACAAAGAGAAGAGGGAATTATTAGAGGGAACAAAAAGAAGTAAAAAGAACTTTATCACCTCAGGGGTACATTTTAAAGCTCTCAGCATCTAGCTCTCAATTAACAGATCCACAATTCAATACCCAAGTTAGGGTTTTCTGCTGCCAGATGAAGCAGAATTATTAGAATTGCTGAAAAAATTGTTTTAAAGAATTTTGAGACTAGGGAGTAACTTTTCCCATCAGACAAGCCAGCACTGGCAGTCTAAGAGCTCTGGCAATTGATAACTCATTTCCAAAGGACGATGTGTTTAAGGGGCTCTCTAGCCTGCCAGGCAAAGAGAATATTTCTTTAGTGAGAGCTGGTTGTTTAAAGAAAAAATGCAGTTAAGATCAAGGCCAGGTATTTGGGAGAAAGAACACTAGGTGTAATCAATTCAGTGGTTCTCTGCATAAGACTGGAAAATGCATTTTCAGAAGTGCTTTTCTGAAACCACAAGCACACAATAAAAATTTGTCTTTATAAAAACTTGCCAAAATGTACATTTGTGATATGAACACTTTTCAGAATATGTTCCGTAATTTCAATAAAAAGTAAAAAAGAAGAATATTTTTCTTTTTCCTTGGCTTTGTGAAAATATTCACACAATATAAACATATCTATTTCTTCATGTAAGTATATAATGCTATACGTGTATAGTCTTTATAGCATAGTCATCAGTGGGCAGACTCTGAAGCTAGAAATTGCCTATGTTCTTTCAAAATGCATATTCTCATGGTGGACTGAATTTGCTAAAACTTTCTTATGTAAATATACGAATATATCACAGTGCGTTTCTTAATGCACTAATTCAAAAAACTAAAAAAAAAAGAAGAAATGTCAGTATAGAAGAAGAAAGGATATGAGGGAAGGAGGAGGGAAAGAAAAGGGGTAAATACTAGAGACTGCACTAGAGTCAGTTATATTCTATGCTTATATAATTATGTCAAAATGAACCCTAATATTATGTGTAACTAAAACAAACTAATAAAAAGTACTTCTCCTCTTACAAGCTGTACAAACTCCAACAAGTGATTCAAACTCTCTGAGAGGCATTCAAGATCCAAACTATAGGACATGG
>JAJEJO010003308.1:278588-355998 GCA_020662805.1 Glaucomys volans | reverse complement strand
GTAGGTTTCCCCTACACACTCCATGCCTTCACAGCCTCCAGCCAAGTGCCAGGGGCTCCTCCTACATTGTGAAAGGCTTGATCTCCAAGGTGGTGCTATTGGGAGGTGATAGAAGCTTTGAGGTTCCTTCCTGAAGGGAGTCTTATGTAATTGGTGTATGACTTTTTAGGGGACTGTGGGAGCCCAGCCCCTTTAATCTTTTGTCTCTTTTGCTTCCTGATGATCAGTTTTGTCCTACTATGCACTCCCTGACATTGTCATTTGGCACCTCAACTAGAGGCCTAAAAGAGATGTTTTACTAGGCATGGAATGTGACTTCTAAAACTGTGAGCCAAAATAAACATTTCTCATTATCAGCTAGTTTTCTCAGGTATTTTATTACTGTGGCAGAAAGATGACTACAAAACATGTCAAAGTTTTTTACACTTGTCAACTATAAAGAATATTGGCATGGTGATTGAATGAGATAATTTTAAGTCAGACAGGACAGAACTAAACACAGAGTAATATTCAATAGGTATTATCTCTTTTGAAGCACACATGATGCACATGAGTAAATAAGCAAGCATACACAAGTGATTCTCAGGAATATAAACCTACAGCTAACACACAGAGACACAGATCGGCACGACGCACGTCTAAGGCTGTCGTCACATAAACTTGTTTCAGTCACTAAGTTTCAGCAGAGACCAAGGGAGCTCCTCATCTCCCAATCTTTTCCACTTGGAAAAAATCCAGTCCTCCTTGAGTTGGTGCTCATGCATGACTGAGTCTCCCTCATGCAAAATAAGCTGTTCTTTTGGGTAGAATATGTCACAAAGCATTTAGTTTATGAGTGTTAGCACAGTGTGAATCTCCATAGGGCAGGGACTTTATCTTAGTTCTTTTAACTAGGACCTAGAACTGCACCCTGCTCCCTAACACCTTACACAGTGGTCTATTTGTCTTTTAGTTTAAATCAATGCCTTTTTCTGAATGAATATAATCGAACAAACAACAAAAAAAATAAAAGTAAAAGAATAGCTAACTGGGCTTAAGACATGTAATGGCTGATGTTTATTTTCCCTGGGACCTTTTGGCTGTCTCAGAAAAGTAATGTGTCAATCAATAGCACTGTGATCCACATTGGTTTAGCTCTGCCCTTACTGCTGGCTAACAGCCAGCTGCAACCACTGTATTCAGATGTCAGATGTAACCCCTTATGTTTGCAAACCTAGAACTTGTGGCTCTAAAGTATTTTTCCCTCTGCAATTAAAAATTGTACTTTTATTTGAGATACCAGGAGACATATTTACCTGTGCTTTGAGTCAAATTTTAGAATCATAATGGGCCAGAGAGATGTAATTTCAAACACAAATTTATGAGGTGGGGAGACTGTGATGCAACACCCTATGTCATAAAATGAACTGATGGGTTAACACACACAAATGAAATACTAGAACAAATAAAAATTTCACAGGCTCATTTCAGTTTCCTTTTAAATACTGTGATGGAGCTGGGTACAGTGGCACATACTTATAATCCCAGCAACTCAATAGGGTGAGGCAGGAGAATAGAATAAGTTTGATGCCAGCCTAAGCATTTTAGCAAGACCCTATACTAAAATACAAAAAGTAAAAATAAAAAAGGATTAGAAATGTATCTCAGTGATAAAGCATCCTTAGGTTCAATCCCCAGTATCACCAAAGAAAACAAAAAAACAGAACAAAACAAAATTTCTGTGAAGACTAATGATTGGATTGAGAGAATACTGGGTGTGCCTATGAGGGTGTTTCCAGAGATGATTGGCATGTGTGACAGAAAACTGATGGGGTCCATCCAACCTGAATGTGGACAGCACTGTCCAATGAGCTGGGGGCAAAGATGGTACAAAAGGAGGAAGAAGGAGGAAGTTGTAGTGTATACAAACTCTCCTTGAGTAAGTGTGCTCTTTTCTGCTGTCCTTGCCCATGCATACTTCTCTCACTCTTTCACTCTTACAATGTGTGTTCTCACTAGCAATTCTCTCCCCAGGGAGTTTCCAGGACTCTGATGTCAGTCTGGATTTCATCATTGTTCTGAGCCTCAGCTTCTTAGACTGAGCAACTGCTGGTTGCAGTGGTCCTAGCTAGCCATTGTGGGACTATCCAGTTTCTGATCATGTAAGCCAATCTAAACAAACTCTGTTTAATAATCATATATACTCATATCTTTTTGTTCCATTTCTCTAGAAAACTCTGATTAATACAAATGCAAAATTTTGAGTGATTTTTTTTTCCAGTTACTTAAAAATAGAACTAAAAGCACATATGTCGGGGTGGGAGGGCAGGCATTAACTATTTAAGTCTAAATCATAAATAAAAATAACCTGTGGACTTGTTTAGAAAAGCAATAAAATTCTGATTTTATTAAGTCTGTAATGAGGCCCATGAATCTTTATTTATAACACACACCACAGGCGATTCTAATGTGGCTGATCTAATCATACTGTGAGAAACACTAATCTAGTTCCTACAGATAACTTTCACACCCAATGTGCCATTTGAATCTCACAGGATGCTGTAAAGAAAGAGAGAGAAATGCTTGTTCAGAAGAGTTGTGTTTCTAACTCCTAGTATAGCATGTGACATTTAGTAGAAATCCAATAATTAAATGTCAATTGACTAATTAAAGAATGAAATGTTTAGTACTTTCGAGTTTACAAAACACTTTTACAGACATAGGCCTCGCTCTGAATTTATTTGATTTTGGGTTCAGAGAGTGAGACTTGTGGAAATGAGATACATTAACATTTTATTTGGTGGTTTTATATAGTGGAAATATGAGTATTACCAAGGTCGGTCCCAGAAATCCAGGGGTTGTGTCATTTCTCTCAGTTCTTGTGGTATTACAGGAGCAAATTTCAAGCAAAATATGAAATGTAGTAAAATTAGAGCAAATTTTATTAGAGAAGAAAGGAAAGATGTTCTCAAGGGAGAGGGTGAGCTATCTCAAAGAGGACAGTGACATAATGCTCCCTTTGTCCCCCACTTTTTGTGGGGATCCTAAGGAAGCTTGTAGAGAGTCCTTCCCACCTATCAACATTTGAGTGATAGTAATATTGCATCAAATTTTTAAGTCCCTAATACACGTGGTTTTACCCATAAGTACCCAAGCAAAACCCATAAAGGAGGGGAAATTTGACTATTTTAATAAGATTGAATGATGTGCTAAAGATCTAAAGGCCACTCTTGGTTACCTTGGACCATGCTGACTGGTTCTGATTGGAACTTATTTTTCTGTATTTTATGGCCAATGGATTTTATTTTTAATTATCCCATCTTCCTGAGTCTTAAAATCTTTGATCTGTGTAAAGGTCAGAAAAAGTCCTCAATTTGTGTTTGTATCATCAGAGAAAAGTCCTATATTCCTCCAATACCTCAGGCCTGAAAGAATAGTCCTAAGGATAATAGGGTTTTTGTTTTTGTTTTTGTTTTGTCATGGAATGAAACATTCTGTTGACTTAAGCCAGAGCAGGACCAAAATGGCCTTAGGTGAACTGCTCTTTAAGAGAAAACAAGTGGATGGACCCCAATGTAGGCCCAGTTTATAGATTTAACACCTTAGCTTCATGTTCCATCACACTTGTCTATGTGCTACCTGTTAAGAGGATTTAACAAGACATCTCAAAGTTCAAATATCACCTGAATTTTCCCCAAAGTCTGGTCCTCACTTCTACTTTCCGTGGCATCACCACCTGAAGTGGAAGTTTGCCAGCTCTTGTAATTTCCCTCAGCTTTCTCCTGAGTAGAAGAAGCAAAGCTGGAAGAAGTCCAGGCACAGAAAGTTAGAGCTCGATGTCTCCTCACAGTCACAGTGCCTCATCAGGCAGGTGAGGAAACTGACCCCCTTAAGGCAGAGTGAATTTTCTTACCAGGACCAAAAGAAGGAGGAGGAGGAGAAGGAGAAAAAAAACACAAAAAACTCTTACTAATCTGTAGCCTTGAACAAATCATTAATCCTCTTTTAATCTAATTTTTTCATCTCTAAAGTTATCATAATAGCACCTGTCATGAGTGGCTGTGTCATTAACATTGACAAAATAGAGTTGTCTTTTCACAGTGTCAGAATTTATGGGATAACAATAAATTCATTGATTATACCACTGTCATTGGTGGCAAATCACTGAATGCTTGTGGGCCACCTGGTAATCATAAGCCAGTCAAACACAAATTCTTTTATTCCAATCTTAACTTTTAATATCTACGACACTCATCACACTTTGCCCAATTACATATGTTACAGAAAGGATAAGAATGGGTTAAGATAGCCACAGAATCTGAGGGGTTTCTGAGACTGAACTGAGAACAAAGTCAGAGAGCCAATATGAAAGCAGAATCAATGTAGATAGTCAGATAAGATTATGAACCAGTCAATTTTTCAGGGTACAGACATGCCAGAACTTAGGAAATTGGATAGGGATTGTAGCTCAGTGGTACAGTATTTGCCCAGCACATGTGATGCATTGGGTTTGATCCTCAGCACCACATAAAAATAAATCAATAAAATAAAGGTATTGTGCACCCATAAAAAAAAATACAGAACTTTTTCTAGGCCAAGATCCAGACAGATGGTAGTTTCAGAGTATCGGGTTGGAGTGTCAGCTTAATAAGTCAGCTTGGAGTAGGCCATGCATGGTCATCACAGTGAGCAGAAAGCATACTTCTCTGAAGCTCAAGGACAGATATTTGGAAGTTCATCTTTGGTGTTTTACTGGGCAAGAGTCATGATGAGTGATCACAGGTTCAATGTGCTGCTCTGTCTACCCTGTGTAGAGGGTAGGTGGTCTGGTTGTTCAATAATTTGCCAGGCCTGGTTTTTCAAATATGAGTTTGATATACTTATGCACCCATGTGCTTCTGATTAATTCAATAAGTTCACAGGTGATCCATTTTTATTAGAATGATTTATTTATTTATCAATCTGTGCCTTATGGCTAGGTGAGGGAGAGGGTGGTTGTTTACTGGTAAAAACAAGGCATTGTGTCATTCCACCTCAGCACATAAACTCAAAATGTAGCAGTTCATGGCAAATCACTGCTTTGTAAAATGGAGTAACACAGGTTTAGGCAGTCTGAAAACTGCTATCCTATACATCATGAAACATCTCTGAGTAGGTCACAGATGCATAGTGTGTCCTTGAGTAATAAATGGAAAGCATGTGTACACTGTGTTGATTCCTGATAGACATTCAAAAGTAGTGAATAGGAACAAAAATTAGGGCTCATTTCTCTGGTACGTTGTCCTATCTTTGTTAGTATGCTACTTCTGGAACATAACCAATCCCATCCATGAACATTGGCCACATACTGTTAATCAGGTAAATTGGGCAGAAGTCCATATTTGTTAGATGGCAGTGACATAGTACTAGAGTCAAGCAGAAAGGCCCATTGAATCAGGGAGCTGATGATCTGGCTTCAGTCTCAGCTTCATGGTTGGGTGAATCTGCTGGGTGACTTGGGTAGATACTTAACCCTCCTGTAACTCCTGCTCTGGTCTGTCAAACAAGGACAAAGATAATATATGATCAGTAAACTCAGGAAAGTAGTGTTCTATTCCTGGGCTCTATGCCTCATGGGCCATTTTCTTGAGTTGCTTTCATCAAAATTTTCTAAGTCAGTGCTATCTGAGTAGGAGGTTCTCAGCTCAGACAAGGATCCACTTCTCCCACAAGGGGCATGCTCCAGTCTTCTCTCCCACATGTGGGATTAAGCAGACACTCCAAGGAAAAGCTCTAAAACTTGCACCCTTGAGGTCATCCGAGAACCTCAGGTACAGGAGAATACCCTGGAAAGCAGGCTATCTCTCTAAAGATCATGTAATTCTAGGTTACTAGAATGATAATAATATGTTAATTTTGGGTGACTTTCACTCACATTAGGCATATTTTCCCCTCTGGTACTCTTACTTCAGTTATATGAGCACCCATACATTGTCCCTTGCCTGTCTACATTTCTACTACAATTCTACACAATTCTACACAAACTACTGGTATGTAGTTTGTGATGTTAGAAGCATCTTTGTACCTTGAGAATGCTTTGTCCTTACTTCTAGTATTCTGAGAAATTAACCTTTGCACATAAAGATTCCAACTCACATGCTGTCAGTCATTTGGGGGTGATTGCATTCATTTTTTCCAAGGACTTTGGAGGCTGTGGCTCCATAAGACCTACAAGTTCTCCTCATCAATATCTGCTTTTGCTTCTGAGTGATATGGTGAGTTTATGCTCTCCTAGATTCCTCCCAAGCCTTGTCTGGGCAAGGGATAGGCATTCAATGGGCTAATAGGTTCACTGTCCCCTCTCCTCCATGGGTTCCCTACCTCTACTCCATGCTGGTGGTGAGGTGTAGCAGGCAGAAGTGCAGCCACTATTGAAATAAATTGCATTTAGCAACTCTAGATGTGATTATGCCCTAAAGAGATCAAAAGAAAAATGTGTTGCTTTCTGCATATGTTGTAAAATTTGGAACAATAAAGTTAACTTGACCAGAAGCTAAATTACCATTTGCATACTGCATATTGTGAATAAACTTACATCTGTGGTTACTGTCAGTGAAGCATGATAGCAACTTTTGGGAATCACAGGGAGCCAGTGCTCATGGGCAGCGTGATGGGTGATGTAGTATCATGAGTGATGATGGAACTAGCACTAGATAAATGGCATTGGGGAACAGCAAGGTGACCTTTGCTGTTCTCATGTGTTCTGAAGAGCCATTGCACTGTGAGTAATAACAGTGTTGCTGCCTTTTTCTCCCAATGGGAGATTTGAAATTATTTAGCAATGACACATCTGACAATAAAGAGGCTCCAAAGGAACTGGATGGTGCCAAAGAATGCTAGACTCTTAACGTGCACTGATGAAACAAGAAGCAAACATGCTAAATATCTCTTCTTAATCTCATTCTATTTTTCATTTTTTTTCTTTTTTTTAAATTATTTTATTTTTTCATTTTTGCACACTGCATTTTGATTCATTGTACACAAATGGGGTACAACTTTTCATTTCTATGGTTGTGCACCATGAAGATTCATACTGTTGGTGTAAACATATGAGTGCATAGGGTAAGGATGTCTGTCTCATTTCACCATCTTTAATACTCTGCCCCCTCCTCCCTCTCATTTCCCTCTATGTAATCAAAGTTCTTCCATTCTTCTCTTACCCTCCACCCCCATTATATTTCATTATCCACTTACCAGGGAAAACATTCAACCTTTGATTTTTTAGGATTGGCTTATTTCACTTAGCATGATATTCTCTAATTCCATCCATTTATCTGCAAATGCTATATTATTCTTCTTTATGGCTAAGTAATATTCCATTATATATATATATATATATAGCACATTTTTTTTATCCATTCATCTGTTGAAGGGCACCTAGGTTGGTTCCACAATTAAGCTATTGTGAATTGAGCAGCTGTGAACATAGATGTGGCTGTGCTTCTGCAGTGGTGCTTCCTGAGAAACCCACCTTTTGACCCAGTTATCCCACTCCTCAGTTTATACCCAAAGGTCTTAAAATTAGCATACTACAGTAACAAAGCCACATCAATGTTTACAGCAACTCAATTATTTTCTTTTCTATTGATTTTTTTTAATACATCCCTCTACTTCCCCTGTTCCCAAATTCACCTTTGATGAAATTGTTTATAAAGTTAAGGTCTACACACTAGATGGCTCTCATGCACAGGGATGTCAAAGATTTATTATGAGAATAGACATAAAATTGTCTTAAAATATAAGCAATGCTGGTTGAATGCTCAAGGTTGTACAGCCTGGTCTGATGGACACACGACACACAATTCTGACTTCCTTTTGGTCATTCTCCACAAGGTGTCTGTGCCTAATGGTGTATCATGCTGAGAGACAAGAATTGTAGGCAGCTTCCCTGCTGGGTTTGTTTGCCTGATGGAAGCCCTTCTGCTGGAATCCCACTCAAAGAGGCAGTTTCCATTTGTCACAAAGGGCAACTTTGCATAATAAATTACACTGCAACAATCAACTGATCTGACTGAGTTTACTTTCTAACTTGAAGACAATTTTTTTCTCATTTCATTTCCAATGCCCTTGTCTGTAAAATGGAGATAGCAATATCTGCTCTCTCCTTACAGGGCAATTATTAGACTTAATGATATAACAATGATGATGATGTTGGTGATAGTGATAATGATGTTGGTAGTAGTGATTATATTGGTAAATGACAATGATGATATTGGTGTTAATGATGGTGACTGGCAAAGATGATGTTGGTGGTAGTGCTGATGATGATATGCATAATAATGTTGATGGTAGTGATGATGATGATATTGGTCATGATTGCAGCAACACGGCAATAATAACACCAAATACAATTTATAAAATGGATCCACTGTTGTGGAAATTACAGTAAGCTCTCACAATCATTGTCTCAATTTCATCCTCACAATAGTACTAGGAAACAGGTATTATCAGTTCATATTTTAGATGAGGACAATTGGCACAGAGGATCTGAGAAGTGTGTCCTAAGTGACCTCACAACTGAGATGACTGCAGGTGCGAGGTGAGTAAAGTATATGAGAGCAACTGAGACAGGAAAGCCCTAGCAGACATGATATCTCCTTCAAGGTGTGTCATGAGAACTGCAGAGGAAGCCCTGATATCCTATTTCTGTACTTCTAGAGGCATCATTCTCATCTGAATGTCTCCAGAGTCACTGGTTCTTTTGGTCATAGGAAGAAAGAAGCCCAGACTGTGGCTGGCTTTTACCTCTCATTCTGGATTTACCTGCTTGGGGTTCCTGACACTGTGACCTTTCTCAATCCAAAAAGTGCAGAGTGTGCACAAACCAGGTAGAAACTGCTACCTCTGGGAAGCCTCCCCTATTCCAGGTGGAGTTTATCAATTCCCCATAAACTCTCACACTCCTGTTCTCACCCTGCTGCTGTACTATCCCTGTTTGTCAATACATACATCTCTGTCTCCAAATGGAGATCTCTACAGAGGTAATGGCTGGTTTGCTTACACTTTGACCACAATATGCACAGCTATTCTATGCCAGGGTTGAATCTGCTCAAAAGAGACATGGAAATATACATCCACAGGCACACAGCATGCCTATGCTCACAGATGATGGTAGGTGGGAGGTAGGGTAGTTCTAAGGCACTGTCCCTGCCCTTGCCCCTCTGACATGCTGAACAGGGGAGTTTTAAAGAGTTTCCTATGAAAGAGAAGAAAAGCTTTGCCAGATAGCAAGAGGGGGTGCAGGAATACAGTCCTGTGCTCTCCTGGGAGAAGGTTCTACCTGGCAGTCAAGCTGCCTGACTGATCCTCTCTATAACACTCTGTGGAGATGTACCAGAGTCTTGTGTCTCAGTTTCTCCACTTGTAACACCATTATAATCCCCTCCTTTATTCTTTGGAAATAGTGTCCTATAGGTGAAGCATAAGTGTGGAAAAAAGTGGGGAGTGCAGTTCTAATTTTAGCTATAAATGACTCTGGGCCCTCACTGAGTCTCCTGGCAGGGTATGAGAATGCCAGGGACTTGGGACAGCAACAAGTTCCCCACTGATGCAGAAGTATCCCCACAGGTAAACTTGTCTAATGGCTACTCACAGAATTCTAGCCATGATCTATGGATAGGATTCCCAAAATGGTCTAGAAGCTACAGGGAAGATGGAGCAGGATATTTCAGTGACCACATATCTGGGAGGCTGTCTTACCAGAAAAAAGGCTCATTTCTCATTTCTAACCCTGCCGTTGGTCGTGCCAAGACCTCCTGAGTATTGAGACTGCAGTCCCCTGAGTGCTGAGACCATCAGCTCTGCAATCTACAGCTCTCCATTGTATTTCCAGTGGGGACAAAGCACAGACACTAGCTGAATCCCGAAAGTGCCTCCTGTGCTGTCCAGGATCTCAGGGAACAATTTGGGGGGTAGGAAGTCTAGAATGTCCTCAGCACTCAGATCAACAGAAGTTCAGGCTCCAGGAACTCACTGCATGTCTACTAGGGGTTACTCTTTGTGCTTTTTGGTAAGTGTCCAAACCTACTGGCAAGATGTAGCTTAGCAATGCTGTCTTAATTCCAAAGGGGTTCCTGTACTTATTCATGGCTGTACTGGAAAAGGAATGGGTAGGTAATTTTGTGTGGATTATTCTCTTTGTGGTTGTCCATATGAGTCACGTCTATCACCATAGCTTTGCAGTAAAGATTAACAGAACTCCAGGACTTTGGCATTCAAAAATCACCTTCTCCAATATTTCAATTCTGAGAGACACCTAAATCTATTTTCTCAGTTTTTGAAATGAAGGGGATATCAAGGAATTATCAGACCTCACAGTCACAGGTGGTAGAACTGGGACTCAAATTCAGTTCTTCTAGCACAACATTACTATTCAAACTTTGTTCATGCTCCCCAAAGGACAGTGACATTTTTTCTCTGGTTCTGTGGCCCCCTCTGTGACTCTATATACAGAGTGGGAGATGAATACAGAGTGGGAGGTCTCTGACTGAACCAAGACATCCCCTAAACATTTTTGCAGGCAATTACCATAGCCCATACTCACCAGACCTCTTCATCAAGGTGCATTTCCTCTTGGCTTCACAGGTGCACACTAGAAGCTCCTGATAGAAGGTGACAGCTTTATCTCTAGCTGACCTTTGTAGTTTTCCATTCCTTTGTCTCTTCTAAGGCAAAGAAAAAGCCTTACAATGACTAGATCTAACATATAGCTCAATGACTTGCTCGCTCTTTCTTTCATTATTTTTTTCTTCTTTATTCTTTTTGGTACTGGGGATTGAAACCAAAGGTGCTCTACATCCTCAATCCCCTTTTAGTTTTTTATTTTGAGACAAGTTCTCACTGAGTTACTCAGGCTGACCTCAAATTTGTGATTCTCCTGCCTCATTTTCCTTAGTTTCTGGGAACACAGCTATTTACCACAGTGCCTGACTCTCAATGTGTCCCTCAAACAGTAACAATTCATAGGAGAGAAGTAGTCTATAAAGTAATAAGTAAAGTAATATATAATATATAAAGTATATATAAAGTAATGTATATCAATCAGTTAAAGTGATGAGATGGGTTTATTGGAAAAAATTGTATCCCCTTTGATAAACTAAATTTTCTTGTTTTTCAAGAATTAGGATGTTTAATTCCTATTAAACATCCAATTTTTCCCAAAAAATAAAATGATCAAGGAGAAAAAGGAAACCCAAAATATGTAATTAAGTCTTGAGAAGTCCCACTATCTTCTAAGCCCACTATCTTCTCATGGTGGTCACACAAAGGCACTGTAAATGTTTATTTCAACTTGATTGATTTCCATATCTAAGGGAAAAACATGAAAGACATGGAGTAGCAAGTCCTTGGTGAGCCCCAAAGTGCTGTGACACATATTTTCTGTCTTTCCTTTCCCCATGCTGTCTTCAGGAACCTCAGTGATTCCTGTACATTCCAGGATGTCTCACCCCTGAGCATACTTCTGCTGTTCAGGCCACCAGATATTGGGTCTCCAGGCCACAAAGAGAGTATTGGCTGGATCCAGTGGAGAAAAAGGGAAGGCTAGGGTGAATGCTCTCTCTCTCTGGACAGTGAGAAAAAAAAGTTTTAGAAAGTTGATACATAAAGAACTCAAAAAACTTAACACCAAAAAAACAAATAATCCAATCAATAAATGGACTAAGGAACTGAACAAACACTTCACAGAAGAAGATATAAAACTGATCAACAAATATTTGAAAAAATGCCCAACATCTCTAACAATTAGAGAAATGCAAATCAAAACTACTCTACGATTTCATTTCACTCCAATCAGAAAGGTAATTATCAAGAATACAAGCAACAATAAATGTTAGCAGGGATGTGGGGAAAAAGGGACACTCTTACACTGCTGGTGGGAATGCAAAATGGTGCAACCAGTATGGAAAGCAGTGTGGAGATTCCTCAGAAAACTTGGAATGGACCACCATTTGTCCCAGTTATCCCACTCCTTGGTTTATACTCAAAGGACTTAAAATCAACATACTACAGTGATGCAGCCACATCAATGTTTATAGCAGCTCAATTCACCACAGCTAAATTAAGGAACCAACCTAGGTGCCCTTCACAGATGAATGGATAAAGAAAATGTGATATATATATATGTACATATATATATATATACACACACACACATACACATATACATATACATATGTATATATATATATTTGCACATATATATAATGGAATATTATTCAGTTTTAAAGAAATATGAAATTATGGCATTTGCTGGTAAGTGGATCAAGTTAGAGAATAACTAAGTGAAATAGGCCAAATCCAAAAAACCAAGGCCGAATATTTTCTCTGATAAGCAGAAGCTAATTTACTAGAAGGCTGGGGGAATAGAGAAGAATATTTACTTTATATTAGGTAAAGGATAATGAAGGGAGAAGGGGTATGGGGGAAGGAACAATAGTAGAGTGAAACAGACATTATTACCTCATGTACATGTATGACTGCATGACCGATATGAGTCTGCAATCTGTATAATCAGAAAAATGAGAGATTATATTTCATCTATGTATGATCTGTCAAAATATATAAATGCATTCTATTGTCATGTACAACAAATTAGAACAAATAAAATTTTAAAAAATTAGAAAAAGAAAGTTGAATAGCAAAAAATGTCTGCCAGGAAGCTGAAGAGGTTCCTGTAGAGGGAGGTGCCCAGAGGGTCCCTGGCAGGCCTCCCTCACTTGGTCGCCTTTTCATGTTGTTAAGTCAGCAACATTATGTCAGTTTGAACAAGAGACCTTGGTGTAGTCACCTTCAGGTGCTGCCTCCATGTGTATCCCCCTGACCATGTCTTCTCAGCAGAGTGTCCACTAGGGTTGCCCCTCCAGAAACATTGGAGGGGACAGCAGAGTGGGCTGGAATGTGCCTTAGCAATCAGACCTGGGGGCAGGGTGGGAAAAGGAACAGTCAGGCAAAAGGAGAGAAAAAATGGCAACTCTGAACATGAGAGAATATAAACTCCTGTACTGGGAGGAACAGGGCAGTGCTTAGCTTGGGGTTCCCAGCTTTCTTTCACATTTTTATTTATTTATTTTCCCCAAATGAACAAAGTAACGAGGATACTAGGCACCATCATGTGGCTTGTGATTTGTTGGGAGGTGTGGAGTGAGGTAGAAATCAACCACCTCACAAAATCATAGGACTGGGGACTGGCTAAAACTCAGGTGTTCTAGATGACAGATGACTAAGGGCACATTTTGGAGCCCTTCAAGACAGGCCTTTGCATCTCTCATAGAGGGACTGCAGAGATAGGAAAATCTCAAATGATTCTGTTTTAAAAAGAGAAAGAGGAGAGGATAAATAGTGGTGCACAATTAAGAAGCCATTGAACTTCTGTGCAAGCTAATGAATAACCAGGCCCTGACAACCTCACCCAACTGCTATTGGCACGATTACCATGTCTAATATATTTATTGTTATGCTCTTGTTGATTTGGCTTCTGCAAACTACAGATATATATGAATTGCTGTCTTGAGGATTTGTTTAATCACAGGGGAGCTAAAGTATGGTTAGCTGGAAGGTTAATCTTTTCATTTATTTAGTTTTATTATCATATTTGTCTGCAGAAAAAATAAATTAAGGAGGGATTTATTGTTTTCTAGGTTGCTATTTTTTAAAATATTTTCTGTTATGTTATATTCCTAATCCTCAAGGGAGAACAAAAGAAAAAGAAAGCACTTCTGGAAACGTCTCTCCCCAAGTCAGCATACCTCCATGGCTCCTCAATGACTAGATTGATATAAATAATAACCATCTCTTCAATAAGGGAAGAGGGAGGCATCAGGGGTAGATTAGGCTTTGTTCTGAAACAGCTGGTAGGATTAAAAATAAAGTCACTTGCAAAGTGACAATGAGGGGTCGGGTATAGGAGAGTTGGTGTTGAGGGGTGGAGAGGAGGAGTGAGAGGTCCAGGCCTATCCCTGCTTCTCCAGGAACAGTAAAAAATGACAACCTCAGCCCCAGGAAGTGAAGGGACCAAGGGAGGGACAGGATGGCTGGCATGTGAAGTCTGGAATGAGAGACCCTATCTCCCAGACCCACCAACATCTGTCACATGACCTCATTGGCATTCTTAATTTGTAAAATATTTTCAGATACCTTGCCAAGATTAATTTCTTGTCAGGTCAGTTTTTGCACATGAGGTTACTTTTCCTCATATGAGAAGTAATTTTCTATGACAATCACAGCTAAAGAAAGTCTCCATGTTGAGGAGAGACTTCTGTGCTCAGTGCTTCTAGGACCCCTGAGCGCCACTTCAAAGGTACCATTTGTCTCCAGAAGTACAAGGACTTATGTGGTGTCTGCTTCCCTAGGGAGTCCCTATAAGAATTTTCCAACATTTTCTAGCATTTTCTAATGCTAGATAATGCATCTATTTCCATAGGAAGTAGAACTACTTGCCCACACTTCCTAGGTGATTCCAGATGATGACATAACCTCCATTGATTCCTGAAGAGTATATTGTGCTTGTTTCTTTAACAAGGTAGTAGTATTCAGCCTAAACTGCACATGAAAATCATCTGAGAGTAATAATATGTGGACAGTACTGCCTTTCCCCTAGAAAATCTGATATAATATTTACTAGAGAAAAAAGAAAAATGTGTAAGTACTCTGTTAATTGTTATGCGCCCACACCTCACCCATTATACCCATCAGGAGAGCCAATACCTTACACACAGGGAAGATTTTCAGCCAAGTTCTCTTGCTGAAGTTTAGAAGGATGGGGCTAGTATAGAAAGATCACCAGTCACAGGACTTCAGGAAGAGGAATTAATTTATTAATGGCTTGGTAGGGATGTCCCATCAGCTGACTGGTTGGAGAAGGAAGATCTGTTTGTGCCTCTTATTTACAAATTTTTTCGCCTCATGTCCTTATTGCAGACATATTATTTCCCATTATCTACACTAAATTAGTACAAATTGTTTGACTATCAAATATATCTAGAATGAATGGTTGTGAATTTCATTAAAATCTGGGAAAGTCCCTGCTCTCAAACATCTCTGGATAAATTCTTTATTGAACAAAGAGGAGTCTGGAGACAGCAGAGTAGTTCTTGAAGAAGGAAAAAGTAAAAGGGGCTGCTGGTAATTGAAAAAGGGACTAGAGAAAGGGCCATAGAAAGAGAGGAAGAAAAGTGAAGCTAATTGGACAAGACAGAGGGATAGAACAAAGTATGTGTTAATAATATATGTGTGTTAATCAACTTTTTCTCTCCTGTGACTGAAAGGCCTAACAAGAGCAATTGTAGAGGAGGAAAAGTTTATTTGGGGATCACAGTTTCAGAGGTTCTCCATCCATAGACAACAGGCTCCATTCCTCAGGGCTGGAGATAAGGCAGAACATAATAGCTGAAGAGTGTGGCAGAAGGAAGTGACTCACGTGATGATCAGAGAGCAAAGAGATACAAGTCAACAGAAAGGCCACTTGAGCTGCAACAAACAAGGCCACAAGGATGGAACTACAAAGCTCTTTGTACAGAATACCATCATGCCATGTGCCACAGATCCTGGACGTGAAGCTACATGCCATGTGCCCAGCAGGGTTTTGGTCATGTTTTGGCCCTATCCCTTCTTTCTATGTTTCTATTTTTGTGAATGGAAATGTTTACTCTGTACCTTTATATATTGCATACTTGTAAATTGCTTTTGGTTTTTACAGGTGCTCATGATGTGAGCTTGCCCTGAGACTCAGAGGAGACTTTGGACTTGAACTTTTAGGCAATCTTGGAACTGTTGACACTATGGGGACTCTTGGAAATGAACAAAATGAACATGCATTGAGAGATGGTCATGGGCTTTCAGGGGCCAGAGGCAGAGTGTTATTATGGTTTGGATGTGAGGTGTCTCCCAAAAGCTCATATGTAAGAGAATGCAAGAAGGTTTAGAAAAGAAAAGATTGGGTTATGAGATTCTTAACCCTGATGGGATTAACTGAGTGGTAACTGAAGTCAGGTAGGGTGTGGTTGGAGGAGGTGGGTCATTGGGGTTGTGCTATTTATTTTGTATCTGGTGAGTAAAGTCTCTCTGCTTCCTGATCATCATGTGAGCCACTTCCCATGGTCATATTCTGCTTCCATGATATTCTGCTTCACCTCAAGCACCAAGGATTGGAGCAGGCTGTCCATGGACTCAGACCTCTGATAATGTTATCCCCCTAACAAACTTTTTATCCTCTAAAGTTGTTCTTGTCAGGTCTTTTAGTCACAGCGGAGAAAAAGCAAACTAAAACAATATCTAATTCAGTAGAAAACTTCAAAACTACCAAGTATAATTTGGGAAAGGGGTTTGGAGACAAAAGCCAGGACCTTGTGCATGCTAAGCATGTGCTCTATCACTAACTCAGTCCCCAAATATTTATTAATTTTTCCTCAACCTTTTGGGATAGCAGGGTAAATGAAGGTTCCTTAAGTACAGGAGAAGAGAATGCAGTCACTGACAGGACTTAGATTTATGTTTATAGGGATGAGACCAAGGTCTCATCCACACAGCTGGCTGCCAACATTTTATGGGCCTGGGTGCAGGAAATAGATGAGCATCATAATTATAGCTGCCCTGCCCTGAAGCAGTCACTGTAGACTTTTCTAAAAGTGATTGTGCTCTCCAGGTAGCTTCTAGCCGTGGAGTCCTGGCCTGGATGGGAGGCAATGAGTGAAGCAGAGCCTGTGGCCATAAATCCTATTGTGGGGGAGAAGGCTCCCTGTAAAAAGCAAAGAGAATTTGGGTAGGGTTTTTCAGAAGGTAAATGAGAACTTTACTGCCCTTCCATTTATGCTCCATGAGAATCCCTCTAATACTTTCTGTCTCCAATGGTAATTATTATTATAAAACTATTGTATTCCATTTGTCACATAGAAATTATTGAAAAACTGTAATAGCAAAGAGTAGTACATTGATTTGTGCCTGACTCTCTTAGTTGGAGCTGCTGTAACGAATTATTATATTTTTTAGCTGAAAAAAATGACTATAACCTGAATGGCTTAAATACAACAAACATTTATTTAGGAATACAAATTGAACCCAGGGGCACTTTACCACTGAGCTATATCCCAAGTCCTTTTTATTTATTTATTTTTTTTAAATTTTGCGATAGGGTCTTGATAGATTCCTGAGGCTATTGTCTAAGTTGCTGAATCTGGCCTCAAACTCAGATCCTCCTGCCTCAACCTCTAGAGTTTCTAGAATTATAGGCATTGGCCACTATACCTGGTAAAGACAACACATTCATTTCTCAAAATTCTGTTGAATGAGAAGCCCCAAATCGGGGGTTACAGCATGATTGGGTTCTGGTGAGGGCTGTCTTTCAGGTTGCAGATAATTGATTTTTCTTTCTATCCTCACATCTCTGGGGTCCTTTTGTAAGGGCACTAATCCCTTTCATGAGGGCTCCACCCTCATGACCAAATCATCTCCCCAAAAGCTTCATCTCCTAATAAAATAGCATGGACTATTTAGATTTCAATATATGTATTTTAATGTGATACAAACATGCAGTCCTTTATATTCCATCCTTGCTAATAACCTCAAAAGTCTTATGTCTTTCCAGCATTGACTCAAAAGCATAAATTCCAAAGTCTCACCTAACTATCATCTAATTAATATGGATAAGAATTGAAGTATAACTCATACTCAGGCAAATTGCTCTTCAGTGGAGAGCCTTTGAAACCAGACAACCTATATGCTTTCAGTGTACAATGGTGGGTATTGCACAATGGAGAGTGAAGCACATAATAGATATTCCAATTGTAAAGGATATGAATAGGAAAGAAGGAAGTCCTTATGGCTCCCACACAAGGCCACAACCTAGCAAGGGAAACTCCTTGAGATCTTAATGCTCTAAAAAAATGCCCTTGACTCCTTTACTCTTCCTTGAAAGACCTCTGGGATGGCTGTACTTCTTTCTGGACCACTGAGGTAACGATATCATTTCCCAGTTTAGTGATTTTGGCCCCCACTTTCAGTCTGTGGAGGCCCTCCATGCCTGTGGGTAGTCCCACCCTGATGGCTCTCCTAGGCATTGGTCCTGTTCCAGGTACTAGGAGCCTGACATGGGAGCAGTAGCATTGAAAATCTCTGAATGGACTTTGGGGTCCTTTTTCTTGAATAAAAGTTCTTCTTTTTCAGCTTTGTAGTTCCATACTTTGGTCTGCTAATGTCTAAGAAGTTTTACAGTCTTCCTTCATTTTGTCATATTTTCTCTAATTTCTTTGGTTCAGTTGGTAGTGTTTCTTCTGGTATAAAGTCTGTGCTCCTGGCCTTTTTGTTTTTTCCTTTGCATTGAAATCAAGTCCTTGTTCTACACAATTACTAATTTTCTTAACAAAGGTTTGCCTGGTCACACACTCAGTGTTTCTTCTAAACATGCTTTCTCATTATTTAATGTATGGATAAGTCAAGAATCTTTCAAATTCTATGTTGTCATTTCTTCTTGCTTAAAAATTCCCTCATCAATTTATTTCTCTCTTTTACAATAAGCAGCTAGGAAGAGCCACATTACTCCTTCCACACTGGTTAGTAATGTCCTCAGATAAATATCCAATTTCGTCATTCACAAGTTCTCACAAAACACTAGAAGATCTATGCCAAATTCTTTGCCTCTTATAACAAAGAACATTTTCTTTCCTATTTCCATCTGAGAACTCATCAGAATCACCTTTATTGTTCAGCTACCAATATTCTATATCTGATTACTTAGATATTACTCTAGAGTTCTTTTCTTTCTGAGCCTTTACCACAATTATTTTGTTTGTTTGCAACAATCAAGGCTTTTTCTAGAATGGGCCTCAGAAGATTTCAGCTTCTACCAATTACCTGGTTCCACATTCTAGATATTTTTAGGTATTTGTTAGTATAGCAGCACCCCCAGTTTGTTGTATCAATTTTCTTTCTGCACATAACATGGAATTGGCTGTTCTGGGCCCAACCACCTCAGACACAAAGAAAGAAAAACAATCATGTAATGGAGCACAAGTTGGTTAAGAGGCCTCAGCCTATGGAAAGCTGAAGCTGTGAGGAGGAAGCCATAATGGCTTTGTCATCACCCTTACCTCCTACAGTATCCAAGACCTCAGAGGGCCCTACAGTCAGCATCAAAACATCTCAGTCAATGACCTGATTTCACATGCAGAGAAGCTGAGGCCCAAAGAGGTTGTGTAACCAACCAAAGCCAACCTGAAGTAATTTGCCCTCTCTAAGCTCCATTATACTTGTCTGAAAAGCTAACGTTGAGAGGTCTAACTGAAAGAATGAAGGTAGAGGTCTAGATACAGCACACAGTCTATACCCAGATGCACAGGCCCAGGTATATGCTGCACATGACTCCCCTCAGTCTCAACCTACTGGTCCCACAGGCACCTCTGAGAATTTCCAGTACTTGGGTCTGGTCAGCTGGAGCCAAAGGTACAAGGAGGAGAGGTGCTGTGTCCGAGATCACATAGAGGAAACACAGCATGAGGGTATGGGCCTCTGGCTTTATGCACAGCTGTTTTTCTGTCCTGAATTACAGAACAATATGAATGCTGCTGCCCATATTGACCTTCTATTAGTGTTCTGGTCTGACCGACACCTGCTCCCAGCACCACATGTTCGGAGTCCTTAAGGTGAGTCTCAGCCCAGGAACACATTCCAAATAGCATCCAGAGAAAAATGGACAGGTAGGATGGGCAGGCAGGATGAACTACTGCAGTGCAACATGAAAGTTTTCTATCGGTCAGGCTGACCTGTATGGTACCATCTGCTGCATTATGTAGGATCTTTAATTAACTCCTCCAGAAAAAACCCAGATGTATCTATTTCTTTCTACTCAGCAAACAATTCCTGGGAATTTGTTCAATTATCTTCCACTACAGATAAGAATTGGCAATTTAAACTCAATCAACAACAATACAAAACAAGGCAGGGAGCCAACTTTGTCAGCTTCAAATGGCTGCCTATTGCTGAAGTGTGAACACCTGTGGGCAGGTTTGAGGGTGGCGTGGGAAAGAGCAGAATGATTCTGGCTGGGTATGGAACAGAGCGACTGGGGCTCTGAGGGACCCTGGAGACGCAGGCAAGCTTTTCCTATCAGGACCCCAGGGAAGGGGCCTTTCAGGCTCTTTTTTCTGACACAGACCTGGCAAATAGCTCTGGCTTTCTAGAAGCCTGAGTAGAGGGCAATAGCAGTGGGGGCCACCAGCTGACTGAATTTTAACTTTCCCTTTTAATCACTGTCTTCATCTTTGGCAGTAATGAAATCTGGTTTTTCCTCCAGCAGGGAGAAAACTGGCAGGTATTCTTGGGGAAGTAACGATTTCTCATTAAGGTAATGCCTTCTTTTGTCTGAGTCTTCTCATCCCATATGAATAAGAAACAGCACTTACTTCACGTGCCTCTGATAGGCTAGAGATGCAGAGGCTCTTGGAAGGACCTTCACTATTTAACCTCACAAGGTTATGCTAACAATATTAACAGATACTGCTTTGAGTGTCTGCCTTCTTCCAGACATCTAGTCCTATGACAATTCTCTGAAGCATGTGCTATAATTAAGCCTATTTGATAATAATTAACAGTAGGCTCACAGTGATCACCTGAGGTCACTCATCTAGAAAGAGGCTGAGCTGTGACTGAAACTCTGGGCTGCCTGATTTTAAGCTGCTTTCCACCACCTTCATCCTTTGGTATGATTACCAAAGGGAAATGTTTAAAAATCAAGTTGCTTGGAGGATCACAAGTTTGAAGCCAGCCTAATCATCTTAACAAGACCCTGTCTCAAAATAAAAAGATGGTAGAATGAGATAGACATCATTACCCTATGTACATGTAGGATTTTGCAAATGGTATGAATAAAAAATGTGTATAACCATAGAAACAAAAAGTTGTATCCCATTTGTGTTCAGTGAATCAAAATGCAGTCTGTAAAAATAAAAAAGAAGTGTCAAAAATAAAATAAATAAAAAGTAAAAAGGGCTGGAGCTGTATCTCAGTGGTAAAGAACCCCTGAATTCTTTCCCTAGTACAGGAAAAAAAATAATTGAACTGCCCAATAATCTAAACAGACACTTCCCAAAAAAAGGAAATACAAATGTCCAGCTAACACATGATAAAATGTTCAAAATCATTAGCAATTAGGGAAATGAAAATCAAAACTACACTGATATTTCATCTTAAATAATAATGCGCACTGGAAAGGACATGGGGGGGAAAGAAACACTCCTACACTCTTGATAGGATTGTAAATTAGTACAACCACTATAGAAATCAGTATGGAGGTTCCCCAAAAGACAAGGAATGAAACCACCATATGATCTAGCTATACCACTTCTCAGTATTTATCCAAATGACTTGAAGACAGCACACTATGGTGACACTTGCATACCCATATTTATTGCAGCAAAATTCACAATTGCTAAGAACCAGCCTATTATCTGTCAGTGGATAAATGGATAAAGACAATGTGGTACATATACAAAATGGAGTTTTATTTAGCCATAAGAAGAATGAAATTATGATATTTGCAAGAAAATGGATATAACTTGAGAGCATGAGTTTAAATGAAATGAGCCAAACATAGAAAATCAAGGTTCATATGTTTTCCCTCAGATGTGGAAGCCAGAAAAAAAAAAAAAAAAAAAGTGAGGCGATCTCATGAAAATAGAAGTGAAACAGTAGAATTGAGGAAGGGGATAAGAGGATGGTGAGGGAAGGAAACAGAAGGTACTGGGTAAGAAAATTGATCAAAGTATATTGTTATATTGTGTGCATGTACACATATGCAACAACTAATTCCACTATTACATATACTTATAATGTACTTAAAAAGAAAAAGAAAATTAATTATGTGAAATAAAGTAATCTAGCTGCCCCCTTCTTATAGATCCTCAATGGGGTCACCACTGTATCAAGGCCCCTGCAACCCTAAACCCAGGTCTGGGGGAGATGACCAGACCTCTCACTTCCACTGAGTTAATTATTGATGCACAGGTATAAGGTAAAATACCACTTTTCATAGGAAAGTCTTTGTTCTACAACCAAACAGAACCAAAAATATTCTTTTTATCTGCCTTACACTTGGAAGTTATCAACTATTCTAAGGTAGTCATATGAGCAGTCTGGAAAATGTTCAGATTCTCTTGCCTCACACACTCTTTAAAATTAATTCACTGAATAATGATTGAGCATTTACTGTTTTCCAACTATCTGGATAGGCCAAGTACTACAGAGACGCAAGTGAAACAGACTCATGTCTATGTTAATAAGGGATGTAGGCTAATGTTGATGAGAGATCAGCTTGTGGTTTTATTTCCTTGTGCTATATTTTCTTGGATATGATATTAGAACAATGCTGACTTAAGAGAATAAGCTTGGAATTATTCCGTTTTCTTCTATTCTCTGGAAGAAAATATGGAGCTTGTATTATTTCTTTCTTAAATGTTTGGTAGTGTTTTTCAGCAAAGTCAACCGGGCATAGAGTTTTCTTTATGGGATATTTTAATTGCAAATTTAGTTTATTTGGTTGATACAGAATACAGATGACTTTTTTGTTCTTTTTCTTTGCAGAGGGGATATGGATACCTCGGACTGAACTCAGGGACACTTGATCACTCAGCCACATTCCCAGCCTGATTTTGTAATTTGTTTAGAGACAGGGTCCCACTGAATTGCTTAGCACCTCGCTTTTGCTGAGGCTGGCTTTGAACTTGCGATCCTGCTGCCTCAACCTTCTGAGCTGCTGGGATTACAGGCTTTTTTATTCTTTTGATAGTTTGTGTATTTTTTAAGTAATTAGTCAGCTTTCTGAATTGTGTTTTATTTATGGACAAATTATTATTTATAGTATTTCCTTATTATCTTTGTGAGTTCCATAGCAATGTCCTCTTTTTCACTCTTTATGTTGGTTATTTTATCTTCATTTTTATGTAGTCCTTTTGTCTCGAGAGATAATGTTATTGATATTTTCAAGAAGCAAGCTATTGACTTCATTAACTTTATTTTTTGTTGTTGTTGTTGTTCTTTGCTTTTGTTCTAAATTTGCTGGCTTCTGTCCAACTTTAATTATTTACTTCCCTCAACTTGCTCCTGGTATAATATTCTCTTCTTTCCCTAGTTTCTTCAGGTCAAGGCTAAAGTTATTGATTCTATCTTCCTTTTTCTCTATATAAGCAATAAGTTTTTTTTTTTTTTGAACCAGGGATTGAACTCAGGGACACTTGGCCACTGAGCCACTTCCCCAGCGCTATTTTGTATTTTATTTAGAGACAGGGTCTGAGTTGCTTAGGGCCTCGCCGCTAAGTTGCTGAGGCTGGCTTTGATCTCGTGATCCTCCTGACTCAGCCTCCCAAGTCGCTTGGATTACAGACGTGTGCCACCACGCCCAGCTAAGTGTTTTTTGTTTTTGTTTTTTGTTTTTTTTCTCTCTGAGCACTAACTTTAACTGTATTTTACAATTTTTGTCTTCTCAATTTCACTCAACATATTTAAAATTTTTCCTTAAGACTTTCTCTTTGACTTTGTGGCTTTGATCTTAGGGTTTCTAAATCTGAAAATAACAACAAACTCCAGATTTAAAGTAATCATGATTACACAAAAAATTCAGGGAAAATAATATTTGAGAATGAGCTTCTAATTAAGATATATTTTAAGAGAGCAGAGACAAGCATACATAATAAGGCAGATGGTTTAGCCTTACTGCTGAAAAAGGAGTAGGAAGTACTCATAAATAGGTATTGGAGGGAGAAAGCAGATCTTAAATGGAGGTTGTAAAACCTCAGTTTTTGTGGAGTTTCCATTTTGCTTCTGTAATTTGAGGAATCAGGGTCAAATGAATGGTTTCCAAACACAGGTCTATGGACGTATGGTAGGCTGGGGGAATTGGGATCTGCTGAGGAATTATTAAAAAATGGTGACTCCTCTGCCCACACAACAGAATATAATTGGGTAGCTTTAGGTATAATTCAGGAATCTACATTTTTAAGAACTCCCCAGATGATTATGCTTTAAGATTCATTTTTGGGGAGTCACTGCAGTATGAGGTCCCAAGTTCCTTTCCTCGTGGAACCACTATCAGCAGCAATAGGTAGGAAAGGTTGCAATGAGCATGACCTTCATCAAAAATGGCTATCCCAAGTCTGTTATAGTTGGAAGGAATACTAGAATATTCATTTCATATAGGAAGTGTTCAAGGCTAGACCTGGGCAGCATACAATTCCAATCACGGAGACCATAACACCCTCTGCTCCAGAAATATTTGGAATCAAATTAGAAGGAAAAATAAGATTATTCAAAGCCAGCTTTTTGAAGGAAGACAGAAGAAAGTTTGTCATGTTGAAAGTTTCATCTACCAAAAGCTCTGGGAGGTGGAAAGCATTTAATATAGAGAAAGGATGCATTGGGACAAAAGACAGAATTTCACAGTTTTCACTTCCTTCAGGGTCATTAGGGCCCAAAGGAAGTTCACCAGTGCGGATTCCTTCTAGATTCCATGAGCCTTTCTCATCACACCAAAAAAGGCTGAGGTTTTCTGAGGCTAGTACCCATATCTTTCTAACTTCGCGGGTAGGGACCACACAATTTCAGTCCATTTCAAGACTAAAGTATGGGAATGAACCTGGTTTTTATGTGCTTCAAACCTCCAGGTTTGGTGCTGTTGTTTGTGACTGTTTTTCTTGTTTGTTGGCTTTGGTGCTGTTTATTTGACGTTCTGGTTTGATATGAGATATCCGCCACAAGGCTTCAATTTTTATGCAGGAATTTTCAGAGGTGACGAGATAAGCATGTGAGATGTGATCTAATCTGTCCATTTGAATGGACTGACTGGATCATAGCTGTAGGCAGGTGGGGCATGGCTGGAGGAGGTGGGTCACTGGGTGTGTGCCCTGGAAGGGTTCATCTTCCCTGTGTCCCCTTCTCCTTTTGTTCTCACCCTCTTTTCTCACTATCTTTAGCTGAGCAGTGTTCCTCCACTGGACCCTCCCCCCATGATGTTCCACCTCACTCTGTGGCACAGAGCAATGGAGACAGCTGTCTATGAACTAAGAATTCTGAAATTATAAGCCCCCCAAAAACTTTTCCTCCTCTGAGTTGTTCTTCTCAGAAATTTTTGTCACAAAGACAAAAGATGACTAAAATATTAAATGACTTTCCCTCATGAGTTCCATAAAGTGCATGATTTTGTCATGTGTCCACTGCAGTGTCAGTGGTGAGTTTAGTCATGAGTTAATGATTGGACAGAGATTTCCTTTAACACCATGAACCACTAAGTGTCCCTACTTTTGTGAAGGGCTTACTTTGTGTGTTGGGGTATGTCATGCCTTTAGTGGTTCAGCAGGCAATTTAGAACTCTTCTTTCCTTAAGCTTTACCTCCTGTTCATGCAGATTCTCAAGGTCACTGGAGAGGAGAGAGAGGGCACTGTCAGATCTTTCCTGGACATGTACAGAGTTGTACATGTGTATGTTTGTCTAGATTTGCAGAAATTGGTCTATAGTTTCTGAAGTTTGTTTTTCCTTTTAAAGTCTTTGGTCTGTAACTTGTTAGTATCATCTGGTGTTACCATGTCAGCTAACTGTGACATTTAAAAATTTCCACTGACTGTTTTCAGCAAATGCCTTTTGAAAAGGATGTCCACACAGAATAAGCTTTGAGTTAGATCAGATAAAGAAAAAAAAACTTTGAAAATAGATATTTTCAGGAAACTTCCAGACAGGTTAAATAGTCACAGTTCTCTAGGGTTGGTGATTTGGAAGGTTTGAGAACTATTCAACTCCCTTCGATAATGGATAAATAGGTAGTTTTCACATTTTACATTGGTAGATATCTTAGTTATAAGGTTGTCAATTTTCAAGGTAACTGCATATTTTGCAGGAAGAGATGGCAATGGTATAACACTATGAAGCTCACGATTCTTGCTGAGACTTAGCCATTTTTCTCGAATAGACAGTCCTTGGATGTGAGATTTTAATTAATTTTCAGAATTCATACACAGATGATTATTAATAGTAACTTTTGCTAGGATCTTCATCTTCTCCCCACACCCATGTTGGGAATGGAACCCAGGGTCTCACACATGCTAGGCAAGTACCTTACCACTGAGCTACACATCTAGCCCCTCATTGCTTTTTTTTTCTTTAATGACATAGTCATTTTAGATCCTTACTTCAACATTTCAGAAAAGCTTTCATTCCATGACACTTTAAATAGAATTATGTCACTTTGGGATTTGAATCTATATAATTTTCAAAAAGCACTTTCTTTTAAATACTTTGGATGCAATTAACATGAGCAAGACTCAATTTCTTGGATCAAGTGGAGAGGAAGCTGTGAGTGTGTTGAAGGGGTCAAGGGAGATGACTGAGTGTTGTGAGAAAACAGCTGGGGTCATTGGTCGGCCAAGGCTTGTGCCCTGCCACTTGCAGGGAGCTGAGCTTCTTTTGTGAGTCAACTACTAATTACTGATTCTTCATTTCATTTTCCTGACTCCTTGATTTGCTTATAGGAATTAAATTCTGATCTCAGAAAGGAGCTTGAACTGGAAAATCTTTCAATTATTTTCCTTGAAGTGAATCCCTCTGTCCTTGAGCAGAAAGATTTATATTCAAAACATAAAGCAGATCCCGGTTACATGAAACGGAACCCTGTTACATCCTCATCCCAACTTCAAACTTTTTTTCAGGAATAACCATAATGCTTTCAATTGTGGTTGCACCAGTTTGCATTCCCACCAGCAACTTATGAATGCACCTTTTTCCCCACATCCCTATCAACATTTACTGTTACTTGTATTCTGTTTTTTATCTTTTTTAAAAATTTTTATTTTTACAGACTTCATTTTGATTCACTGTACACATATGGGCTACAAATTTTCATTTCCATGGATGTGCATTATGTATATTCATATCATTCTTGTTAATCACACAGGTACATAGGGTAAAGATGTCTGTCTCATTCCACCATTTTTCATACCCCTCCCTTCTCATTTCCCTCTACATAATCTAAAAATCCTCCATTCCTCTCTCACCCCACATCCCCCTCAACCAGATTCTATATCATCATCCTCTTATCAGGGAAAACATTCAGCCTTTGTTTTTTGGGGATTGGCTTATTTCACTTAGCATGATATTCTCTAATTCCATCTATTTATCTGCAAATGCTATATTATTCTTATGGCTAAATAATATTCCATTGTGTATATATACCACAGTTTCTTTATCCATTCATCTGTTGAAGGGCACCTAGGTTGGTTCCACAGTCTAGCTATTGTGAATTGAGCTGCTATAATCATTGATGTGGCTGTGTTACTGTAGTACGCTAATTTTAAGTCCTCTGGGTATAAACCAAGGAGTGGGATAACTGGGTCAAAAGGTGGGTCCATTCCAAGTTTTCTGAGGAATTTCCATGCTTTTCAGAGTGGCTGTACGAATTTGCAACTCCACCAGCAATGTAAAAGTGTGCCTTTTTCCCCAGAGCCAGGTCAACATCTATTATTGTTTGTGTTCTTGATAATAGTCATTCTAATTGAAGTAAGATGAAATCTTAGAGTTTTTTAATTTGCATTTCTCTAATTACTTGAGATGTTGAACACTTTTTCATGTATTTAATGATTGCCTGTTCATCCTCTTCTGTAAAGTGTCTGTCCAGATCCTTGGCCCATTTATTGATTGGGTTCTTTTATTTTTGGTATAAAGTTTTATATGTTCTTTATAAATTTTGGAGATTAGTGCTTATCTGAAGTGTGTGTGGTAAAGATTTTCTCCCACTCTGTAGGCTCTCTTTTCACATTATTGATTGTATCCTTTGCTGAGAAAAATCTTTTTAGTTTGAGTCCATTCCATTTATCGATTCTTGCTTTGATTTCTTGTATTTTGGAAATCTTGTTAAGGAAGTCTGATCCTAAACCAACATGATGAAGATTCAGGCCTACTTTTTCTTCTATTTGGTGCAGGGTTTCTGGTCTAATTCCTAAGTCCTTGATCCATTTTGAGTTGAATTTTGTGCAGAGTGATAGAGAGAGGATTAATTTCTTTTTACTACATATGGATTTCTAGTTTTCCCAGCACCATTTGTTGAATAGACTATCTTTTCTCCATTGTATGTTTTTGGCTCCTTTGCCTACTATGAAGTACCTGAATTTTTGTGGGTTTGTCTCTGTGTCTTCTATTCTGTACCATTGGTTTGCCTGTCTATTTTGGTGCCAGTACCATGCCATTTTTGTTACTCTTGCTCTGTAGTACAGTTTAAGGTCTGGTATTATCATACCTCCTGCTTCACTCTTTCTGTTACTTATATTCTTGATACTTGCATTTCTGACTGGAGTGAGATGGAATCTCAGCATAGTTTTGATTTGCATTTCTCTAATTGCTAGTTATGTCAAACATTTTTTATATATGTGTTGATCAATTGTATGTCTTCTGTGAAGTGTCTGTTTAGTTCTTTAGCCCATTTATTGATTGGGTTATTTGTTTTTTTGGTGTAAATTTTTTTGAGTTCTTTGTATATCCTGGAGATTAATGTGCTATTTGAGGTACATATGATAAAGGTTTTCTCCCATTCTGTAGGCTCTGTCTTCACATTATTGATTATTTCCCTTGCTTTGAAGAAGCTTTTTAGTTTGAATCCATCCCATTTATTGATCCTTGATTTTGCTTCTTGTGCTTTAGGAGTCTTGTTAAGGGAGTCAGTTCCTAAGCCAACATGGTAGAGATTTGGACCTACCTTTTTTTCTTTTAGATTCAGAGTCTCTGGTCTAGTGCCTAAGTTCTTGATCCACTTTGAGTTAAGTTTTGTTCAGGGTGAGAGATTGGGTTTTAATATTATTTTTCTACACATGAATTTCCAGTTTGACCAGCACCTTTTGTTGAAGAGGCTATCTTTTATCCAATGAATGCTTTTGGTGCCTTTGTCTAATATGAAATAACCGTATTTATGTAGGTTTGTCTGTGTCATCTACTCTACACCATTGATTTACATATGTCTTTTGGTGCCAAATATCATGCTGTTTTTGTTACTATAGTTCTGTAGTGTAATTTAGAGTTTGGTATTGTGATGCCTCCTGCTTCACTTTTCTTGCTAAGGATCGCTTTGACTATTCTGGATCACTTATTTTTCCAAATGAATTTCATGATTGCTTTTCCTTGTTTTATGAAGAATGTCATTGGGATTTTAATAGGGATTGCATTGAATCTGTGCAACACTTTTGGTAGTATGGCCATTTTGACAATATTAATTCTTCCTATTGAAGATCATGGGCAATCTTTCTATCTTCTAAGGTCTTCTTTAATTTCTTTCTTTAGTATTCTGTAGTTTTCATTGTAGAGGTCTTTCACCTCTTTTGTTAGATTGATTCCCAAATGTTTTTTGAGGCTACTGTGAATGGTGTAGTTTTCCTAATTTCTCTTTCAGTGGATTCATCAGTGATATATAGGAACACTTTTGATTTATGGGTGTTAATTTTATATCCAGGTACTTCGTGGAATTCATTTATTAGTTCTAGAAATTTTCTGGTGGACTTTTTTTGATCTCCTAAATATAGAATAATGTAGTCAGCAAACACCATTTGACCCAGTTATCCCACTCCTTGTACTATAACCCAAAGGACTTAAAATCAGCATACTATAGTGATGTATCCACATCAATGTTTACAGTAGCTCAATTCACAATAGCTAAACTATGGATCCAAACTAGGTGCCCTTCAATGGAAAGAAAATGTAGTGTGTGTGTGTATATATATATATACATGCATATATATATATACATATATATAGTGTATAAATGTGGTATATATATATGTGTATATACACACACACACACACAACAGAATATTACTGAGCCATAAAGGAGAATGAAATCAAGGCTTTCACCAGTAAATGGATGGAAGTGAAGAATATCATGCTAAATGACATAAGCCAATTCCAGGGAACCAAAGGCCTAATGTTCTCTGTGATATGCAGATGCTATTTCACAATAAGGGGAGACTATGGAAGAATAGAGATTCTTTGGACTAGAGGTTCCATAGTCTCCCCCTATTTCACAATAAGGGGAGACTATGGAAGAATAGAGGTTCTTTGGACTAGAGGTTCCATAGTCTCCCCCTATTTCACAATAAGGGGAGACTATGAAAGAATAGAGGTTCTTTGGACTAGAGGGGAGTATAGGGAGGGGAGGGGTTATGGGGTTAGGAATTATAGTACAATGAATCAGACATTGTTACCCTATATGCATATATGATTACACAACAGATGTAACTCTACATCATGTACAACCAGAAGAATGAGAAGTTATTTCTCATTTATGAGAAATGGAAGTTATGTTCCATTTATATATGATAGGTCAAAATGCATTCTATTGTCATGTATAACTAATTAGAACAAATTAAATACAAAACAAAACAAAACAAAAACACTTCTTTTCAGGAATGATGATATTAGTTGATACCCGCATTACTTCTGGGCAGGACCACAGAGATGTGCACCCTGGGCTCAGGCCTCCTTGACTGGTTGCATCCTTGTCTCTAGGCCTGGGTAGGATCCCCTGTGCACTTCCTAAGTCCCTACTGCTGCAACACTTGGGGAGATTAAGAATAATCACCATTCACACCACCAAGCTGACTTGCTGAATGTGTTCACTGCACAGGTTGCTTCTGTGGGTGAACAGGCATCTGTTGTGATCTACTTCTGTGAAAACCAATGCTCCCCAGCCCTCCCCACAACAAAGTTCTCCTTCCTCTGAACTACTGGATGTCCTAGCAGTCAACACCTTGGTCCACTTTTGGACCATTTGCACCAGATCCAAGATCCTGCCTGGACTCCTCAGAAGACAGAATAGTTTACAAATTCTTGAGAATATTTTTTAGCCAGGAGTGATGTTGCATGCCTGTCATCCCAGTGACTTGGGAGTCTGAGGCAGGAGGGTGGTACATTCCAGAACAGCCTGGGCAACTTAGTAAGACCCTATCTCAAAAAATTTTTTTTGAAGAGACTAGGGATGGAACTCATTGGTAGAGTGTCCCTAATCCAATCCTCAATACTTCAAAAACAAAACAAAACAACAATAACAATAACAAAATCTTAGAATTATATTTACAAGTATTATTTAGTCAGACCAATTTTGAAGAGGGAAAAAAAAAACTTAAAATGTGCTTCTTGGTAAATGCATCTTTATTTTACTACAAATGATTATCTATTATTAAGGCATCAGTTTTATTTTATTATGTGGTTAATTAAGGACATGAAGGTAATTAAGCATGAAGCTAAGCAAACTTGACTCATTCTGTGGAAAGGATCTTTTAGTTCTGATTTCTGTGAAAATCCTAAATGTGTTGGGTAAAAATTTTTTTACAAGTGACAAGAATCAGAATTGTGGAACAAGAATGGATCTCAATGCTACCCATACAGGAATGTCCCAGTCTACCAGGACCCACTTAGGCCTCTGTGTATGAGTCCATCCTGGATCCTCCCCTCCTGCCTGATGCAAATCTGACTCCTGCGAAGAGGAGACTATATAGAGAGCCCCACCAGCTGCCTGTCCTCTCAATCAACTAGGGTGCAGCTATAGGCCTCTGCGGGCTCCTCAAATTCTGGACCAAGGGTGAATCTGGGCTTCAGGGAAAAAGGGCCAGAATGTAAGTGGCTCCTGGTGCTGAGATTCTTCCCTGAGAGATTCATTTTCAAACTAAGCCTCATCTTCCAGGCTTTAGCTGCAGACAGGAGAAATGGGGTAGAGATGAGAGATATTGGGGGAGGTGAGGGGAAAAGAGAAGAAGTAGGCAAGGTTTATTGAGAAGCCACTATGTGGGGAAAGGTATTTAGAGAGAATCATAGGAGATAAAATGGGAGAGGTGATAAGAGTTTATATAAGAGAGTTTATGCCTTTATCCTAGGTCATATCAGGTCTACAAAGCACAAAGAAAATACAAATGGAAATGAATTTGTCTTTAATCCTGGGCTGACCTAGAGTTAAATCTTCTTGTAAATAGAGCTGATCTGAGTCCTCCTCCTCTCCAACTTTGAACTCATTGCTTTCTCAATAGCCTTCTCTTATGGGTTCCCTGCCCTCACTGCACAGGCCTATAATGAGATATTTCCAATCTCCTTGCCCCACACTAGTCTCCTTTTTCACACCATCAAGACTCACCTTAATCTCAACCAACTTTGAGTCTTTGACTTATTCATGTTTCCTCTTCTATTACTTCTTTACGTTACAGGGAATGAGGCCTGCTATGCAGCTGAAGTAATGCAAAGGGCCCCCCACTTTACTCCAAGTCTTGCAATCATGCCAGAAAGGTTTTAGACATGTTGCTCAGAGTAACTGGCAGTAACTAATAACTCTTTATTAGAAAGAGGATGGTAAAGGGGGAAAGAGAACACCTCAAGGGAAAGAAAAGAAGGGCAGCATGCCCCTTCTGTCCTCCAGTTTATTGAGAGTCCCAGGGAAGTTTTCAGAGTCCCACCCACATCTGCCTTTGGACTTTTGACTGAATGTGAAAACGGCATAGACTGCCTCCAAGAGAGGATGGTACAGGGAGTGCTCAGAGTTGGAGGTTTTAAGAAAATTCTGCTCTCAGTTTTTGCCTCAATTTCCTGCCCCCTTATTTAGCTTATTACCCTTTGAATAGCCCTCAGCAAACTTTCTTTTGGAGGGTCTTGATTTTAGTTTTTAGGATGATCAGGGGTTGTAGTTGTTTCTGTGATTAGATAGTTCCAGGTCACCTGGAAAGATATGACAACATTTTTTCTTAAAGGAATGTAATTTTGACTGGGGAAGGTGTTAACATATTAAGGTCTCAACATCCAATTGCAATCTGCCAGATGAGGCTCCTTGTTGTCTTGTCTTGTTTGTATTTTCCCTGCTTACCCATTCATGGCAGACTAGCTACCTAACACTTACTCTTCTCAGAGTCTGGGACCTCCCTGGCTGAAATGCTCAATAACTTGAAAAGGTTGGCAGAGTGGAGGGTTGGAAATCTTAGGAGGCTTTGGCAAAAGCTTATATTTAGGACTGAAGTTACTGCAGATTCTGTCATAGTGAGTGTGAATAGGACAAGAATTATATTTTCTCTATGTCCTCTTCAAAGGTTGTTATCTTTTTGATAACCATTCTAATAGGTATGAGGCGATGTCTCATTGTGATTTTGATTTGCATTTCCCTGAAAATTAGAGATGTTGCCTTTTTTGTATGGCTATCAATCTGATGCCAGTGGAGATGGAGAAAGCTGTGACATATGCCAAACAGGCCCCCCAGCCTCCTCCTCTGATCCACACTCCTGCCCCACAGCCTAGCACATGGACTCCCAGTACCTTCTCTCCTGGGTTAACTCTCCAAATCCCCCTTTGTCTTATCCATTGAACTTATGTTCCTCACCCCCCTTTCTGTGTGTCAGCATCCACCATATCAGAGAGAACGTTTGGCCTATGGTGTTTTGGAATTGGCTTATTTCACTTAGTATACATATACACAATGGAATATCACTCAGCCATAAGAAAGAATTAAATTATGACATTTGCCTATAAATGTATAAAACTGGAGACTCGCATGTTAAGTGAAATAAAGGGATAAAATTTTAATACACAAATTTCACATACTTTTCCATACCTGTCACACCCCAAGTCAATCTATCTCCTGGGACTGTCACCCCAAATTCTTGGAAATCTTTAAATCTAACTTGTACACTGTTAATTATCCTACAAATAAATGTATTAAACAAGGACTGATATGGCATTTTAAGAAACCTATAAGTTTGGAGACTTTCCAGCATTGTCTATTGATCAGATAATGGAGATCATGTCAGCTAAGGATCCTGAGACTGACCAAACATTAAAACCATCTTGATATCACCACATTGACGTCATACCTATATACCTTTTGATATATATACCTTATCAAGTTTCCCCAGAAACTTGTCTCTGACTCTCAAAAAGGCTCTCATTCTCTCTTGATTGTATATTCCATGCTTCCTAAGTACCTTTCTGTCCCTCTACTGACATGCGCTGAAATTCTTTATATCACTTATGTCAGAGACTTCACTTATCCTGAATCAATGTCCCTCTTCCCCATTGGAAACTCCTGAGGATATACACTTTGGAGATGGTCATGGTTTGGATGTGGTATCCCTCAAAAGCTCAAATGTAAGATAAGAAGGTTCAGTTAAGAAATAATTGGGTTATGAAAGCCTTAACCCAATCAGTGAATTAATCATCTGATGGGATTAATTGAGTAGTAACTGAAGGCAGGTGGAGTGTGGCTGGAGGAGATGGGGCATTAGGAGCATGGCTTGGTGGTATATATTTGTGTTTGGTAAGTGGAGTCTCTATTTCTTGATCATGTGAACTGCTTTCCCCTGCCACACTCTTCTGCCATGATGTTCTGCCTCATCTCAAGCACTGAGAAATGGAACCAGCCTTCTGTGGACTAAGACCTCTGAAACTGTGAGCCCTTAAATAAAACTTTCCTCCTGTAATGTTGCTCTGTTTGGGTCTTTTTGTCTCTACAGTGAAATAGCTGACTAAAACATCCAATGACAGTTTAAGAAGAAACATTGGTCACTTTTTCTTGTGTGGCTGCAGCAGTGAGGGAACAACAGCAGCTTAGACAGCAAAGAACTGGCTCCTGCTTCTCAAAGGTCAATTAGGATCCCAAGGGAAAAGAGGCCATGATGGCAAAATGTCTATTCTCAACTGTACAAGAACTTCCTTGAAAGTCAAGTGGAAAAACAGTCTTGTTTGGGTAATTTTGCTAGAAGATAATGCTCCTCTGGCAAGAAAGAGGCTCACACTGCCTTCCAGGCTGTAAATTGAACCCCCTAGGATGTGGACTTCCAAGTCCTTGAATAAAGCACACTGCTCTGGGGTTGTGGGGAAGCTGCGTGAGCAGGAGACCCATATGTGGGGGTAGCAATGTCCCTGTGCCTCACCTCATGTTCTGGGGGCTAAGGAGGGAACAGGTGATGTACTGAGTAGAGGTGATGTACTGAGGTAGTAGATGAATGGATGGGTGGATAGATGGTTGTATGGACAGACTGGGTGTTACTGATGCAATTGTTTTGCTAGCCCTGCAGGAATGGATATTTGCAGCCTATAGGTACCTTAGTCTCCTAGAGAAGATTGCCATTAAGGAAATGTATTAAGCTGGAATTTCTGAGCATGTGGCCAGGGCTGAGCTGATCTCAGTGGGAAAGGACAGGAATGACATGGACTCTGAACAAGCTGGGGATATACACTCACAACCACACTAGGCTCCCCATGGTGGAGGCCCCGTGTATGACAACAACAGTAAGAAGTGTGGGTAGAGAGGCAATTAATTCAGAATTGTTGAAAAGATGTGGCTTCCTGTGGTTGAGGAAGGGGTAGCTCTTAGGTGTGAGGGATAGACGAGGGGAAGGAATCCCAAATGTAAGACCTAGAGGGGAAGTGCCTCACAAGGTAGTGGAAAGTGGCAGCATGTGTCTTGTGGGACCACATTTAATTTCTCATTTTAATCACTAGTAGGTAAAGGAGCCCTGGACACTCCCTCAAGTGAGAGCTTATGAAGGAAACTTCACTGCCTTGCCCTGGGTAGCTGTGGCTTTTAACACTGGCAGGCATTTCATCCCAGATGAGAAATATAGAAGTTCATATTCACTGTCTTTTCCTTAGATCCTTTTTCATGACTTGAGTTAATCTGGTACAGGGGAAATCCTGCATCCTGTAGAGGAGGCAGCTACCAACCTTTTCAGGATGTCATGTTTGAATATCAGGCTCTCTCCAAAAGCTCCTGTTCATGCAGAAATATTCAGAGGTGAAATTCTTGGATTGTAAGAGTTGTAACCTAATCAGTCCATCCCAGTTTTAATGGACTGACTGAGTGGTCACTGTGAACAAGTGGGGCAGGACTACTGGAAGTGGGTCACTGGAGAGCATGCCCTGGGAGGATTCATCTTCCCTGAGGTCCCTCCCCTGCTCTCTCTCTCTCTCTCTCTCTCTCTCTCTCTGTTTCCTGGCCACCATGAACATTTCTCTGCTGCCATCTTTCTGCCATTATGCCTCACCTTGGACTCCAAGCAATGGAGTTGACTGATCAGAGACTAAATCTCTGAAACCATGAGTCAAAACAAACTTTTCCTCCTCTAAGCTGCTTTTGTCTGACATTTTGCTTACAGCAACTTAATGCTAATATGCTTGGTCTCTGGGGAGCTGCAATCCTGAGTCCAGTACAGGAGGCTCCTCCAGCTGAAAGCCTGAATAACAGGAGCATCCTGATCCACCTTGAGGGGTCAGCCTCCCAGAACCTACAAGGTCCCTAAATTCCTAAAAGACAGGGCTCTGATAATCTTGGAGATAAGCCTGTAGGAGCTGTGTCTGGTAAGGGCAACTGCTACCCTCTACTCTGCTTACATTCCTTTACGTGGTAGTGGAGTGTCTGCATTTACACACTGAATTTGCATGTGTGCATGTTATATGCATGCATGTGCATGCCTATGCAAAGTTCACAAATTTATTCTCCCATCCTCCCCCCATATTTTCCCCCATTTCTGCTGGTTTCCAGGTTGTTAGTCTCAAGGCATTGCCTACTGCCCACAGAGAAAGCAACTCTTGGATTTCAGTGAGGGAGTTCAGAACTGGTATCTGAGGAATGGGCCTTAGAATTCATGAATCCTTAAAAGTTAAACACAGAAAGAGAACTGGAGAATCCTCTTACTCTTGAATATGTCAGCTGTAAATCCCTGAAAGTAGATGCTCTTGGAAGTCGTGGAGAGAAGTGGAAGAGGCTGTGAAGCACAAACCTGAGCTGTTCTGGATCATCCTGCGAGTCTGGAAGTGCTGAGGCCTCACTATTGCATCAAACACACAGGTCTTAACCTGCTTCCTCTCAACATCCATCAATCCGAGGCTTTGGGAAATAAGAACTGTTCCAGACTTTGGTCACTACTGCTAATGGGACAGTCATCATCTGAAATATATGACTATGAAAAAAGCATAAAATTAGCTACTCATTTATTCATTCAATCAAAAAAGTTTTATTGAGTATGCACAGGGATGGTGGAGAAATCTAAAAATACGCAGACATACAACACACACACACACACACAAACACACGCACTGATACATATGCACACAAACATTAGAGAAAGATGCAAAGGAATAGTCTATCGATGGAGTCTAGGATGCCAGGGAAGGAGACAGCAGGACAAAGATTTAACAGATGCCTTGCTGAACATAGTTCTATTTCACAACCACGTGTGCATGGGTATACTTGTGTGTAATTATGTATCTGTGTACACATATTTATGTGTGACACAGGCCTTGCATATGTGTATGTGTGTTTTAGGTATGTATGTGCATTCAAGTATTTTTTTGTGTGCATGATGTGTGTGCATGTATATGTATGACTGTATTTGTGTATGCAAATTATTCTAATTCAATTTTTTTTTAAAAGGGAGTCTTCTTTCAAAGTAACATTACTAAATTTGTTTCTGCAACTATATCCAAGAAATGACTGCTTTTATGGAAAGCTTTATAATTAATGGAAAAGTGAGCACTACATGTTTTAAAATTAGTAGACTTTTTAAGGAGAAGTTTTAAGTTTACAGAAAATTGAGCAGAGTACAGTCTAAAAATACTCTTCCAGTTTCTCCTATTTTAGCATCTTATATCAGTGTGGTACATTTGCTGTAATTGACAAACAATAATACATAATTATTAATTAAATTTTATAATCTATATAAATATCCAGTTTTTGTGTAATGTATTCTATAGATCCTGAGAAATGCAAAATGGCATATATACATTATAGAGAATAATTTTAATGATGTAAACATTTCCTCATTCCACCTACTTATTCCTTTTCTCCAAACACAGTTTTAAAGAAAAGAAAACCTCTGCTGACTGAATAAGTTTTCAGGTGTTCTTTGCATCTGTTTATGTCCAAGAAGAGGAGAAAGGAAGGGTGAGTGTTAACAGTTTTATGGTATTTCTGCTGGAAGCATCATTGAGCTAAAAGAGAATTTTCACTTATGCAAATGAAAGTTAAATATGATAGAAACAAAGGAGAGTGCTGTGAAAAGTAATTGGGAGCAATGTGTAAGCAGTTCAATGCATCACCTCTGACAAGTTAAAAGCACACAGTGAAAGATCTCTTCTGAGAGGACCAAGGAAAATTGCTTGTAAAAGGTCTTCATACCAACGGAGTTTTACATCATTCCACTCCTATATATGTGTCTGCAGGAGGTGTCTATCTCCAGAAAACATTTCAGGTAAATCTGTGCTTTCCCTTACTACATAAAACAGATTATAGGTGGTAATAGTTAAAGACTATGGCACACTATTTGACTGTAATTCATATTTCATTTTTTGTTTATGTAAATAGAGCATTACTTTTTTTAAAAAATAAATTAATAGTAGAAGTGTTCTGCAGATGGTAGAACAGACCTAGGCAGTGATTCCCCATCTCTACAAAAGAGAAAAGAAGCAGTGAAGGAAAAGTGATCTAAAAGGTGGTTGACAAAGTAAAAATTACAAAGTCCAAGAGCTGGAGAGTCTTGAAGGTAGGTTACTGGAGTAGAAAGTAAGTGCAGTTCCCCAATCCTGAATCTGTACCAGGGTGAGGGAAGAGGGGAGAAAAAACAGAAAGAAAAAGAGAGAAATTGGGAGAAGAATAGCACATAAGAACACCCCTTAACAGTGTTTGAAAAGAAAAGCAGAAAAAATTAAAGTGGATAGGAACAGCAGTGTCCTTGAAGCAGATCAAGTAGCTCAAGCAGTATAAAACCAAACTGTGACTAGAACCATGCCAGGCTCCACAGCCAATCTGTGGAGCACCACAGCTGACCAGTCACTCTATAAATCAACACAGCGTCTCCCCACCTCCAGATAGCAGTCAATTAAACCAAAGGAAAGTCCCCTGTAGGGAGTTCTCTTAAGAATCCATCTAGAAAGATCTTGTAGAAGGATTACTACCATACATCAGTCACTGAAAGCCCCTCCCCTTCACTGTAAACAAGGCAAGCAGGGTAGAGCAACCCCACCCAGGAAGTGCTTTACCAAGAACTTCCTCTGTGGAAGACTGGGTAGGGACAACCAACGCCCACAATTTGCTGCGGTGAAAGTGAGAGCTCAGATCCAAGTAGTAAGACAGATTTTGCCCCAAGCAAAAGAAAGGGGACAGGGAAATTTCTGTTGCCACCCACTGACATTGGGGGAAGGCATGGTGGGAAGTTGCTTGAGTCCTTGAAAGCCTAAAAAACTGTTCCCCTAATTACAGCTGTAGTCTGCCTGGGACCATTCTAAAGGGAAGCTGTTTGAATATCAGGTGGAATAAAGGGACAGTTCTCAATAGACTGGCAGTAGTTGGTGGAAGGTTGCAAAGAAATGTTGCCTGAGTCCCCAGGGAGCTTAAAGGGAAGATACATAGATCATTACCATAGCCACCAGGTTAGTCCAGAAAGAAAATCCTGGGTCCATGGCAGCAGAGAGCAATGACCCCCATACTGACACAGCTCAAAATCTGAACTTTGGCCACAATTAATGAGTGGTAAGGTACAGTTTGGGTCCTGAATGAACCCTGCCTCGCTCACAGTCAGTCAAGGGAATCTGCACCCACCATTCACAAGCAGGAGCAGTGAAAACTAGAACTCAGGTGAACCAGCTGAGTATCTGTACTCAGTAGTAAGGACAGTACCTCAGTGAGCTGTAGGCCAGTGGGGGCATTTGTGCACAACAGAACACCCATGGAGAATCAAAAACCACAGGTCCTGTGCTTGTGGATAGATACCTTTATGCCACTGTGAAGTAGATTTTGTAGAGGGGAGCAAGTGCACACTGATCCACAGCAATCATAGCAACAGCCAAGACTCATGTGACTTGAATTCCTGCACACATTAGAAACAACAAACACAAAACACTATATGCTCTGATCAGTCAGCCCTAGGTCCCTGAGCTGACAAACCAGATCTGGCTGATGGTTGGCCCATAGCAACTAGGGGAGTGACTCCTGTGCCTCGTACCTCTAGAGGAATCCAAAGCCAAAGAATCATGAACATATTCTAAATGTTCCAAATCTTAATGAAATCCAAAAGAAGATTCAACAAGAATTTTCTTTACCTTGGCATGGTTTACCGAAAACATTTCTAACATCAACTTTGATCATATATATTATTCTTTATCTTGATTGTTAGATGTTACCCTAATAGCCAACATTGTACCTTCAGCACATCTAAATATATTTCTTTGAATGGTTTAAAACATTAATTGGATTCACTCTCCCTATCCTTGTTTTGCTCCTCTTAACACCTACTCCCTCTTACATTACCTAAAACTACTTTGAATACCCCATCTATCTTTTTCTTCTTTTTATTTAAGTTTGTATTATTCTTTTCTACCTTTTCTTTATTTTTATCTCTTTCTTTTGCCCAGTCTTTCTTCTTTACCCTTTCAACGCTCATATAATGTTATGGCAATTTTACCATATTCAATAACTGATTTTTAAACTTTTTCAGAATGTTACTACAAGTGTTTACCTGAATAAGAGAAACAATGGAGAAAAATATCAACAAGATTTTCACTTTGCAAATTGTCAAATGTAGATGGTTTGGCTCTGAAGTGATTCTCGTAAACAGAATTCAGTGGCTTCTCTTAAAAGGGTGCTGATACTGAGATCAGCAGAAGCATGCATTGAGTTAAATTATCAATACCTGGATATTCAACTAAATCAGGGCTCTTAAGAGAGAGAAGCTCACAAAGCAGTCCCTTGCTTAAAAGATGCTGCAGAAATACCCCAATACATGGGTAGATATATAAGCAACATGAATAAGCAAGAGAACAAACCATCCCAAATAGCCCATAACACTTCAACAATTGACTACATTGACCACAGTGTAGAAAATGTCAGAGAAATAATTTAGAAAGTTCATACTTGAAGTGTCCAATGAGTTAAAAGAAGACATAAGGATTAATATTAGGGAGAAAATACAGGAACTGAAAGATCACTTCAATAAAGACAGAGATTCTTAAAAAAAAATAATGTAATGAAAATCCTGGAAATGAAAGACTCAAAAATACAATAACAGACTCAATGGAAAACATTACCAATAGATTAGAACACTTTTAAGATAGATTTTTCTGGACTCGAAATAAAGTATATAACATTAAAAATAAAGTTGGGTATAAAAAAGATATCAAGAGACATTGACCAAAATATTCAAGACATCTGGGATAACATCAAGAAAACAAATACAAGAATTATTGGAGCAGATGAAGGTTCCAAAATACAAACTAAAGATTGCAAAATTTTGCAATGAAATATTAGAAAAATTTTAAGATATTGACAATGAGATGAAAATTCAAATACAAGAGGTCTATGGAACTCCAAATAGAGTCAGAATAGACATATTTTAATGAAAGTTCCTAAAATACAGAATAAGAATAGAATTTTAAAAGTTGCAAGAGAAAAATGACTAATCACATGTAGAATTAAGAATTCAAATTTTAACTGACTTCTCAACCCAGACCTTAAAGGCCAGAGGGGTTTGATTAATATATACTAAACTCTGAAAGAAAATGTGTGCCAACCAAGAGAATTATACCCAGCAAAACTATCCTTCAAAATTGAAAATGAAATAAACATGAAACAGAAACTAAAAGAATTCATAACCATAAAGCCTGCATTATCAAACATACTTAATGAAATATTTCATGAAGAAAAATAAAAATAGAGTGGCTTCTTTCAAAGCCACTCAAAGTTACTATAAAGATAGAGATGGATAACAAAAGAAGAATTTTGAATTAAAGAGAACCAAGTCTGAATTAAATATTATAAATAATTCAAAATGGCAGGAACTAAAAATCATTTCTTCATAATAACAAAATATAAAGAAATGTTAGCAAATACAAAAAAATAGAGATAATATCTTGCCTCCTATCAGAATAAAATTAGACATCAATGACTAGATAAAAAACAGAAACAAACATCTAAAAACTAAATAAAATACTTCTGAATGATGAATGAATAGCAGAATAAATCAAGGAAGAAACAAAATAAAATTCTTACAAGCAAATTAAAATACTGATACAGCATATCAAAATTGCTGGGATTGTATGACAATAGTTTTGAGAGGAAATTTTACAGCACCAAGCTCAGATGTTATAAAACAAAAATATAGCAAATAAACAATCTAACATTACATCTCAAGGACCTAGAAAAAAAATGCCAACAACAATGGAAGACAGAAAATAATTTAAATCAGAGTTTAAATCAATTAAAAGAGAATAAAAAACCCAAAGAATCAATTGAAGAGTTGGTTTTTTGAAAGGATAAACAAAATTGATAAGCCTTTATTAAAAAAAAGACAAAAAACCTCAAATTAACAAAATTAGAGTTGAAAAAGGAAGTATCATCAAAGACACTACTGAAATCTAGAGGATGATCAGAAAATATTTTGAAAGTTTATACCCCAATAAGCTAGAAAATCTCAAAGATATTGACAAATTCCTGGAGACATATGACCTAACCAAATTGAATCATGAGGATATAGAAAACTTAAGATCAATACCAAGTAATGAAATTGAAGCAGCCATCAAAAACCTTTCAACAAAGAAAAACCCAGGACTGGAAGGATTCTCAGCTGTGGTCTATCTGACCTTTAAAGAGGAACTAATACGAATCATTTCAAACTATTCCATGAAAAACAAAAGGATGGCACAATGCCACATTCTTCACCCTTATAGCAACACCAGAAAAAGACACATTAAAATATAAATTTCAGGACAATATTCATGATAAGTATAGATGCAAAAATTTTTAATAAAATCTCCACAAACCACATACAAAAGTACATTAAAAAGGTAGTGCACCACAATCAAGTAGATTTCATTACAGTGATACAAGTTTGGTTCAAAGTACAGAAATCAATAAATGTAATTCACTACATAAATAGATTTAAACACAATAGCCACATGATTATCTCAATAGAAGCAGAAAAGGGATTTAATGAAATCCAGCAGCAATTCAGTTTAAAACACTAGAGAAACTAGGGGTATAAGGAATTTACCTCAACATTGCAAATGCATATATGGCAAGCCCGAGGCCAACATCATACTGGACAGAGTAAAACTGAAAACATTTCCTAGTAAAACAGAAACAAGGCAAGAATGCCTATTCTTACCACTCCTATTCAACATAGTCCTTGTAACTCTAGCTGGAGCAAACAAGAGAGGAAATTAAAGGACTACTTTAGGAGTCTTGATAAATTCAGTTTCCAAGTCAATATAAAGGAAAGTTGGGCCAATTTCTTCTTCAAGTAGGTGCAGTCTTTCTGGTATAATTTCTCAGTCCTAATCCACTTTGAGTTAAGTTTTGTGCAGGGTAAGAGATAGGGGTTTAATTTCATTTTGCTACATATGGATTTCCAATTTTCCCAGCACCATTTTTTGAAGAGGCTGTCTTTTCTCCAGTGTATGTTCATGGTGCCTTTGTCTAGTATGAGGTAACTGTATTTTTGTGGGTTTATCTCTGTGTCTTCTGTTCTGAATCATAGGTCTTCATGTCTGTTTTGAAGCCAGTACCATGCTGTTTTTGTTACTATAGTTCTGTACTAAAATTTAAGTACTGTGATGCCTTCCTGCTTCACTTTTCTCACTAAAGATTGTTTTAACTATTCTGGATCTCTTATCTTTCCAAATGAATTGCATAACTGCTTTTTCTATTTCTTTGAATAACCTCATTTAAATTTTAATAGGAATTGCATAAAATCTGTGTAGCACTTTGGTACTATGGCCCTTTGATAATATTAATTATCTAAGAACATGGGAGGTCTTTCCATCTTCAAAGTCTTCTCCACTTCCTTTCTTTGGTGTTCTATAATTTTCGCTGTAGAGGTCTTTCACCTCTTTTGTCAAATTGATTCCCAAGTTGTTTTTTCTCTTTTTTTTTAATGTTGTTGTGAATGGCATAGTTTTTTTTAAAAAAAATTCTCATTCAGCTGATCCATCACTGAAGTAGGGAAACATAATTGATTTTGAGGTGTTAATTTTGTATCCTGCTACTTGTCTGAATTTATTTAAGAGTTCTAGGAGTTTTCTGGTGGAGTTTTTTGGGTCTTTTAAATATAGAATCATGTCAATGGCAAAGAGGGATAGATTGAGATCTTCTTTTCCTATTTGTATACCATTAATATCTTTCTTTTGTCTAATTGCTCTGGCTAAGGTTTCAAGGATTATGTTGAATAGAAGTGGTGAAACAGTGCATTCCTGTCTTTTTCCATTGTGTAGAGGAAATGCTTTCAATTTCTCTCCATTTAGAATGATGTTGGCCTTGGGTCTAGAATACGTAGCTTTTACAATGTTGAAGTATGTTCTTACTATCCCTAGTTTTCCCAGTGTTTTGTGCATGAATGGATGATGAATTTAGTTAAACATATTTTCTGCATCTATTAAGATAATCATGTGATTCTTGTCTTTAAATCTATTGATGTGATTAGTTATTTTCATTGATTTCCATGTGTTGAACCAACTTTTCATCCCTGGAATGAACACCAATGCTTCTTGATCATAGTGCACTATCTTTGTAACATGTTTTGGTATGGGATTTGCCAGTAATGTATTGAGAATTTTTTCATCTAAGTTCATCAGGGATATTGGTCTGAAGTTTTCCTTCCTTGATCAGGGTTCTTCATTCCTTCATAGAATGAATTTGGAAGGTTTCCCCTCTTTCTATTTCATGGAATAATTTGAGTAGGATTGGTGTTTTTTCTTCCCTGAATGTGTGGTACAACTTGGCTGAGAACCTGTCTATCCCTGGGCTTTTCCTTGTTGAGAGGGTTTTGATGACATCATGAGTTTAATTGCTTGAAATTGGTCTGTTTAAATTGTCTATATCCTTCTGATTCAATTTGGGTAAGTCATAAGTCTCTAGAAATTGGTTGATGTCTTCATCATTTTCTACTTTATTGCAGTATAGATTTTCAATATAGTTTCTAATTATCATCTGTATTTCAGTAGTGTACATAGTCATATTTTATTTTTATCACAAATATTAGTAATTTTAGTTTCTTCTCTCTTTTTGATTAGCTTGGCTAAGGGTTTATCAATTTTATTTATTTTTTAAGGAAACAACATCGATATTTTTGAATGTTTTTGGTTTTAAATTTATTGATTTCAGTTCTAATTTTAATTATTTCCTGTCTTCTACTGCTTTTGATGTTAATCTGTTCTTCTTTTTCTAGGGCCTTGAGATATATTGTTATTTATTTGATGATATTCTATTATTTTAATGAATGAGCCAATGCAATGAACTTTCCTCTTCGTATCACCTATAGAGAGTTCCAGAGACACTATGTTGTGTCACTATTCTCATTTACCACGAAGTATTTTTTTATATAGTCCCTGATTTCTTTAGTTATTCAATGGTCATCTAATAGTATATTATTTAGTGTCCAGAGTAGATTCTATTTTTTTTATTAGCATCAATTCCTAATTTCATGCCATTATAGTCTGATTGAATGTAAGGTATTATCTCTATTTTTTTTGTATTTGCTAAGAGTTACTTTGTGGCCTAAGATATTGGTCTATTTTAGACAAGGTTCCATGTGCTTCTGAGTAGAAAGTGTATTTAGTCATTGATGGATGAAATATTCTATATTTCTGTTAAGTCTTAATTATTAATTGTATATTTTAGCTCGATAACTTCCTTATTTAGTTTTTGTTTGGAAGTTCTATCTAGTGGTGATAGAGGTATGTTAAAGTCACTCACAACTATTGTGTTGTGGTCTATTTCCTTTTTGAATCTGTGAAGAGTTTGTTTTATGTATGTAGATGCTCCATTATTTGGGGTATAAATATTTATAACTGCCATTTCTTCTTGTTGTATTATTCTTTTATCTGTATGAAATGACCTTCTTAATCTCTCCTGATTAACTTTGGTTTGAAGCCCTCTTTATATGATATGAGAATAGAAACCCCTGCTTGTTTATAGGACCATGTGAATGATATAATTTTCCCTATCCTTTCATCTGCAATCTATGGATGTCTTTGCATTTCTTGGAGACAACATATCGTTGCATCTTGTTTTTTTTTATTAAATTTTTTATCTGTTCTAATTAGTTGTACATGACAGTAGAATGCCTTTGTGTATTCAATAGATCATACATGTATGGAGTGTAATTTCTCTTATTTCCCATTGTTCATATTGTAGGATCACATCTCAGTCATGCAGTCATGTATGTACATGGGGTAATAATGTCTGTTTCACTGTCTTGTTTTTTGATCCAATCTGCAAGACTGTATCATTTGATTGATGAGTTTAGACCATTTACATTCAGTGTCATTATTGTAGGATGCTTTTTACTTCCTGTCATTGTAGTTTATTGCAGATTTTTAAGTTGAGCTAGATCTCCTTTGATTATCTTCTAGTGTTATTTCCCCCTCTACTGGTTTTCGTATTTATTCTCTATTTCTTCTTCATGAAATATTTTGTTGAGTATGTTTTATAGTGCTTGACTTTCTAGTTTTGAATTCCTTTAGCTTTTGCTTATGGAAAGTTTTTATTTTATCTTCAAATTTGAAGCCAATTTTCATAGGTATAGCATATTTTTTGGCATCCATTTTCTTTCCAAGCTTCATTAAGATTATTCCCAAACCTTCTAGCCTTTAGGGTCTGGGTTGATAAATCATCTGAGATCTGGATAGGTTTACCTCTAAATGTGACCAGATGTTTTTCTCTTGCCTTAATAGTTCTATCTCAAATTTGGACTTCTCAGTGGTGATCAATCTATTGTTTAGTTGTACCCCACAACAATGTGACTGGGGAGAGCTGGGTTCTCTCCTGCCTCTCCAAATTTCCCCCAAGGAGAACACTCTCAGTTTCTGATCTTCCATGGATTTCTTAGTCTCAGTTAAGTTTTTACTAGCCTCAGATACGTTTATCTGGACCCAGCTGCTAATTCACAGATCTGGGTTTCCAGTCTCCATTGGCACCATGGTAATGAAGTTCCATTATGGCTCCTTGATCAACTTCATGGTCAATTGATAAACTCAGACTTTTTATAGATCTGTTTAATGAGTTGAACAGTCTCTGGTTCAGTTAGGGCAGACTGATCTTTCAGTCTCAGGACTTTAAGACTCAGGGAGAAGCAGTATTTCTACTGCTTGAGTTCTAGGTAGCTAAGCTAGGAGGAATGCTGCCCCACTCTAACATGACATCCTGCCCCTGCCCCTTGTGCCTTTTTGTAGCAGGATGGACTCCACTCTGATTATTGCATATTTTGTATGGTACATGGTCTTAAATCACATCTCATACTTAAGACAGGAATGAGGGGAAGTACCAGATCACCTCATTTCAGCCATTAGGGATTGCCAGTTTGATGATTTTCCCAAAGTTAATTCAGGAACTCCCCACCTGCCAGACCTTAGTGTTCTATCATTGTACATACCTAATTGTGCAAGCCTAATTGTGCACACCTCATGCTTACCCATTGCTGGCTACCTTTGTGCCCATCTGTAACTGAGGGCCAAAGGAATTTGTATTCCTTGATAACAGCTTGACATATTGCCATGTTTAAGGTGTAGTGACCACTTTCTAAGTCCAAAGTACAAGCCTGGACACTGGGAATAATAAAATGATGGCTCAATACAAGCCCTGCCCTCAGAAAGACTTACAACCTAAAAATAAGGCAACATGAGTCAAACAGTCAAGAAATAAAACAATCGGGATAGATGTAAAAGGAAGAAATGAGGCCAGCTCATGGGACTCGGGCAGTTAGGGCACAGTGAACAGAATGTGATCTTAGAATTATGATCCTACTGCTTCCAAACACAGGGTCACTGGACCAAGAGTGTTTCTGCAGGTCAGAGGACTGATAGGTGGACTTCCCAACATGGACTTTGTCCATGTACCTTCAACTCCACCACCCCCAAAATACATGCTCAGGCACAGTCTGAGCTCATTTTCCCCATTTTTCATGAGACTGATCCTCTGTGTCTTATGTTTCCAGATGGAGACAAGTTCCAGGCCAAAGGAAATGGGCTCAGGATGCAAGTCACCACTGGGATGTACAACAGCTTTGGAGCCTGGATATTGGGGTTTCCAAGTCCTATCTCCCTGCTAGTTAGTTGCACAGATAAATCTTTATCCAAGTTTTCTGATGGGTATGCCCTCTGGTGCTCTGGTACAGCTTTGAGTATTCTGGGGGCCTCTGTCTTCAAAGTGGAACTTGGATCACAAACAATGCCCACACAGCCCTCAGTGCTGTACCCATGTGGGTTTTAGCTGATTTTGTGAAGGTCCCTGAAATCAATTGGAGATACCGAGATGGTGATTCCTGTGGTCAGTGTGTGTGCTTATGCTAGTGTGTGTGTCTCTTTTGTCTGTGCCACACTGCCACCATTTTCATATGGTTGGACTTGTAGTACAATTTTGCATGTTAATGCTTTTGGGTGGTGGTAGCTCTGTGTGTTGTGTTCATGCAGCAATTAGGAGTTGAAAGTAATGAAGTTAGCAGGTCATTTTTGAGACTCCTTTGTAGCCAAGAGTGAAGGACAGTGTGATTAAATTATATGTGACTCTAAGTCTTCTCGTGTGAGGATATTTAAAGGTTTTTGAAATTCCAAACTTTTGAATTTTTTCTCTGACTTTACCTTGCAGTATGAATAGGTGTGTGTGTGTGTGTGTGTGTGTGTGTGTGTGTGTTCAGGAATGAGTCTTGTAGCTTAGTAATCGCATGATGTTCTAACAAAGCTTTTCAGAGAATTTCCATGTGGTTTTCCCCTTACATTGTGTGGTCTTCCCCCTTGGGGGATCCTCCAATCAATGGGAAAGTGTCCCTGCAAAAGGTCTCCATATGAGTGGGCTACTGGTACAGTATGTAGAGCTCCTTAATGCTCAGTCACATCAAGTCACCAAAAAAAAAAAAAAAAAGATATAGAGTTACTTTATATTAAGTAGAGGGGAGTGAAGGGAGGGAAGGGGTATGGAGGTAGGATGGGTAGTAGAGTGAAACAGACATTATTACCTCATGTATATATATGACAGCATGACCGATGTGATCCTACAACATGTACAATCAGAAAAATGAGAAATTACACTCCATTTATGCATGATTTATCAAAATGTGTAAATGCATTCTACTGTCTTGTACTAATTAGAAAAAATAAAAAAAAATTTTACAAAAGGACACATAAGAAAAAAAAGGTCACATTGTCTCTGATATTCAGTCTGTTATCTCTGATTGGTTTAGAGAGTTATAGATCCTCACAGAAAGGAAGAGGTTACGTGTAGAAAGAAGACAACAAGAATAAACAATTTTGGTAACATTTCCCAGGTTCAAGTCCAAAATCTGCTTATAATCATCTGCCAAGGAAGTGACACAGCAGATGCTGGGGTCCATGAATGAATGTTGCTACTCTCTTCCTGGGGTAGAAGTGAAGAACCCCCTGCAGTAAGAACAAAGCCCTCAGTGACCACCTGAACCCATTCAAACATCCCTTTATCACCCTTTACCCCAGTTTGTGCTTGTTTCTTGGTTGTTTTTTAATGATGCGTGTGCTTGTGTGAACATGCTGGCATTCTGTTTCTACCTTGACAGAGAAATAGCAATAGAGCAGTAACAGCAATGTTATGAATACTCACTGTGTACAAGCCACTGTGATAGGTGTTTTGCATATCACATGTTATTCACCAATGCTCTAAGTAGAAATATCTCCACTTTATAGTTGAAGAACTGGAGACTCAGAGAGACTGACTAACTAACATTAGGCTACACAGTTGGAAATTCTGACCTAGCTCTGATTAACCCCTAAAACCAGTATCTCAAGCACTGTACCATGCTGTGCTTTACCTGCCATACTGTTCTCCATTGATCCCAACCAGAAGGCAGAGACCAGGAGTGTGTGGCTCCATGTACCAGCTGTCCCTGAGACATGGCTTGGGGGAGCTGATTCAGTTGGATGGTGGTCTGGGAGATAGATAGATAAATAGCTACAGTGAGGGCCAGTGTTTGTTAGAACCAACAGTATTGTCACCTGGTTGTTCATGAACACACTTATATAGTTACATAGCAAGAAGAATAGACTTCCCCTGTCCCTGAGTGGGGAACAAGGCTAAAGGTATTATATCTCCATCTCCATCAGTCTCTGAATGGTGAGTCAAGACAGGTGTCCTAAATCAGTAAGGTAAGGTGCTTGGGGACCTCATTATTTTGTCTTTGAAGTATGCTGGTTTCTGAACAACAGGCACTCTGAGTTAGCCAAAGGGAGAAAACATGGCTTCTTCTACCCACTGTATAGGGAAGCATCAGCCTTGCGTTTTGTCCAGATGGACCTGTAGCTTCTTTAACAGAAAAATAAACAAAAACAAAAACAAAAAAAACCAACCCCTAATAATGTTGGCCTGTGTTGGGAGAGGTGGAACAGTATTGATTATCTGCCACTGTTCCTCGCTTCTTGATAATAACTAATCCATGACCTCACTTTCCAGAGCATTGAGAGGGCTGTTAAGCTGTTATTTCAAAGGGTGAGATCAAGTGGAATTGGGGAGGAGATACTCCAGGCTTTCCTAAATCCCACCTGGAGCTTTGCAGGTGATGAGAAGGGCCAAATGCCTTCTAGTCAAAATAAGCAGCCTGGAGGATGGAGTCTGCTGGCAGAGTAATTAACTCATGTAAGTGTGGGCTTTGGCTCCCCAGCTAGAGGGTGAACCCCCTTGAGCATAGGAATTCTGACAGGACAGAGAGGGGGGAACTTTAAGCAACTGAGGCTACTTTCTCATTTATAGGTTTACATGTGGAAATGCCCAGAAATGAGTATACTTCAGTGGGTACTCACTGTGACTTTGGAGTGAGAGTTGACGCATGCCAGGTTTGTGCCCAGGGCTTTTCCACTTTCTTGATTTCATGTCACATGCACCTCCCACTTCCCTCTTCCTCCAGATTTTTAGACTTATCTAGGGCATGAAAAGACATGTTAATTAAGTCACTGCAGATCTATATGAAGAATTCCTGCCTCTTTGACAGAATCCTTCTCAGGATCATTCTTTGAGTCACTGACTGTGTATGGTGACCTGAGTGTGCAACTTTCTAGCAAGCAGTGTCCTCTGCTTATCAGAGGCCCCTAAGGAGTTGTTCTGTATGTCTTTGTTGATTTTGCTGTAGACTACCTAGGGACTTACCAACCACCTGGATGCCTCTGGATTCTCCTCACATGTCTCAGGGCATGAGAGGGACTTGAACTGAAGGGAGTGAGGGGATCATCTTGGTCCAGGTGTGGATATTATGACAGAGGATGAGGGTAGTGGTAATCGCAGCTCTCTTGAAAAATAAAAGCCATGGTTGGTTGGAGGAAAGATCAGGGAGAGGAATATTCTTTCCAGGTCAGTGAACACCAGAGAGCATTTGCTGTGAACATTTTATAGCTTCCCTTATTTTACATGTTTTGTCTGTTTTCCTCATTAAATATTTTGAACCAAATGCAACAAAACCTTTAAGAACATGTGCCAACACTGAAGAAAGAAAGGACATAATTAGCAAGAAGATTTATATTTCAGTAGATTTATATTTCAGTAGCTCAAAGTCAGATGTCTCAGGTTGTAGTACCAGATAGAGAAGAAGACAGGTAAGTTTATGGAGGGATCTCAGGGTAAAAGTCAAGTCTGAGAACTGAGGATCTAGAAGTGTCCCTGGAGCTCTGTGGAAGGGGGAACCCTGACTCCCACACAGTCCTTGAACTTAAAGCTTGTCTGTAGATTGCGATGCTCTCGACCATCTGCCCAGGCAACCTGCACAGAGAGAGTCAGGTTAGATGTGAGTTAGCAGAGTACCCAGCTCAGGACTCAGGCAATATTTTGCTTTTGTTTTCTCATCTACGAAATAGTGATGTAGTCTATTTGCTGGTAAACTGCAGTAGTGGACTTGGAGATCTTCCAGTGCACCATAAACATCATGCCTGTGCAATGTCGGGCTCAGACACTAAGTCTTCAGGTTCGGTAAGTCATTCACATAGTCTGAATAACACAACTCCACTGAGATTTTTTTAAAATCACTATCCTCTTAGGGAAGCAGTGATGGCACTGTGGTCACAGTAACAGGCGACCTCACCAGTATGAGTTTAGACCTATTTAATAGATCTATACCGGCTTTGCTGCTCTACTCTCTCCATGCAGCAGGAATGACACTTTAAACACTGACCCACGTAGAAATGAAACTTACCTGTTTTCCACTTGCTGCCATGCAAGACTGGGAGTGAGGGCTAAAGGTAGGGGGAGAAGTTCAGGGTATTCCTTAGGGCTGGCCTTCTGACCAAGGCAAGTAAACAGACAGTGCTTACTCTCAGGGAGCTCCCATTCTTGTAGGTCTGCCTGATTTGGCAAATACACATATGGGATACCAACTGAATTTTAGATAAGTAGTTTTTAAGAAAGTATACCCTAATGAATCATACTTATACTAAAAATTTAAACCACTATCCTGTACTTTACTGGAAACCTTACACTATTGTCATCTCAGCCATCCTAGAAGGAGTGATGGGGTTACAGGTGTTACCATGGGTTTTAGGATAGTGGAGCCATGCAGATCTGGCAGGTTCATGTGGAAGAACATCAGGTGTGCTTTGAGATCTTAAAACGCACCGTAAATGTCATGGTAGCTCCCGTGTCTGTGCAGTATCAGAATCAGAGACCCCAAGAGCCACAGGACCTGGCTTTGAATCTGACAGTGATGGGGAACAGCTTTCAGGGATCTGCAGTTCTGTAATGGCCTTTCCACATTTGCTTATTATGATGAAAGACTTTTATTGTTAGTCCACATTGTCTTTATGCAGTGATCTCTGCTGTTCATTGTCTATCACTACTACTTGGATGTCCCAGTGCAGGACTGGAGCAAGGAGAGAGGAAGAGACTAAAAGAAGAAAGTTTAATCATAGCCCCACTCATTTTCCTTTCCTCTTATCTTTCTCTCCATCATTCCATCTTCCTTTCTCTATGCAGTGAGACTTTCCCACCTATTTTCTCTCCTATCTATGTTCAGTGTTTCCTTCTGCTTTATTGGAAAGTCTTGTCAAACATTTAGAATGAGCTATTATGAATGCTGAACTTTCTCCATAGTCAACATGATTTGAGATAACAAACTACAGCACTTAAGCAAAGAACATGAAATAAAGAAGTATTCCTTTTATTCAGAGATTTCTTGAGGATGTTAAACAGACAGGTGGCTCAAATTTCAGCTTTGTAAATGAGGTCTGTGGGGAGACAGAGGAATTACTCAGAAGTACTTCAAAAACTAGGTGGGGGATTTCTGTTTGACTGGTTGCCAAGAGGCCACTGCTAGGTTTTCTATTTCAATCCCATCACCATTGCTGAGAAGGGAGAGAATGGTCTATGCTGGGTGTGAAATGCTTGGTTATGTTACAGAGGCATCTAGTGACAACACCAGAGTGTAAACCTGTGAGTGACCAGCTGGGGTTCTCAAGAGATTCATCCTCCAAGTGAGGAGACAGAGACTTGTCCCAAGCAATTGTCCTAGGTAGAGTCAAACCAATGCCATCTTCCTGCTCATCATTTATGGTCTTAGGCTGGCTGGCTTCACACATTGGTTTCTTAGACTTATGAAGTGAACAGAGTCAGTCCAGCTGAGCCACGTGGGAGTTTTTGAAGAGCAATTAGGAAAAAAAAAGTCAGGAACAAGGATCAGTGGGAATATTTGCTCCATGAGAGCATGACCTTTGTCTATCTTGTTTATTATTATATCTCCAGTACCAGTCTGGTTTTGCAGAGTAGGAGCTCAAAAGGTATGAATGAATGAATGAATGAATGAATGAGTGAATTAAACCCATAATAAATAAATCTTGTATTTCATACTTGGGATAAAACCAGAAATTTTGAATAAACTGCCTGCCTTTAAGACACTTACATTCTAACAAGCAATAACAGGCAAACACATCAATAGCAGTCTGCAAAGAAGCAGTTCTTTGCAGAAATACCAGCATACATTAGTGGGTACAGAAGCCAAGTATTTTAATATCCAACTTAGGAAAGGATACAACTGACTCAGCAATGCTTGCTGAAGACAAGGACCCGGAGTCGTGATTTAGCCTAGTCCTATAAAGGATCCCCTCTGCCCAGGCATCTCTGACAGGAGCTGCCCATACTGTCCCTGCTTGCATGTTTCTGAGTCTTTGAGGCAGCTCTTAAGTTGCTAAGGAGACCCTCCATGGCTGGAGATCACTATGTTTTCTGTACCCTCTGCTCCTCCAAGGCAACTTTCCCAGTGGAGAAGAATCTTTGAGGCTACGGCTACAACTCTAGATGCAGATGACCAAAGATTGAGGCTTCTGTTCTAGGAAGACCAGAAGAAAAGTTTTAAGAAAAGATCTTGACATCTACTCTCCAAGGGAGAAGGTGCACCAGGGACCTCCTTAGTTACAGAGAAAGAGAAGAGGATTCAGGTAAATTTTCTTCCCAGAAGGGTACTTTATTGCATGGACATTAGGATAATATTGCTTTGTTTTTCATTTTTAGCTGCATCTCCATCTCATTTGCATGTTCTTCCAGCTGCTTTACTTTCTTGCTAAGAAAGGATTAATCTGTATATGACAGATTAAAATAAATCACCACAAAAACATTTGCAGAGTCAGACCTGGACCTGCCTGGTTCCTCCTCCATATTCATTTATGCCCTTCCTCTGCTCTGCAGATGCCTCAGAGGAGACATCTTTCCAGGTACCAGCAGAACTGACTCTCTAAATGGAAGGATTACTTCTGCTTGGTTGCACCTTTGGCCGTGATCAAAACTGAGGCACTGTTCCAAGGGGACACTCAATATAGAGAGATGGTTCTCATAGTCTGGCTCTGGGCCTGAAGCATTAGCATCATCTAAGGATTTGGAAATGCAAATCCTTGGGCCCCATTGCAGATCTGCAGAATCAGAAGATGTGGGGCAGGGAAAGGACGGGACCTGTTATCTTATTTTAGCAGCCCTGTATGCAGGTGATTCTGATGCATGTTGAGGTTTGAGAACTGCTGTTGCAGAGGAATCTGTCATGCAGACTTCCAGAGCTGTTTATGGCTGGGGAATTGAGTTTTGAGGATGACTTTAAGGCTTAATGGAAAAAGTATGACTTTAGTGACAAGTTTCACTCATAACTGTGTCCAAATCCTCCCTTTGTCTCTCTGATGGTGGGTACTATTGGATCTTCAGTTTCATCTGGGGTGATATTTTCTGTTGTTTTCTTTGTAGAGTTAATAGAAAGATCAAATGAGAAATAGCAGAAGAAGGAACTTTACAAATGATGAAGTGTAGTGCACATATCATTGCCAAGATGCAGTCTAGTAGTGGTTTTGAGCATAAACTTTGAAACTGACTAGTCTGGGTTCAGCCCATTTTGCCACTGATTAGCTATAATCTTTTTGGTGAGTCAAAAAAATAAATTTGTGCAAAAAATTCCTCATCTGTAAAATTCTGATTGATTTACACCAATCAATGTGAGGATTAAATGAATTAATATAAATTAAGCACTTAGAACTGTGTCTGGTACATAAGTGTTACATAAAGTTTTGCTGTTACAATTATTATTCTTACTTATTTATATTGTTTTTATTGTTTCAGTTCTGGTTAAGATGATCCATACAAAGTTCCACCTCCTGGTTCATACCAATAGCAATCAGCAGTATAGGATTCCATATGGGTTATTATTGATTTCACTGGATTCATCAAACATGGAACGTCATGTAGCTACATCCTCTTTGTGTTCATCTACTGGGCACCAAGCACTCACTCCATGACAGACTCTGATCTGACAGGACCTTTATCCCATCTCTAATCCTCACAGGGACCCCACAGGTCGGTGTGGCTAATCTGACTTTGCAGATGACCTGGGGCTGAGAGAGGTTGAAGAATTTTCCCATTTCCAAATTAGTAAGAGGTAGAACTGAGCCCAGATCAGTCTGACCCTAATGCCCACCCCACTTAGCATATACCTTCTCATGTACATATGTGAAAAACAATTACTAGATAAGTGAGGTGATTGTCTAAGGACCAGAATGCATATTCCTGACTTTACTACATAAGTACACTTTTGTGGATTTGTGTTTTATAAATGTTTGGAAATGATTACCTTGTCAATAGTCCTGCTTTTCCATTGTGTGGTTTCCGTGTAGGTGTTTACAGCACATATTCATCTCTGAAATATGCCTGTGGTTTCTGGGGAATTTGCTTGCTGTCTGGGTAGGAGGTTGGCTGGGACTTCCTTCATCATCTCTGGAGCAGGATGTTCATATGAGGTGAGATGATTCTCTTGAATCTTGAAACTTTAGGCGCCTGGAGAGCCACATTAGAAATACTGGAAAAGTGTGGTCATTTTTGCTGTGACATTTAGGTTCTTAATTCTTCCAATAGTGAAAAGTCTGGAAATTTCAAAAATGAGAAGAAATTCCTATAATATACAATGTTTTGTTTTGTTTATTTTTACAAACTGCATTTTGATTCATTGTGTAAAAATGGGGTACAACTTTTCATTTGTATGGTTGTGCGCAATGTAGATTCATACCATTCATGAAATCATACATGTACATATGGTAATGATGTCTGTCTCATTCCACCATTTTTCATACCCCTGTCCCCTCCTCTCTCTCATTTCCCTCTATGAAATCTAATGTTCCTCCATTCTTCGGAGGAGAATAGTGATAGTACTGAAGAGCTTCTTTCCAGTAAACTCATTCCATTTGAGTCAGCAGAGATGGTGTGGCCTGGGCCAGCCAGATCATCCAGAGTAGTTTATAAAAATACAGTAGTATCCCCTTCTTTTTAACATGTTTTTTGCTGTTTCTCCAATTTCTTAACCTTTTATCCACCCATCCATCATCCATCCATTTGTTCATCCATACCCATCCATTCACATCCATTTATCCATTCATTTCTCCATTTACTATTAAGAAACACATTCAAAACTTTTGTTGTCACTATTCTCCTGACTTGGATTCATCTTTTCCCAGTGGTTTGTGTGGTTTACCTCTGTTTATTTCCTCAATTTGCTAAGGTACTACTTGCCTGGAGACTTTCTTTGACTACCCATATAAGAGAGCATCTCTTTCAATGTTACTTTCTATACCACTTTTTTCTATTTTTCCTTTCTTATTATTACTGTTTTATGTTTTATTTTATATTAATTTATTTGTGGAGAATAAGAAATGTGTTAGCTTCATGCAGTTTTGTTTAATATACTCTACACTAACACAGTATTATCTATGAAATATTCTCGTTATATATTTGTTGAAGGTTTTAGTCAATTGATGAATGAGTATTATAACTACATGCTAACTTTTAAGAATAGATCTTTTGGAAGATTATATGCTTACTTATAATGATGTCACTCAACATTTTTAAAACTTACTGATCACTTAGTTGTGTTTATCATCAATGTATGCTAGACACTTATATGCATTTATCTATAATTTATTATACATATGACAATACACAGAAGGAGATGTCATTCCCACTGGAGAGAAACTAGGTTTCCTCTGCCTGTCCATGGCAAGTGCAGACTTCTGGTTCTGTCCATATGGGGCTGATCCTCTTTCCTTTACTGAATGATGTCCCTCAGATAATTATCTGAGACTTTACATCCTTACCAGTCTTTGTTATTTGTCTTAAGAGAACATGGAAAAACCAGTCCTATTTTGTGGTTATGCCCAATATTTAGCCACTTCCATCTGCCAGCATGATCACATTCCTTGTTCAAATTGTCCCTAGACTATTTTGAATTCTTCCTCCAGTTAAATACGTTATCAAAGGAAAAAAAAACTGTCTGAGGACAAAATCTAATGTACTTCAGGGCAATTCCCTTATTGGTCATAAGCATTTTCTTCATAGGAATAACACTTTTAAAGGAAAAATTCCTTTAGTCATAAATATTATTTTGACATGTCTAAAAATGATAGCTTATAGACTCTGGAATGGATGATGATCTGTGTTTGTGGGTTTCAAAATAAAAACTAAAACAATTGGATTATTTTCAAACCAATGATAAAAGTAAGTAGGTTTTATATATTACTTTATCAGTACATTCAAAATTTATTTATTGACATTATTTCTGAGAATTGCATAGAGATATGTCCATTTCTAAACTTTGTAACAAAGCAACATCCTGTGTTTTTAGTTACTGTTTTCTTTTTAAGACCCGGAAGCAGAGCAGAGTCTAATGATAAATTTTTTTTTTCTGATTTTTTTTCCTTTATAAAATGAAGTGGCTTTCTTGATCAAAATACTTCAACAAGTTTCTAAGATAGATAAATTCATCTTAGTTCAGCTGAATACACATTTTATGAGCACAAGATACTGTTAGATCCACCAGGATGAAAAATTCAAGGTCTTTGCCCTAGGGGTTATTAAATCTCTTGGGAGTGAGGAATTAGGAGACAATTTACATGAAATGTGACAGAAGCTGCACTAGAGGGCTCTCTCAGCACAAAGAAGGGAGAGTAACCACTGTGAAGGGAACTATCATCCTGAGGAAAGCACCTGAGATGAGTCTTCAATGGTGTTAATAAGAAAAAAGCATAGCTAATGTTTACTGAGCCCTGGCAGGAGCCAAGCATGGTGCAAGTATTTAAACATGTGTTTTCCCATTTTACACCCACCATGGTCCCATGTCATAGAAATTATTGTTATTCCCATTTTATGGATGACAATGTTGAGATCATTTTATTGCTAACAGGCACAATTGGAATTCAAGTCCTGGTCTAATTGGGGCTAAACTGGGCTCTTAACTCCTATGATCAGATGTGATTCAGTCAAGACTGAAAGTACCACATGTGCAAAGGCACAGAGGCACAGAATAGTGACTGCTGACATCCAGCGCTTGCTAGGCAAAAATATTTTTCTCTAAATGATGTAGATTATATAAATGTGTATGTTTAATTCTCAAAACAAGACTATGTAGGAAAAAATTACCTCTAGTTAACTGATACAAAATCGACAAACAAAAGAGTTAAATATGCATTCACTTTCACACAGCTTTTAAGCCCAGAATCCAGTTTAAACCCACCTGGGCTCCCGATGGCCTTCCACTGCAGCAGTGTTTTTGAGTGCATCTACACTTGAAGGAAGAGTACAGTTGTGAGTGCTGAACTGGAGGTAGGTGAATATGGGGGAGAGTTGCCCAGGGGTCCTGTGCATTATGTCAGTGAGTTTGGATTTTATTCCCTAGGAGATGAGGATGAGATGAGGGTGAGACATTGTAGGGTTCAAAGCACCATGTAGCCAAATTTACACAAACTTGGATATTACATGGAGGGCTGACTTGTATGGACAAGACTGGACTTGGGATAATAAATGAGGAAAGTGATACAGAGTTCCAAGTGCCAGGTGATCAGATAGAGTATTAATCTCTAGGATATACAAAGAACTAAAAAAAATTTAACATAAAAAACAAATAACCCAATCAACAAATGGGCTAAGGAACTGGACAGGCACTTCATAGAAGAAGAGATACGAATGATAAACAAATACATGAAAAAAATGTTCAACATCTCTAGCAATGATAGAATTGCAAATTAAAAGTATTCTATGAGATTCCATGTCATTCCAGTCAGAATGGCAATTATCAAGAATCCAAGTAACAATAAATGTTAGGAAGGATGTGCAGGAAAAAGATTCACTTATATTGCTGGTGGTACTGCAAATTGGTGCAACCACTCTGGAAAGAAGTATAAAGATTCCTCAGAAAATTGAAATGGAACAAACATTTGTCCCAACTATCCCACTCCTCAGTTTATATCCAAAGGACTTAAAATCAGCATACTACAGTAACATGGCCACATCAATATTTACAGGAGCTCAATTCATAATAGTTAAACTATGGAACCAACCTATGTATCCTTAAACAGAGGAATGTATAAAGAAAATGTGGTACATATACACTATGGAATATTACTTAGCCTTAAAGAAGAATGAAATCATGGCATTTGCTGATAAATGGATGGAGTTAGAGAATATCATGCTAAGGAAAATAAGCCAATCCCCCAAAACCAAAGGTTGAATGTTCACTCTGATACTGGATGCTAAGACACAATAAGGTGGAAGAGGGGGAAGAATAAAAGTTCATTGGATTAGACAAAGAGGAATGAAGGGAAGGGAGAGGGGATTGCAATAGGAAAGATGACAGAACAAAGGGAACATAACTTCCTTATGTTTGTACATGAATGCATGACTAGTGAAACTCCATATCATGTACAAACACCAGATTGGGATGCAAAGGTATATTCTATGTACATAAAACATGTCAAAATACACTCTGCTGGCATGTATATCTAAATAGAACAATTTTTTTAAAGTACAAGGTGAAGGAACTCTGAGTAAGGATGAATCAACTAGAGGAAATAAGGGAAGTGAGGCTGGAGGGGCTCTCTCCCTGCACTGGAAGAGCCCCCCACCCTTTTAGAAGATGAGAACTGGTTTGCTAGCAAGAGTTCTAAGGTAGGGAGGAGCAGGAGGGAGGCAAATGAGGACAATTTCATGTCCACCTTGAGTTGCCTGAACTCCTCCACCACCCTTTCTAAGCTAATAGAGCTAAACCCTGAGCAGAATGCCCTTACTTGGAACTTCCCTGAGTGTTTAGGGTTTTTTTGGTTAGCTGATTGCAAACATTCTCCATGCTTCTTCCCTGGTGGTCACCTCACACTTAATAGTGTGAGGCTTAATATCCTAGGATTGGGAGTGTGAAAAATGGAAAGTTTGGTGATCCATTTCAGATCATAGTATTTAGCCTTAATTGGGATGTAAGTTCCAATCATAGCTACTTTAATTATAGCCTTTCCCTTTGCCCTCCTCAATTTTAAAATTATGCAATCATGTAGAGTGTAACCCTGAGCTTCTCCTATCAAAGCAAGGATCAGTGCTGCATTAAGCGTAAAAACAAAGGGATTCCCAATCCACTTGTGCTTGCTTGCCAGACTTTGTTTGGTAGCACACCCTCATGTAGAAGTAAAGTTTGCCTTGCCTAGCTACTTCTGAGCACGTACTTGATGTCTTTCAGCATCTCAGTATTTTTAACAGTAGCATAACCACGTTTGCAGCTCACGTGCCTGTGACTCAACTCTTGTCTATGATATGTCAGGGAGCATTTACTTTCTTGATACAAAGCCTCCTCTTTCAGCTTATCTCTCCTTGAATGTGACACAACGTTCAAAGCTTATGAACAAAGAGGAAGATGCCATAGAAATTGGAGAGGATTGGGTCTGACACAATGGAACTGAGGCAGCAGATGGAAATGGGACTTCAAAGAATGGGATTCCACATGCCCGGATTAAAACTCTGGACTGAAGCTGTTTGTTTTTGGCTACCTGACTGGGAGACCCCACTCAGGCTTGGAGGCCCGTACGTTCTGCTGTTGCCCCAGGCTTCCTTGACTATCATGACTTTAGTCAACTGCAAAAAGTTGTTTTGAATCCAAGCAATTCTTTTTCTTTAAGGGACAAGTGCAGGGACAAACTCAGGTTAACACAGAAATTAAGTCATCCCATTATCTGAATAAAAAAATCAAAATTGTATACTTTCCATTGAGTCAGAAAAAGAGAACAATCAAGAGAGACTTTGCAGTGGAAACTTAGTTCCTCATCAAAACGGTATAAAAACACCTAGACAGAGAGCCACCAGTGGTATCCTCCTTGGGACCCTTCCCATGCTGTGGGAGCTTTCCTTCCTTGCTTCAAATAAACCTGCTACAGAATTCTCACCCTGTCATTTGTACACTTCATTCCTTGGACGAGTAAGACAAGACCCCTCCAGTACTCACATGACCTTGTGTTACAGAACTACTACCTATGCCCAGAATTTTAATTATGTGAAAAGAAAAACAATTTTTTGTTAGCCAGTAGTTCTATTACCTGTGGCTGAAGTATTCCTAAGAACTATGTATGCACCCCTCCTGAGCCCTGATCTTTCAATACTCACTCTTGCCTTTAGTGCTTCCACAGGGCTGGGAAAACTGTTCTTACCTCCTGCCAGTCTTTGTGTCTCCACAGGGGACCTGGGAATATTGCAGCTGAGCCAGAAGTTTTCCTTCTACAATTTGAGGAGGAGAGGAATCCCTAGATAGGGCAGCTTGGAGAGTGTAGCATGGTAGCTCACTCACAGATTTTATGTGGCTGTTTGTGTGGGGGTGGGTCTCCAAGGCACACATCTAATGGGGTAGCTGTGTCCAGAGGGAGATCAAGTGGCAGCCACCACACTGCTTAGAAACCACTACTTTCATCCTGTCTACTCATGGTGAGAGGAATGCTTGGCAAATAGCAAGGACAATGTGGGTATTAACTCCTCCTCTGTTTATGTATGATTTTGCAAGCTCTGGCATTGTTAAGCTGTGGAAGGCAGTGTCTGCTCCTTCAGAGATGCCAGGACGTGGGGGCAGTGACCAAACATGTCCACCACTCGCACAATCCCCAGGGCACACCTGCAATGTATCACTTTGTTCCTAGTCTCCCAAATAAGACTGTGTGGGGAAAACTCAGGAGACACCAATTAAAGAATGCTCTCTTTCTAAATAAAGTTTTTCCTAATTACCTACATCAGAAAAGACTTCTTGGCTTCCAAATCCTTTGTGCTGTTTTTCAAAACTGTATTCTCTGACTCCTTTTCTAGCAAATGGACATGACTGGTTTCCTGCACACATGGCTCCTGATTTTCCGTAGTGTTAGAAATAACCTCTGATTATCATAAACGTCTGTACAAACCTCATTCCAATGACCTGGTCCCAAAAGTATTTTAAACAGAATTTAGTGTTGAGTCCCCTCATCCAAATTCAACAGTCCTGAGAGACATGGTTTATTTCTCCTTTTCAAGACAATTTTGCTCCCTATGGCTTGTCCTCTTCTTCATTTGAACCAATATTAAACCCTTCAATGACTGAGGCCACATGACTTTTTCATTTAAATATCAGTCTTGGAGTTTGATGCCACTAATCCCACCAAAAGACTTCTCCTTTTTCTTCTCTTGGAAACTGGGAGCCATGTAATACAGTGCTTTAGAGAGTTTGAGACATTAATTCCCTTAGAGCCCTGCTACATGATCCACTCAGGAAATGAAACAATCCCTCTTTATTATAAATCTTTCTTCTAATCTCAGTCATGTTTGGTAACTTCATGTGTTCTCTAGAGAACCTGGGGATATGTCTATATTTCTCTCTCTCTCTTAACATAATTAATATAGACTAAGCTATAGTTTGTATCTGGACTGTCACCCAAAGACCTGTGTTAAAGGGTCTCCAGCATGTGGTCCCACTGAGAGGTGGTTGCACTTTAGGAGATGGGGTCTAGTAGAACAAAGCTAGATTATTGGGGGTATGGGAATTATTGGGGGTATGGGATTATTGGGGGTATTGGGGTTAAGGGAATATTGAGATACTGAATTCTTCCTTCCTTCCTTCCTTCCTTCCTTCCTTCCTTCCTTCCTTCCTTCCTTCCTTCCTTTCCTTTCCTTTCCTTTCTTTCTTTCTTCTTCCCTTCTTCTTTGCCATGAGACTAACTACCACATACTCCCACATGAAGCACTGTGTGTCTACAGGTTAGAGTAACAGGACAAAGTGATCATAGACTGAAGCCTCTGAAACTTTGAGTCAAAACAAACCTCTCCTCTTTATAAGTTGTCTATCTCAGGTATTTTGTAACAATGATGAAAAATTGATTAATAAAGATTGATGGATGATAGATGATAGATATCTTATTGATTTTGTTTCTCTAGAAAGAATATGTATTTTCCATACATATATGTGTGTATAATTTATGTATGTATAATCTCCATACTTAGATAGGGAGAGAGAGAGATTTTAGGGACTTTTAGGATTTGCCTCACATGATTGTTTAGGGTTGCAGGTCCAAAATCTGTGAAATTTCTTAACTTGCATGATTTTGCAATTATGAGAAAGAATGTTGTTATGGTTCGAATGTGAGTTTTCCACCAAAAGCTCATGTGTGAGACAATGCAAGAAGGTTCAGAGGAGAAATGATTGGGTTGTAAGAGTCTTAACCTAATCAGTGATTAATCCCCTGATAGGGATTAACTGAGAGGTAAACTGAAGTGACAGGGTGTGGCTGGAGTAGTTGGGACTTGGGGTGCAGCTTTGAAATATATATATTTCGCATCTGGTGAGTGGAGTCTCTCTCTGCTTCCTGATCATCATGTGAGCTGATTCCTTCTGCCACACTCTTCTGCCATGATGTTCTGCCTCACCTCAAGCCCAGAGGAATGGAGCCCACCTTCTAAGTACTAAGACCTCTGGAACTGTGAGCTCTCAAACTTTTCTTCCCCTAAAATTCTTCTGGTCAGGTCCTTTAGTCACAGTGGTGGAAAAGCAGACTAAATCAAGTGTTAAGAGGAGTGATCTGAAGAACCTAGTACTCTTCTCCAACTTTACAGAACAAGAAACAAGCACCCTGGGTTACTATTTGTGTGGCTTCACAGTATAGCAGCTGGGCCTGCCTGCCACCTGTCTCTCATCAAACTCCTGTTTGAACTGACTCTCACTTATTTGGTCATCTCTTTTGGCTATGAGGCTTCAGTATTAGAAGGACTGAATCTATATTTAATATCCTAAAAACCTATGCAGTAACTGGTGGTGAACTTATTTCACATGATTAGAAAACACAGAATGGTATATAGTTAAATAAATCAAAATCATTAATTTACATTGGATTTGACTTTAAGCCCTGGTTCTGTTCTTTACTATTTGAGTGACCTTTACTGGGTTTTTAATCTTTCTAAGCCTCAGTTTTCTTCTCCCTAAAATATAAATGAGAATTTCTTTAGGCTCCTCATGATGAGTTGATAAGAAAAACACAAAGGATGCCTAACGAAGTGATACCAAACGTTTAATGATGAATTATTCTCCCCTACTCTCATCGCCCAAAGTATTTTTAATCTTTTCAGATTAAACCTAATCTAAAATAGTTTTTAGTTCTAATCTTTTTAGTTCTGATTTCTGCTCTTGTTCTCTTTCGAATGATCCAACTTCAGGTACAAGCATTGGGTTCTAGGTATCCACGATTTGATTCTGCTTTTATGTGGTGTCTCATAGGTAAGAATTCTTCACTGCCACGTAGGGAAGTGGTAAATAGGAACAGCTGTCCTGTATTGGAATGCTTGAGTCCTCCACATTAACCTTGACTGTGAGCACCTCACAGATGGGCCCTGCGAGTGGAGCTTGAGGCCCTCAGCTCTAGTTGGAAATCTGAGACATGTTTGATGGTTAATTATACCCCAGATATCCTCTAATTGAAGTGGTGAGCTACATTCTCTCCACTTTCTTTGGTTATGATATTCATGTCCTTTATAAGGTTTCATGAGTATTTATGGAAATAATTTTAAGGTGGAAATGGAAGAAGGTAAGACAAATATATTTAGCAAATCAAAATAATACTGATTATATACATTAATCTTGAGTCAAATCTGGAAGTATTTCCCCTCTAGATGCCAAGGCATCTGATCTATATTTTGTATTTATATTCCTATTTACTGTTGACCAGTGGTTCTTACACCAATTGCTAAAATCATCACTAAATAACAAACACACAGAATCAAATGGGTATGCCTTCCATTTTGTTTTGTTTTTCCCAGGCTTCTTCTTAATGAAATTAGACAAAGAGCTGATTGGAATAGAGTCTGTCTCGACCTTTGCAAAGTGAAGATGATGCACTCTGTAAAACAGTTACAACAATATTGACTGTGCTCATGGAAATCATTTTTACAGCAGAATAAATACACTTAGAGAAAGGCACACAAACAATCTCAACAGTAAATTAGAGTTTAATAAGCAGTCGACGAAAACACTGAGGAAATCAATGCGCCGCAGCACCCCGCTGCCCCTCACTGGACATTCTTCTCAGAGTGGGGCTGCTCCTCTGTAGTTGGGGCCTGAAACCAGTGCTCTAGGGAAAAAGATGACTAAAACAGGAGTTTATTCCAACCCCATAAGACCCGGGGACAGAAGCAAGGGGAGAATACTGAGAACAGGAAATCTGTACACTATAGTGAAATGTAATTTCATCCAAGAACAAAAAAGCAATCACAAGGATTGTTTTGATATTATAGTGGCGACAAAGCTAAAAATAATTGATTTCTATTAAAACAAGAAAAGTGTGTTCAATTACTAAAGAATAAAGTTAATGAGTTTTGTCTAAGACACTAAGCACTCTCCCTTGTTTTGATCTTGTCCCCTTTCCTCCAGCCAGTGCAAACTCAGTTTTACCTTAGACTTAATCAGGTTCTTCCATCACTAAGAAGCTGTAGACTGAGCCCCACCTGCCGCATCAGTGCTGAAAATGGCCCCCTTCCCAGTCCTGATGTGTAAAGTGGAGTTATATGTTTAGCCTTGGATAATCAGCAAATGAGTCTTGGCTCTTGGAACTAAATTTATTTTTTCTGCTTCAAAGAGTCACAGACACTTTATAACCTATAAATAATGGAGACAAAAATCATAAAAGGTTAGGCCATCGGCATCAGTTAAAATCTTCACCATCTAGGCTGTCAGCAGATCACTGGACTTCCATTAGTTAGGAGTATCAGAGCTGGTTTTGTACCTAAACAATGTTTCTTTTTAAATCAAGCCCTTTAAAGCCCTTCTTTACTTCCTCCACCACAAATGATCTCATTTGCCATCTGTCAGTGCCTGAAAACATCTATAAAGTATTTGTTCTGTCACACATTAAAAGACTTCTAGCTTTAGGAATCTCCTACTCAAATGTAAATACCTCTGGGAAAAGGAGGAAAATTCAGCTTTAGTCAGCACATACATACATACATAATTGCATGTGTACATATAACCCAAGGAAAGATGGGAGTAGGAAATCATTGTGGCATTACCTGAGATCTAAGTTTTTTTTTTTTTTTTTTAAATTAAGTTCATAGAGGAAGTACCTAATGGAGGGTGCCAGAAAAACTTATAGGGTGGAGATAGGATCTAGACAACATGGTGGATGTGTCCTGTATACTAGTATCACTCAATCCTTTTTAATTTATAACTACAAAGCCTATTTACCTTTAATTCATCTATCCCTTCCAAGTCTACACCTGACCTTGCAATCTATTCAGAACAGAATGTTTTGGTACATTTAGTATTGCCCTGGATATGAAAATACCACAAGAGGGAGAGGGAGGTAGTAATGATGGTGAAGGAGAGACAGAAATGTCTCCTGTGTTAGAATCTGCTACAACCTTATGTATGTGTCTTAGTTAACAGTCTTAACAATTTGATTATTTAGGCACTATCTCATTTTAACACCAGATATGAGAGATTTATTTTTAAGCACAATTTACAAGGAATATAAGTAACTCTAAAACTTTAATAAGCATTCAGATGCAAATTATGAGGTATTATTTTCTCTAAATATATAAGCCTAGAAATAAGTGGTTGATTATATTATTTTAGAGCAAAATCATTTCCATTTGCTTCTATTCGTCTTCCCTTAAGTCAATAGCTTCATGATGCAATATGGCAGCTCCAACTCAACATTCTACCTATACTCTAAGCACTCCCTTTTATTTGGAAAGAAGAAAAGAGTTTCTGAACCCACCCACCTTGACCATATACAATTTATTAGTCTGTAAAAAAGGCACATGAGTGGTCCTACTGCCAAAGGAGCTTGGGAAAATTGTTTTGAATTTTTGAAACTTTGCAGTGAAAAACAGAAAAAAATAATGTGTTTGTGAATGCTTAATGCATGAGCCCAAGTACAAAATTTGCCAAAATGACAGAATAAAAATGTGAATTCAAGCTGGGTACAGTGGCACATACCTGTAATCCCAGCAGCTCTAGAGGCTGAGGCAGGAGGATTGTGAATTCAAAGCCAGCCTCAGCAAAAGTGAGGCACTAAGCAACTCAGTGAAACTCTAAATGAAATACAAAAATAGGGCTGGAGAGGTGACTCATGGGTGGAGTGCCCCTGAGTTCAATCCCTCCTATCAAAAAAAAAAAAAAAAAAAAGTGAATCCAGATCATTAAATCCAAATGATATAGTCCCTTAACTCCTGCCTGCCTCCTGCCCCAAGATATACACACTTCTAATGAGATCACAGGGTGTTTTCTGAATCCATACCTAATGTTCTAACAGATATAAATAAATACTATTGTTCATTCCAATTACTGCCATTTTTATAAGTCATGTGAATAGTCAGTCATAACAGAAATTCACTATATCAGGAATCATATGAATTATATGTGATCATGGTAGATGGGTCTGTCCTCTGAGTAGAGAAATCAGTGAACTGCAAATATTGGTGTGTGTATCTGGGAGGGATGGGCCAATTCAAGGGATGACATTATGAATATGTCAATGAACAGTTCTAAATGATTTTTTGTGATCAGAGTTTATTATTTCCCTGGGTTTATATGAAAGAAAACTCCAGTATAGCATTCAAGTCTTCCAGACAGAGTCTGTTTTGGTTGAAAAGTCCAACCTGACCTTAGGGCCAGAAAATCACCTGCAGCAAAGAGGTGAAGAGCACAGTGAGTGAACAGACTTTGTGAGTCTCTGGGAAAATGACCTTCCTCAGCTTTAGAGGAAGATCAGAAAGGAAACTGATACTGATGGAAAAGAGTAGAAACCAGCTTTGTTTTGCCCATCTCACCATGAGCAGGCTGCTACTCTTCCTTAGGTAGAATATGGTGGTGGTGAGACCATGTACTCTAATTGTCCCTCCTGATGATATGCAGGGAATTTCTGGGTATTGGGGGATCTCATAACTTGCCTTGAACTTACCTCAAATAAGGGAGCACCAACCTGTATTGTAGAGCTGAAGAGGTAAATTTGGCACTGCTGTGAGTCTATAGATAACTTAATCCTTTATTAAGGAAAAAAAAGGATCTCATAAAGGTGGTTGTGGCTTGGAACTGGATAGAGGATGGAAGAATTTTGAAAATCATACTATTAAAATGTTATGTTGATCTTCAAAGACTTTCAGGAGAATTTTGGATATAACAGACCCTATTGGTAAGGCTCAGAGGTAAGCAAGGAGCACTAGATCACATGTGAGAATACACTCACCATCACAAACAAGTCGCCACAGAATGCACTGCAGGTGAGATTGCAAATGAGATGAGAAATATGTTATTGAAAACAGGAGGAGAGTTAATACTTTATTAATGTGGCAGGAAGCTTATTTGGATTGTGCCTTGTCATTAAGAGGAAAGAATTTTTGAGCAATGAACTTTATTATTTAACCAAGGAGGTTCCAAAGTCAAGTGTTGAAGGTGTGACCATTTTCTTGTTGTTTATAATAAAATATAAGAAAAATGTAGTCATTCCCAGGGCTGGGTCAGGAAGGAGTAATGACTAACGATGAGGATATCTTAGTCCACAGGCCACCATCAACCTTTGATACATCGTACCAATGAGTCCTGGGAAAGGGGGAGGAAGGCAGCTTCAAATAAGTTTGTGATACTATAGGCCAAATCACATTGACTATTCAGTATTTGAGAACTTACATATGAATTTTCTTAATGTCATATGTGAAGCTTGTGTTGCATACAAATAAATTGAAACCCAATTTGCACCAAAAAATGATTCTTTCTATTCTTAATACCCTAACAGCAATGTGTATTTTATTCCAAAGAAATTAAGAGAAAATTTGAACTCTTTCATAAGGAATAAAATTAATAAATATCTTACAGCATGTATCTAAAACTAGGACTTTGGGAATGTGCCAAAGAGGAATATGACATTTGCTAAACCTGAGAGAAGCTCTATTATTTTAAGATAAGGCGCTGGTATTTGTGGAATTGGTGAGCTGTCAAATGTACTTACACTCAGGATTGAAAAGTCCCATTTGTAGGATATTTCATAACATAGTCAAGCACATAAATGGTGATTTTGTTCATATTGAAAATAAAAATGAGCACCAGTCTCTGAGGGAGGTTTTCATCAAATGAAAATAACTTGCTTGGCATTTTGGAGGTGGCAAGTGAGAGGTGGGACCTATAGGGTGTTTTTATTCCCCAGCTCTCTATTTCTCTGTGTATTTATAGATTGTTAAATAATTCATCAATTCACTTGGATATCATTATAGCTTGTGAATTTTTCAGTCTCATATATTTTGAATTGATTTTATGTGCTTTAAGTAGATTTTTTTGAGGTCATGCAAATTACATGTTCTTCTTAACCTTCTTTGCCACCTCCACTTACTGATGGTCTCCTTTTCACTCCTCTTCTTCAACTTCTGATATCTTGTAGTCACTCTCATCTCCTCTGAGTTCTTTCTCTCTTCTCTGCTTCCTCTTCTCTCCTGTCTTTCCCTTTTCTTTTTACCCTCACTCTCTCTTTATTTTATTTGTTTCTTCCATTTTTGCCCTGTACTGCTTTTTAAAATTATTTTAGGGAGTTTTCCATTGATAAAAGATGCTCTTTGTGCTCAAGATTTTCAGACCGCAGTTCTATATTTGAAGCCTGCTAAGAAGCTGAAACACTGTTAAACTCTTCAAAGGCAAGAAAAGGGATAAGAGACTCAAGCACTTGACTCTATCAAGATCTTCTAGAGTTTCTTGGATTGACAGATTTGTTGCTTTGTGAAATGATAACTGACTGTATATGAAGAGACAGAAGAGAAAGTGAGTTAGATCATGTCTAGTTCTTGTCAGAAAAAGAAATTGTGGTCAACATCAGAAAAGAAAACAGTGTGGCGGTTGCCATTGCGTGGTTTCTAGTTTGCCATTTAATTCCTGATATTTGATATGCATGTCTTTATTTTGAAAATGAACTGGATTATGATAGACACCATTTATATTTTTATTTTTTTTCTATATTATGAAATCACCTGATATGTTAGTCAGTGTTTTGTTATTGTAAAAAAAAATATCTAAGATGATCAACTTTAAAAGAAGAAAGATTTATTTTGGCTCACAATTTTGGAAATTTCAATCCATGGTCAGTTGACTCCATTCTCAGTATTCAACTTTTTCCTTAGATCATTGCTTCAAGCACATTATGTTTATTTACTGAATTCATTGGTACACCTGTTCTACAAAACCAAAGTTACTTATTACTTGTAATACTATGAATTGAACCCAGAGGCTCCTGAAAAGTGGGGACCCCACTTGTGGAGAGTACCCAAAAAGAGGGAGAAGTTGAACTCAAAGGCAAATGCCCAACAGAAAACTCTGCACAGAAAAAATTGTACAGATGCCAGGCACATGGACAAACCTGTGGTCAGAGCTCAGTACTCATCGAACACCAACACATGCACACAGGAGAGAGAGACCTCACGAGTGTCACGAGTGTGGAAAAGGCTTCCGGAACAGCTCAGCACTTACCAGGCACCAGTGCATCCACACTGCAGAGAAGCCCTACCAGTTCAGTGAGTGTAAAAAGACATTTAGCCAGATTGCCCCTGTGATCCAGCACCAGAAGACCCACACTGGTGAGAAACCCTATGAGTGCAGAAAGTGTGGGAAGGCCTTCACTTTTAGATCCTCCCACACAGCACCTGCTCCTCAGGGACACTCCAAGTTCACAGACAGAAATGACTAGCAACACCAAGGTTTAGGATCTAGACAGCAGGGAAATGTGGAAATAACCAGCACTGAGGAATCTGAGCCTTGAGTACTCTTTAGTGCTACTTCTTGGGACCTACAAAAGAGGGGAACACATGTTGTGGGGCCTGGAGATGCCAGGTGTCCAAGGATCCAACACATTCTGAACCAGAGAGGTTCAGAGGGTGAGAAATTCAACATAGCTTTCATGTAAGAAAACAAAATGAAGTCAGAATTTGCTACTGCTGCACATTATTTTCTTGAAGGGATGCTTATGGATCAGGATGATTGATATTCCTGAAGAACAGCAAGATGTTCCAAAAATGAAAATGGCATTATTTGTGGAATCACCTTGGATACCTGACTGTACAAAGCTGATGTGTGTGTAAGTTGTTGATCAGGGTATGTGACAGAAAACCCCAGAGATTTTTAATTCCATATGCCAATGTATCAGCATACTATAAACAGTTTACATCAGTTATCTCTTGTTTTGCAATTTAATTTTTATGTGCAATGGGATTGAAAAGCTGTGTATGGGAAGACTTGAAACATGGCTGTGTCCATGGAGTATCTCAGATTCTGAGATGGCTTTGCTGCTCTGTCCTCTAGATCTTACTTCAGGACTCTGGCATTAGAAATGCTGGTGTTGCTGTTTTACAGAGGGGAGGTCTTGTTCCGGTGTTGGGTAATCCTCTCATGCTCAACAACACCTCACACTGGTACTCTGTGTTTTGTAAGATTTCTCTTTGGGAAAAATGTTCAAGTTAATCCTTTTCTGAAATGTGTCTTCATAGATTCTTCATCCTGGTATTCATTAACCTTTTACTTTTATGTTTAACTTAAAAGCTCAAGTATTTCATTAAACCCTGGATACACATTAGTGGTACCCTGACAACGACCACCTTTCAATGGTTGTTGCCATCATTAGAAATATCATTGGCTGGCTGGCTGGTGGGCAGTGATAGAGCTTGTACTCCCAGTGACTCAGGAAGCTGAGGCAGATTACAAGGTCAAGATCAGCCTGGGCAACTTAGCAAGACCCTGTCTGAAAATAATAAATAAAAAGAGCAAGGAAGAGAAACAAGATGGCGGACTCGGGGAAGGTTCCATTCCTTCTCACTCCTTAACTCAGGGTTCAAACAGAGGAAAGTCTGTTTCTCTATGAGGCCATCTTTGCTCTTCATTGATCCCCTGCTGTTTACCCCATTTGTCTACCTGGATCACCTACAGTCTGGCAGTGTATTGACTACATTTGAGTGCAGATTGCTCACTGACTGCCACCTATCATCCATCATTTGCCTGTTTGCCTGCCTCTGGCCTGCCCATCACCTGCCTTTCACCTACCCATCACCCACCAACTGAGGTTCATCTGCAGATTGTCCACCAGTAGCCTGCAGAGCCCGTGGACCATCAGTGGATCACCAGCTGCCTACTGTTGCCTGGAAGTCCACCATCACAGTACCTGCAGGTTTGGTTGCACATGACTGCTGCCATTTTGGGAAAGCAGCCAGGACCTGCAGGATAGTGGACCCGATTGACAGTGAACCAACTGAGAGCACCCTGCCTCCAGGACCTCTGGCCTGACTGACAGCACCCCACCTCCAGAGGCCCCAGCCCAAGCGACTACACTCCACAGACTTGGTGCCCACGCCCTGCCCTGCATCTCCCCATTTGCCAACACACTTGGAAGCCAGTGCAGCCATCCTGGATTATCCTAGAAGTGGAAACTGTCATTAGGTAGGGCAAAGCCCATCCTGAGATGCCTGCTGGAGACTGGAAGCTCATTGTCAGGTACCTGTCATGTCTCAGGCTACTGAAGACTGGGAGATTTGAATAGTCTATGGCAGTTATAGTGTAGATTTTTTTTCTCCTTTGTGAAAGCTTTTAAATTTTTATTTTTTTACTTTTTTTTCTCTTTACTCTCCTTTGTTCACCTGTTTCCTCAAAGTCTTTTTCTCCCTTTTCTCATGCTAGCAACCAACTTCTTTTGACTACACTTTCATTCTTCCTATGATCTAGAACTTCTTCATACTCTTCCCTTATGCCATTAACAGTTACATCCTACACCCCTCCCCATTCTCCTTGTCTTCCATTAGAAACTGCCATCCTCATTGCAAATCTTTGTTATACTGTAGATAATAATTGAACTCATCCTCTCTGTTTATTATGACAATAATGTAACAAAAAACTATTGTAACAATATCCCCGGCCCCAAAACTAGCCTTCAGATTTGAAGATGAAAGAAAATCCTTCCATGACAAACAAAAGTTAAAGGAATTTACACACAGAAAGCCTGTGCTACAGAACATTCTCAACAAGATATTCCATGAGGAAGAAATGAAAAACAACAATGTAAGTCAGCAAAGGGAGGAGCTACCTTAAAGGAAAAGCCAATCAAAGGAGAAACCAAGTTGAGTTAAAAACCAAAATGCAGCCAAAATGCCTGGAAATACAAATCATATCTCAATAATAACCCTGAACATTAATGGCCTAAATTTGTCAATTAAAAGACATAGACTGGAAGATTGGATTAAAAAGAAAGACACAACAATATGCTGCCTTCAAAAAACTAATCTCAAGGAAAAAGACATCCACAGACTAAAAGTGAAAGGAAGGGAAAAACCTACCATGCACACGGACTCAGTAAAAAAGCAGGGGCTTCCATCCTTATATCAGATAAAGTGGACTTCAAGCTGAAGTCAATCAGAAGGGATAAAGAAGGTCATTTCATACTGTTTAAGGAACCATAAATCAGGAAGACATAATGATCATAAATATTTATGCCCCAACAATGGTCCATCCACATACATAAAACAAATCCTTCTCACTTTCAGGAATCAAATATACCACAACACAATAATTCTGGGTGACTTTAACACACCACCATCACCACTGGATAGATCTTCCAAATAAAAACTAAACAAAGAAACCATAGAACTCAATAACACCATTAATAACAGACTTAACAGACATATATAGAATGCTTCATCCATCAACGAGCAAATATACTTTCTTCTGAGCAGTATATGGGTGATTCTCTAAAATAGAACATATGTTATGCCACAAAGCAGCCCTTAGTAAATCTAAAAAAAGGAGAGATACTACCTTGTATTCTATTGGACCCTAATGGAATGAAATTAGAAATCAATGACAAAAATAGAAAACAGAAACTACTTCAACACTTGGAGACTAATAATATGCTGTTGATTGAAGCATGGATAACAGCATCAGGGAGGAGATAAAAAAATTCTTAGAGGTAAATGAGAATGATGATAGAACATATCCAAATCTCTGGGACACTCTGAAAGCAGTACTAAGAGGAAAATTCATTGCATTGAGTACATTCATGAAAAAAATAAAAAGTCAACAACTAAACGACCTAACCTTACATCTCACAGCCCTAGAAAAAGAACAGAACAACACCAAAAGTAGTAGAAGACATGAAATAATTAAAATCAGAGCTGAAATCAATGAAATTGAAACAAAAGAAACAATTCAAAACATTGACAAAACAAAAAGTCGATTCCTTGAAAAAGTAAACAAAATAGATAAACCCTTAGCCACACTAACAAAGAGGAGAGAGAAAATTCACATTACGAAAATTCATTATGAAAAAGGAAATATCACAACAGACACCATTGAAAAACAAAACATAATTGGAAGCTACTTTGAAAATCTATACTCCAATAAAATAGGAAATACTGAAGACATCAGCAAATTTCTAAAGACTTATGATCCTCCCAAATTGAACCAGGAGGACATAGACAATTTAAACACATCAATTTCAAGTAATGAAATAGAAGAAGCCATCAAAAGCCTACCAACCAAGAAAAGCCCAGGAACAGATGGATTCTCAGTTGAGTTCTACAAGACCTTCAAAGACGAATTTATGCCAATACTCCTGAAGGTATTTCATGCAATAGAAAGGAAGGGACCTTTCCAAATTCATTCTATGAAGTTAGTATCACTCTGATACCAAAACCAGACAAAGACACATCTAGAAAAGAAAACTTTAGACCAATATTTCTAATGACTATAGATGCAAAAATCCTTAATAAAATTCTGGCAAATCACTTATAAAAACATATTAAGAAGATAGTGCACCCCGATCAAGTGGGGTTTATCCCAGGGATGCAAGGTTGGTTCAACATCTGGAAATCAATAAATGAAATTCATCACATCAATAGACTTAAGGTTAAGAATCATATGATTATTTCAATAGATGCTGAGAAAACATTTGACAAAATACAACACCCATTCATGCTCAAAACACTAGAAAAAATAGGGATGGTAGGAACATACCTCAACATTGAAAAGGCTATTTTTGCTAAGCCCATGGTCAACATCATTCTTAACGGAAAAAAACCTGAAAGAATTCCTTTAAAAATTGGAACAAGATAGGGATGCCCACTCTCACCACTTCTATTCAACATTGTTTTTGAAATAGAAGCCAGAGCAATCAGACCACAGAAATTAAAGGAATATGAGTGGAAAAGAAGAACTCAAGCTGTCACTATTTGCTGATGTCATGATCCTATATTTAGAGGATCCAAAAAACTCCACCAGGAAACTTTTAGATCTAATTAATGAATTCAGCAAAGTTGCAGGATATAAAATAAACACACATATATAAATGCATTTATACACATAAACGATGAATCTTATGAAAGTGAAATGAGGAAAACAATTCTGTTCACAATAGCCTCAAAAAAAAAAAAATACTTGGGAATCAATCTAAGAAAAGAGGTGAAAGACCTCTACAGAACATCAAAGAATGAAATTGAGGAAGACCTTAGAAGATGGAAAGATCCCCCATGTTCTTGGATAGGCAGAATTAGTATAACCAAAATGTCCATACTTCCAAAGGTACTATAAAAATTTAACACAATTCCAATAAAAATTCCCATGACATTCCTCATAGAAATAGAGAAAGGAATTGTGAAATTCATCTGGAAGAACAAAAGATCCAGAATAGCCAAAGCAATCCTGGGCAGGAAGAATGATGCAGTAGGTATCACAATACCAGACCTTAAACTATACAAGACAAGACTTCCTAAACATCACCCCCAGAGCACAAGAAATAAAAAGAAGAATCAATAAGTGGCACAGATCCAAACTAAAAAGCTTTTTCTCAGCAAAAGAAACAATCAATAATGTGAAAAGAGCCTAAATAGTGGGAAAAAATCTTTTCCACACACACTTCAGACAGAGTACTTATTTCCAAAATTCATAAAGAACTTAGAAAACTTCATACAAAAATACAGAGAATCCAATCAATAAATGGGCTAAGGAACTTGGCAGACACTTCACAGAAGATGATATACCAGTGATGATCAAATATATGAAAAGTGTTCATCATCACTAGTAATTACAGAAATGCAAATTAATGTCACCCTGCAATTTCATCTAACTCCAATTAGAATGGGTATTATCAGGAACACAAGCAATAATAAGTGTTGACATGGATGTAGGGAAAAAGGCACATTCGTACATTGCTGGTGGAGTTGCCAATTGGTGCAACCAGTATGGAAAGCAAGATGGAGATTCCTCAAAAACTTGGAATGGACCCACCATTTGACCCAGCTATCCCACTTCTTGGTTTATACCCAAAGTCCCTAAAATCAGCAAAGTATAGGGATGCAACCACATCTATGTTCATAGCTGCTCAATTCACAATAGCTAGATTGTGGAACTAACCTAGATGCCCTTCAATTGATTAATGGACAAAGAAACTGTGGTATATAAACACAATAGAATATTTCTAAGCCATAAAGAGGAATAAAATTATGGCATTTGCTGGTAAATGGGTAGAGTTGGAGAATATCATGGTAAGTGAAAAAGGCCAAGCCCCCAAAACCAAAGGCCAGATGTTTTCTCTGATCAGTGGATGCTGATACATAATGGGGGGGGGTGATCATGGGGGGGACAAGAAAAG
>JAJEJO010003308.1:184022-278488 GCA_020662805.1 Glaucomys volans | reverse complement strand
TAAAAAAAAAAAATGAAGAGCAGGGAATGTGACTCACTGGCAGAGCACCCCTGGGTTCCTCAGTAACAGGGAGAAATTTTTTTTTTACAAGTGTCTGGTTTAGATCCTCAGTCATCAGTTGTACTTACATCAGTTTGATTTTTCTTAATCACTGTGCTGGCATATAAATTTCTAGTCAACTTGAAATTGTTTCCAGGGAAAGTGTTGCAAATAGTCTTTCAATACTGTTCCTTGGCAGCTTGTGAAAAACCTTTAGGGAATTAATTTCAGTTTTGTTGTGGTTGTTTGCAGTACTGGGGTGGAACCTAGGGCTTCATGGATACTAAGCAAGTGCTTTATGACTGAGCCACACCCCCAGTCCTTTACTGTCCTTTATAAAAGCTGCTAAAAAGGTCTGATCAATAGAAACACCACAAGCTACATGGGTAACTTTAAATATTCCTGTCCCATTCCAAAAGTAAGAAGCCGGACCCAAAGTACACACCAGTAATTCCAGTTACTCAGGAGGCTGAGGCAGGAAGATCACAAGTTTGTGGCCAGTTTTGGCAACTTGGTGGGACTGTCTCAAAATAAAAAGTGAAAAGTGCTGAAGATGTAGCTCAGTGGTAAGGCACACCTGGGTTCATCCCCAGCATCGCCAAAAAAAAAAGAAAAAGTTACAATTACCTTAATACTTACCCCTATTCATCCCACATTACCCTTTGACACATCAGTACAAAAAATTATTGAGCCATTTTACAGCATCTCCGGGAGAGAGCACCCACCTGAGGCTGCCTGAGTCCCTAGCATGGATCTTAGACCTGTCGGTGCCATTTTACAGCATCTCCAGGAGAGAGCATCCGCCTGTGGCTGCCTGAGTCCCCAGCGCAGAGCTCAGGCCTGCCTGGGCCATCAAGCCCAGTGTCTCCATCACTGAGCACAGGTCTGCACCCCCTCCCCAACTTGGTCTAGTGCCCAGACCGACACACTGGCCCGGAGTCTAGTGCCTGTGCTGCGACTGATCATCTATCAACACCTGGTTGCCTCTGCCCAGAAGCATTGATCATTCCCAACCTGGAGGAAGTGAGACAGCACCCTTCTTGGGTCACTGCTTGATCAAGCACCTCTCAAACATCAGGCCATAGAAAAATAAGAGGTTTGAACTGTACAGCATATTTTTATCGCAGAACATTTTTAAATTAGTTGTATTACTACAATTATTCCTAATATACCCACTATATTCCTACCTTTTTCTTTTATTAATATTCTTATCACTCTATCTTCCTCCTATATATCCATTTCCTTAGAGAATCTCTTTTTTCTCATGCTAACTGCCTATTTATTTTCATTCCACTTCCACTATTCATATGACATAGTATCTCAATAGACTCACTTCTTATCTCATTAGTGTTATGTCCTATACCCCTCCTCATCCTCCCTCTCCAACATTAGAAATTGTAGTCCTTATTGCAAACTTACTGGTTATGCTGTAGATGATAATTTGAACTCATTTCTGTTTATTAAGACAACTCTGTTTATATCTTAATAGGGACTATTTGGATTAAGGACACATATTGTTTATATGGTGTGCTGCTAATATTGATCTCTCAATTCAAGGGGAGGTATTGAAAATAGGCAGGAACCCTATAAGTCTTTAAGGGGAAACTGCAATACCTAGGGTTCGCACTACTAGAGGGGAAGATACACTACCAACATGAGAAAATATGGGTAGAAAATGTCCCAAACAAATCCAGATACTATACCAAAAGAACCCAATGACAACATGGTAGAAGCATTGTCAGAAAGGGAGTTGTACATAATTAAAATGATCCAAGAAGTGAGCGAGGAGTCAAGAGAGCAAATGCAGGCAATGCTGAAAGAGCAACTGAAGGAAGCAAAAGACCATTTCAATAAAGAGATAGAGATTCTGAAAAAAAACAAAAACAAAAACAAACAGAAATCCTTGAAATGCAGGATACAATAAACCAAATTAAAAACTTAATAGAAAACTTAACCAACAGGTAAATCACTTGGAAGACAGAACCTCGGACAATGAAGACAAATATTTAATCTTGGAAACAAACTCAACCAGACAGAGAAGATGGTAAGAAATCATGAACAGAACCTCCAAGAATTATGGGACATCAAGAAAAGACCAAATTTAAGAGTTATTGGGATTGAGGAAGGCACAGAGATACAAATCAAAGGAATGAATAATCTGTTCAATGAAATAATATCAGAAAATTTCCCAAATCTGATGAATGAAATGGAAAATCAAACTCAAGAGGCTTATAGGACACCAAATGCACAAAATCACAACAGATCCACACCAAGGCACATTATAATGAAAATACGTAACATACAAAATAAAGATAGGATTTTAAAGGCTGCAAGAGAAAAACATCAGATTACATATAGGGGGAAACCAATACAAATATCAGCAGATTTCTCAACCCAGACCCTAAAAGCAAGAAGGGCCTGCAACAACATATTCCAAGCACTGAAAGAAAATGGGTGCCAACCAAGAATCTTATACACAGTAAAACTTACCTTCAGATTTGAAGATGAAATAAAATCATTCCATGATGAACACAAGCTAAAAGACTTCACAAATAGAAAGCCTGCCCTACATAAAATTCTCAGCAAAATGTTCCAAAAAGAAGATATGAGAAACAACAATGTGAGTCAGCAAAGGGAGGAATGCCCTAAAGGAACAGCCAATTGAAGGAAAAACCAAGTTAGATTAAAATCAAGAAATAAGTCAAAATGACCAAGAACACAAGTCATATCTCAATAATAACAATAAATGTAAATGGCCTAAACTCATCAATCTAAAGACATAGACTGGCAGATTGGATTAAAAAGAAAGACCCAACAATATGCTGCCTTTAAGAGACTCGTCTCATAGAAAAACATGCTGACAGACTAAAGATGAAAGGTTGGGAAAAAATATTCTATTCACATGGACTTAATAAAAAAAGCAGGGGTTTCCATCGTCATTTCAGATAAACCAGACTTCAAGCCAAAGTTAGTCAGAAGGGATAAAGAAGGGCATTTCATACTGCTTAAAGGAAGCAAAGTTCACCACGGCGTAACAATCATAAATATTTATGCACCAAACAATGGCGCATCCATGAACGTGAATCAGATCCTTCTCAATTCCAGGAACCAAATAGACCAAAACACAATAATACTGGGGGACTTTAACACTTCTCTCTCCCTGTTGGACAGATCTTCCAAGCAAAAATTGAACAAACAAACCATAGAAGTCAATGACACAATCGCTAATATAGACTTAATAGACATATTTAGAATATTCCATCCATCAAAAAGCAAATACAGTTTCTTCTCAGCAGCTCAAAGATCCTTCTCTAAAATAGGCCATATGTTATGCCACAAACCTACTCTTAGCAAATACAAAAACAGAGATTCTACCTTCTATTCTATCAGATCAGAATGGAATGAAATTAGAAATCAATGAAAAAGTTAAAAACAAACAACTCCAACACCTGGAGATTAAATAATATGCTATTGAATGATGCATGGATAATAGAAAACATTAGGGGGGAAATAAAAAAAATTCTTAGAGATCAACAAGAACAAAGATACAACATATCAAAATCTCTGGGACACTATGAAAGCAGTGCTAAGAGGAAAATTCATTGCATGAAGAGCATTCAATAAAAGAATAAAAAGTCAACAAATAAACTCATATTACAGCTCAAATCCCTAGAAAAAGAAGAATAGATCATCACCAAAAGTAGTAGAAGAGAAGAAATAATTAAAATCAGAGGAGAAATCAATGAAATTGAAACAAAAGAAACAATGCAAAAAATCGACAAAACGAAAAGTCTGTTCTTTGAAAAACTAAACAAAATTGATAAACCCTTAGCCACACTAACAAAGAGAAGGAGAGATAAAATCCAAATTACTAAAATTCGTGATGGAAATGGAAATATTCAACAGACAATAATGAAATACAAAACATAATTAGAAGTTATTTTGAAAATGTATACTCCAACAAAATAGAAAACCTGGAAGACATCAACAGGTTCCTAGAGGCATATGAGCCACTCAAACTGAATCTGGAGGACATACACAACTTAAATTGATCAATTTCAAGCAATTAAATAGAAGAAGTCATCAATAGCCTGCCAACAAAGAAAAGTCCGGGACCAGATGGATTCACAGCCGAGTTCTACAAGACCTTCAAAGAAGAGCTCATTCCAATACTCCTCAAAGTATTTCATGAAATAGAGGAGGAGGGATCCCTTCCAAACTCATTCTATGAAGCTAATATCACCCTGATACCAAAACCAGAGAAGGACACATCCAGGAAAGAAAATTTCAGACCAATATCCATAATGAACATAGATGCAAAAATTCTTCACAAAATTTTAGCGAATTGCATACAAAAGCATATTAAAAAGATAGTGCACCATGATCAAGTGGGTTTCATCCCAGGGATGCAAGGTTGGTTCAACATCCGGAAATCAATCAATGTAATTCACCACATCAACAGACTTAAGGTCAAGAACCACATGATTATTTCAATAGATGCAGAGAAAGCATTTGATAAAATACAGCTCCCCTTCATGCTCAAAACACTACAAAAAATAGGGATAGTAGGAACGTTCCTTAACATTGTAAAGGCTATCTACGCTAATCCCACAGCTAACATCATTCTAAGTGGAGAAAAATTGAAAGCATTCCCTCTAAACGTGAAACGAAGCAGGGATGCCCTCTTTCTCCACTTCTATTCAACACCATCCTTGAAAATCTAGCCAGAGCAATTAGACACACCAAAGAAATTAGAGGAATATGAATAGGAAAAGAAGAGCTCAGACTCTCCCTATTTGCTGATGACATGATTATCTATTTATTAAACCCTAAAAATTCCACCAGAAAACTTCTAGAACTCGTAAATGAATTCAGTAAAGTAGCAGGATATAAAATTAATGTTCATAAATCTAACGCATTTTTATTCCTAAGTGATGCATGCTCTGAGAGAGAAATTAGGAAAACTATATCATTCATAATACCCTCAAAAAAAAATACTTGGGAATCAATCTAACAAAAGAGGTGAAAGACCTCTATAATGAGAACTACAGAACACTAAAGAAAGAAATTAAAGAAAATCTGAGAAGATGGAAAGATCTCCCATGTTCTTACATTGGCAGAATTAATATTGTTGAAATGGCCATACTACCAAAAGTGCTATGAAAACTCAAGGCAATCCCAATTAAAATCCCAATGATGGACCTCATAGAAATAGAGCAAGCAATCATGAAATTCATTTGGAGGAATAAGAGACCCAGAATTGCTAAAGCAATCCTTAGCAAGAAGAGCGAAGCAGGGGGTTTCACAATACCAGACCTCCAACTATACTACAGAGCAATAGTGACAAAAACAGCATGGTATTGGTACCAAAATAGGCAGGTAGATCAATGGTACAGAATAGAGGACACAGAGACAAACCCAAATAAGTACAGGTATCTCATACTTGACAAAGGAGGCAAAAACATGCAATGGAGAAAAGACAGCCTCTTCAACAAATGGTGCTGGGAAAACTAGAAATCCATATGCAGCAAAATGAAAATAAACCCATATCTCTCACCCTGTACAAAACTCAACTCAAAGTGGATCAAGGACCTAGAAATCAGACCAGAGACTCTGCACCTAATAGAAGAGAAAATAGGTCCAAATCTTCATCATGTTGGCCTAGGACCAGATTTCCTTAACATGACTCCCAAAGCGCAAGAAATAAAAGCACGAATCAATGATTGGGATAGAGTGAAACTAAAAAGCTTCTTCTCAGCAAAGGAAACAATCAGCAATGTGAAGAGAGAGCCTTCAGAGTGGGAGAAAATCTTTGCCACACACACTTCGGACAGAGCACTAATCTCCAGAATCTACCAAGTACTCAAAAATCTTTACACCACGAACACCAATAACCCAATCAATAAATGGGCCAAGGAAATGAACAGACACTTTACAGAGGAAGATCTACAAGCAATCAACAGATTTATGAAAAAATGTTCAACATCACTCGTTATAAGAGAAATGCAAATCAAAACCACCTTAAGATTTCATCTTACCCCAATTAGAATGTCTTTTATCAAGAACACAGGCAACAACAGGTGTTGGCGAGGATGTGGGGAAAAGGGTACACTCATACATTGCTGGTGGGAGTGCAAGTTGGTGCAGCCACTCTGGAAAGCAGCGTGGAGGTTCCATAGAAAACTTGGAATGGATCCACCATTTGACCCAGCTATCCCACTCCTTGGCCTTTACCCAAAGGACTTAAAATCAGATTACTACAGTGATGCAGCCACATCAATGCTCATAGCTGCTCAATTTACAATAGCTAGATTGTGAAACCAACCTAGATGTCCTTCAATAGATGAATGGATAAAGAAACTGTGGTATATATACACAATGGAATATTTATACACAATGGAATATTACTCAGCCATAAAGAAGAATAAAATTATGTCATTTGTCGGTAAACAGATGATGTTGGAGACTGTCATGCTAAGTGGGATTAGCCAATCCCTCAAATCCTAAGGCCGAATGATCTCTCTGATAAGTGAATGATGTTGCATAATGCGGAGTGGAAGGGAGGCAAGAATGGAGGAAGGATAGATAGCATAGATGGAAGGGAGGGGTGGGGTCAGGTGGGGGCGTAGGAAGAATAACAGAATGAGGCAGACATCATTGCCCTGTGTACATGTATGAATGCACAGATGGCGTTACTTTGCTTTGTGTACACCCAGAGAAACAATAGCTGTACTCCATTTGTGTACAATGAATCAAAATTAAATAAATTTTAAAAATTATTGAGATCCTTAAAGAAAAAAAAGAAAAATGACACAGACTGGCAGATTGGATTTGACAAAAAAACCCAACAGTATGCTGTCTTTAGGAGACTTTGGTCTTATGAAAAGAAATCCACAGACTGTAGGTGAAGGATTAAAAAAATAAATAAATATCACTCACATGGACTTTGTAAAACAGAAGAGATTTCCATCCTCAGATCAGACAAAGTGGACTTCAAACCCACATCAGTCAGAAGGGATAAAGGACATCTCATATTACTTAAGGGAATCATACATCAACAAAACATACAATCATAAATATATATACCCCAAACAATGGAGCATCTACATGCATCAAAACAAACTCTTTTCAATTTCAAGAATCAAATAGACCACAAGCCATTAATAACTTTAAAAACACCTCTCTCATCACTGAATAAATCCTCCAAACAAAATCGCAACGAAACTATAGAACTAAATAATACAATCAATGATTTAGACTTAACAGACATATATAGATTATTTCATCCATCATTGAGTGAATACACTTTCTTTTCAGCATCAGATGGTTTCGTCTCTAAAATAGACTATACGTTATGACACAAAGCAATTCTCAGGAAATACAAATAAAAGATAGTGGAATAAAACAGATATCATTACCCTATGTACATGTATAATTACATGAATTGTGAATCTACATCACGAACAACTATAGAAATGAAAAGTTGTACCCCATTTGTGTGCAATGTATCAAAATGCAGTCTGTAAAACTAAAAAAAAAAAACATAAATACTACCCTGCATTCTGTCATATCATAATTGGATGAAACTAGAAATCAATAATATCTATCAAAATGTATAAATGCATTCTATTGTCAAGTACAACTAATTAGAACAAATAATTTTTTTTTTGAAAAAGAAAAAAAAATTTGAAGCTACTCCAATAACTGGTGACTAAATAGCATGATACTGAATGATGAATGGACCGCATAAGAAATCAGGGAGGAAAGAAAAAAATACTTAGAGGTAAAATAGAATACCAATAAAACATATCAAAATCCCTGGGACAAGGGCTGGGGACAAAGCTCAGTTGGTAGAGTGCTTGCCTTGCAAGCACAAGGCCTGGGCTCAATCCCTAGCACTGCAAAAAAAGTCTCTGGGACATTATGAAGGCAGTATTAAGAGGAAAGTACATTGCCTTGAGGTCATACATTAGAAGAATAAAAAGTCAATAAATAAATGACCGAATATTACACCTCTAAGCCCTAGAAAAAGAACAAATCAATATCAAAAGCAGTAGAAGACCAGAAATAATTAAAATCAGTGCTAGAATCAATGAAATTGAACCTGAAGAAACAATTCGAAAAATTGACCAAACAAAAAGTTTGTTCTTGAAAAAAATGAATAAAATTGTTAGACTTTTAGCTACACTAACAAAGAGAAGCAAAGAGACAACCCCAATTACTAAAATTCATGATGAAAATGGAAATATCACAACAAACACTATTGAAATACAAAACGTAATTAGAAGCTATTTTGAAAAATCTTTACTCCAACATAATAGAAAACCTCCAGGACATAAATAAATTTCTAGAGATGTGAGATCCATGCAAATTGAACCAGGAGGACATGCACAATTTAAACACATCAATTTCAAGCAATGAAATAGAAGATGCCATCAAAGATATCAACCAAGAAAAGCCCAGGACCAGGTGTATGCTCTGCGGAGTTGTACAAGAACTTCAAAGAAGAATTAACACCAATACTACTAAAACTATTCCATGAAATAGAAAAGGAATGAACCCTTTCAAACTCATTCCATCAGGCTAGTATTACTGTGATAAGAAAACCACTCAAAGACACATCAAGGAAAGAATACTTCAGAACAATATACCTGATGAACATACATGCAAAAATTCTCATTTTGGCAAATCACATGCAAAAATATATTAAAAAGACAGTGCACCACTATTATGTGGGGTTCATCCCACAGATACAGTTTGGTTCAACATCTGGAAATCAATAAACGGAATTCATCACATCAACAAAGGTAAAGAAAAGAATCATATTAGCATCTCAATAGATGCAAAAAATGCATTTGACAATAATACTCTTCATGTTCAAAACGTTAGAAACACTAGGGATAGTAGGAATATACCTCAACATTGTAAAAGCTATCTATTTTAAGCCCAAGGTCAACATTATTCAAAAATGGAGAAAAATTGAAAGCATTCCATCTGAAAACTGGAACAAGACAGGGATGCCCTCTTTCACCACTTCTGTTCAATATAGTCCTTGAAACTCTAGCGAGAGCAATCAGACAAACAAAAAAAATTGAAAGTATTAAAGTAGGTAAAGAACTCAAACTATCACTCTTTGCCAACCACATGATTCTGTTTTTAGAAGATCTAAAACTTTCTACCAGAAATCTTCTAGAATTCATATACCAATTCAGCAAAGTAGCAGAATATAAAATCAATACCCATAAATCAAATGCATGCCTATACATAAGTGATGAATCCTCTAAAAGAGAAATTAGGAAAATTACCATATAGTCTCAAAAAAAATTAAAATACTTGTGAATCGATCTAAGAAAAAAGGTGAAAGACCTCTACAATGAAAACTACAGAACACTAAGGAAGGAAATTGAAGAAGACCATAGAAAATGGAAAGATCTCCCATGTTGTTGGATAGGCAGAATTAATAATGTCAAAATGGTCATATACCAAAAGCATTATACAGATTTAATGCAATCCCTATTAAAATCCCAATGAAATTCTTCATAGAATAGAAAAAGCAATCATGAAATTTATTTGGGAAAAAAAAGAGACCCAGAATAGCCAAAGCAATCCTTAGCAAGAAGAGTGAAGCAGAAGGCATCACAGTACCAGAACTTAAAACTATACTATAGAGAAATAGTAACAAAAATGGTAGGGTATTGGCACCAAAATAGACATGTAGACCAGTGGTACAAAATAGACAACACAGAGAAAAACCCACATAAATATGGTTGCCTCATACTAGACAAAGGTGCCAAAAACATACATTGGAGAAAAGATAGCGTGTTCAACAAATGGTGCTGGGAAAACTGGAAATCTATGAGTAACACAATGAAGTCAATATTCTACCTCTCACTCTGCACAGAAATCAACTCAAAGCAGATCAAAGACTTTGGCACTAGAATGGACACCGTGCACCTAACAGAAGACACAGTAGGCCAAAATCTTCATTTTATTCAGCTTAGAACCTAACTTCCTTAACAAGACTCCTCAAGCACAAGAAGTAAAATTAAGAGTCAATGAATGGGATGTTTTCAAACTTAAAAGCTTCTTCTCATCAAAGGAAACAATCAATAACATGAAGAGGAAGTCTACAGAATGAGAGAGTATCTTTACTACATGCACTTCAGATAGAGCACTAATCTCCAGGATATATAAAGAACTCAAAATTCTTAACACTAAAAAATCAAATAACCCAATCAATAAATGGGCTAAAGACCTTAACAGACATTTCACAGAAGAAAAAAAGAATCAATCATCAAACATATTCAAAAAAGTTCATCATCTCTAGCAATTAGAAAAATGCAAATCAGAGCTACTCTAAGAGTTCATCTCACTCCATTCACAATGGCAATTATCAAGAATACAAGCAATAATAAGTATTTTCAAGGATGTGGAACTTTGCTGGTGGGAGTGCAGATTGGTGCAACCACTATGGAAAACAGTATGAAGACTCCTCAGAAAACTTGAAATGGAACCACAATTTGACTCACTTATCCCACTTCTTCATTTATTCCCAAGGGACTTAAAATCAACATACTATAGTGAAATAGCCACATCAAGGTTTATAGCAGCAGCTCAATTTACAATAGCTAAACTATGGAACCAACCTAGGTGTCCTTCAACAGAGACATGGATAAAGAAAATGTGGTATACATGTATGTAATGGAATATTACTTAGTCTTAAAGAAGAATGAATTATGGCATTTGCCGGTTAATGGATGGAATTAGAGAATATCATGCTAAGTGAAATAAGCCAATTCCAAAAAATCAAATGCCAAAAGTCTTCTCTGATAAGCAGATACTGATCCATAGTGGGGGTATAGGGAAGAGTGAAGGAACTTTGGATTGTCCTGAGAGCAGTGAGGGGAGGTATGAGGTGGTGGGGATGGGAAGGACTGTAGAATGAGACTGATATTATTACTCTATATATACATGTAATATTACACTACTGGTGTGGCTCAGCACCATATCCAGCAAGAGGAATGAGAAGTTGTGTTCCATTTGTGTAAAATGTGTCAAAATGCATTATATTGTCTGTATAACCAATTAGAACAAATTTTAAAAATATATATTTTTGCTAATAACATATGGGTCATCTGTAGATCTAATCGCGTTAATTTATTTTTCTTTCTCATTTATAGTAAAATTTTGTCTTGCATCATTTTTATCTTTTTTATTATATGCTGTTTATTTTCTTGAAAAGTATTAATCTCATTTTTTAAATTTATTTTCTTGTTATTTTTTATCTGCTCTAATTAGTTGCACATGACAGTAGGGTGCATTTGTACATTTTGATAGATCATACATAAAAGGAGTACAATTTCTCAGTTTTCTGATTGTACATATTGTAGGGCCATATTGGTCATACAGTCATATATGTACATGAGGCAATAATGTCTGTTTCGCTCTACAATCCTTCCTACCCTCATACCTCTTCCCCTCCCTTCACTCCCCTCTACCTATTATAAACTAACTCTATTCTTCCCTAACCCTCCCCCGACTTATGGTGAATTAGCATCCACATATCAGAGAAAACATTTGGCCTTTGATTTCTTGGGTTTGACTTATTTCGCTTAGCCTGATATTCTCCAGCTCCATCCTACAAATGCCATAATTTCATTCTTTTTTAAAGTTCAGTAGTATTCCATCATATGTGTGTGTGTGTGTGTATATATATATATATATATATATATATCACATTTTCTTTATCCATTCAAGAGGGGCACCTAGGTTGGTTCCATAGTTTAGATATTGTGAGTTGAGCTGCTATAACATTGATCTACTCTAAGATTTCATCTCACTCCAATCAGAATGACAATTATCAAGAATACAAGCAACAATAAATGTTGAGGAGGATGTGGAGGAAAAGGTACACTCAAACATTGCTAGTGGGAATGCAAAATGGTACAACCATAATGGAAATCAGTATGGAGATTCCTCATAATATTTATTTTCTCCTCCAGAGAAGTCACAACCTTTCTTCTCTCAAGCATATGGAATGAAAAGATGAATTTTTAGTTTCTATCCTGAGCCAAGCTGCTGTAAGGTGGTCATACTTAGAAGGTTTAATTTTGTTGTCAATTGATATGTGGTTCTCTTTGCCCTTTTTGCCAACCCCACCTTTCACATGGTGCCGTGAAAGGCTTATTTCTTTGCTTTTGTCAGTATTTAATGACACAGTTTGGGCAACAGCTGTGGTTTAGTTTTAACATTTGAATTTACCTCCAATAAGGTTCTTGATCTGGAGAAACTGAGAAGATTTCTCTCTGCTTTTAAGCCTTGCTTTTACTGCCAATTACTCAAAAAAATCTCCATGGGTGAGAGTTGTCAAATTTTTATATCTATGTGCTTTCTTTCAGTTTTTGTTATTTTAAGTTGTTCTGCCACCCACTGGAGTCTTTGAGAGTTCTCTTGGTCTTTACTCAACCAAACAGTTGCCTGTGGCACACTTCTTTATCTTCTTGCATTTATAAAGACTGGGAATTTCGTCCCTAACTTGAAAATAGGAATTACTCCTTACCCACATATAAAGGTCTCCTATCTCTAGAATTTAGCTTGTTTCAATTTTTTAATATCAAATAGTCTTTGATGGCTTTAAATAAAACTATGGTCTTTAGTTTTTTTAGGTATGTTTTTATTATTAGGATAGAAATATGATCCTTAACAAACTTCTTAAACCAAACTGGAAATTAAATATGGGTTTAAAATATCACTGTATTTTATGCAACACATACGATTAATTAGATTAAAACAAACAAGAATGGAATATAAGAGAAAGAAGCTAGAAGATTATTGGAACATATAAGTGACTGATGATTCTGGATACTTTTAGGAAGGTAAAAGTGAAAATGAAGAGCTATTGAGAATTTCAAGATGTGTTTTGGAAGTAGAATTGACAGAATTTGAGGATAAGTAAAGGTGAAGGGCAAGAACACAGGGGAGGCATAAAAAAATTCCTTCATGTACTATAATATCAACTGATTAGATGATGGTCCCATCTTCTGAGATAATGAACACTGAAATAGAAACTGCATGAGTAGAGGAAAGAAGTAGAGTCAAGGAGTTAAACTGGAACCCCTGAAGTCAGTATGCCATCAATATATTCAGCCTTAGCTGCCAAAAGGCAAAAAGAATTGTTTACAATAGATACCTGAACAGGTGGTATACATTTGGGAGTCAGCAGTGTAAGAGAGTACTTTGGAACAAATTAGGGGTTGGAATATGTATACTGTAGCTATATTTTAGAGAATATCTTGCCAAACTCAAAAACATTTTCTTAAACAAGTGAGTGGTGCCTAAAAAGTCTCAAACACAATACCAAGTGTTGGTATTATACACCAATTTTGCATTGGAGAATTGACATGGGATGAGCAATTGCTGACCTTCTCAGCCTTTTAATCTATAGGAAAAAATGCAAATATAACATTATTTACAATGCTAATTATCCTCATGTTACTGTCTACATCTATGTCTATGCCTGCATATGCATAAAACCTGAAAACTCCAAGCAGCAATATACTACACACATATACACACACACATATATATATATACGCATATGTATTTCCAAAGCAGATACTAGCTTAAAGGTCTTAATTGCATTTGCACAAGGTGTTCTTTTTCAAATCATTCAAATTTGCCAATTCAAAGTACTCAATATTTATGATTTGAAAATTGCTGACTGAATAATTACACACTTGGGTAACTTCTGTTTCTTTATATTAAAAAGTCATTGCTTCATATCTTCAAAGCACTCCAAACTTCCTGCTTTGGTTAAATCACTGAGTTGCACTCTCTGGAATCTCTCTCTCGCACTGTAGTCTGTAAGTGTCTGTTAACCTACAGGTTCCACACTCTACCATTCCCAGATGTATCCCTCTATTCTGTACCACTAATGAGTCAAAATAAACTTATTTGGAGTTTCTCAGAGCTAATATGCATAACATTTTACCACTGGACTCTGCACACAATAAATATATTTTCTAATTTTTTTCATCTTTAAAAAGTACATATCTATGTGTATTATGTACATAATATCTCTGTGTCTGTATATTCTCTTTACCATTAACCTTTCCCTCTAATTTGATGACTTTGAAGCAAACTACAAACATATTATTATTTTATATTTCATATTTTTCATCCATGAGTATTAAAATATCCATTTAGTATTCAAATGTCCTTCTTAGCTAATTTTTTCTTCAAATCAGAATATTAAAAGTTCACATTCATTGTTTTTGGTTTATTGTGTCTCTTTTCCTCTTTTGTATTCTTTAACTTTGCTAGTTTTTTTGTTGTTGTTGTTCTCTTTTTCATTGTGTTTTATTTGTTTAAGAAATTGAGTCAGTGATCCTATAGGGCTCCCCACATTCTTCCAAGGTTTCATCTAGCCCTTTTCTCTTTCCATTGTCTTTTCTATAATTTTCTAACAAATATTTACATCTAGAAACTTGGTAATATACAGTTATGGCTTTTTGACCAGAATATTTCACATAGAAGGTGCTTACCATTCTCAGATGGAACAGTATGTCTGGTTATTGCTCTTTTAAGATGGATTAGAAAGTTCATGTGTCATTATTCTTCACTAAGTTTGCAATTAACAACATATTTAATGACTTAATAGTCATCTGGAACAATGTTTCAGCAAAATGATGACAGTCTGATATCACCATAAGAATCTTTTCCAGATTCTAAATATAAGGATATTTTCTTATCTTGTGTTTACTGATTTCTAGCATATTTACGTTGTAGTGAGAGCATATACACTGTACAGCTTTTTAAATTTATTGCCACAATTTATATACAGTGAAATTACACTTTTGACTATAAAATTCTTCAAATTTTGACAATTATGTTAAGTCCTGTAACCACCAGCCACAACAAGCAAGATGTAGAACAGGTAGGCAGACTCAAAGGTTGTCCTGGTCCTTTATATAAACTCATTCCTTCACTCCCAGCCCTGTTATCTACGATATTTTTTTCAGTCTCCAGAGTTTTACCTTCTGTAGAATACCATTATTATGAAACTATAAAGATTTCAGTCTTTTAATTCAATCTTTTTCCACCAAGTGTAATGCATTTCTGATCCACCTGTGTTCTTATGTGTTTCAGTATTTTGTCTTTTTTTGTGCTGAGTAGCAATTCACTGTACATACCATTAGCTTATTCACTTACCAGTTGAAGAATATTTTAATTTCCCTTTTCTGGGATTACAAACAAAGCTGCTATTAATGTTTTTGCATGAACACAAACTTTAATTGACTCAACTAAATACTTAAGACTGGGACCAATGTGTTGTATGGTAGATATAAGTTTATAAGAAATTGCCAAACTGTTTTCCAAAGTGGCTATACAATTTTGTATTTCTAACAGCAAAATAGCAGAGTTTAAATTGGTCCACATTCTTGGAACAGTTTAGTAATTTTAGAATAAATCTCTCTCTCTCTCTCCCTCCCTCTCTCTCTCCCTCTCTGTCTCTCTTTTCCTCTCTCTCTCTCTCTCTCATTTATCCTATCTTATCCTATTTTATCCTATCCTGGTCTATCCATTTATTTTAACCATCCTACTAAATGTATGGTGGTATTTCAGAGTTGTTATAAATTATACTTAATGACTAATGATGTTGAGTATATTTTATTTGAGGTTCAGTTATTGTTTTTATTTGTCTCTTCAAATATTTTGCCCATTTTGGGGAGATAAAATTGTTAATTTTATTACTGAGTTTTGAGATATTATAAGTACTTTACCATATATTTGCATTTTAAATGTTTTTAAAATATAATCAATCACAAAAAGGATTTTTTCAAAATGTATTTATTCATACCTATAATGCTATTATTGCACATGTGACTTTGCTATGGATTATTATGGGCCAAACATGCCTGCAAAGTTTTCTGAACATTTTCCATTTCAGCTGTTTAGAAATGGCACCCACTCATTCACAACTTTTCTTCCTTTTAAAGTTTTTATTACCCTATTATATTTATACATAATATGGGGGGTCATTTTGATACAATCATACATTTGTGGAATATAATTTGCTCCTTTACTGTCCTCAGTACTTTTGCCTTCCCTGCCTCCTTCCTTCCCCAGTGTCTCTTCCTGTGCTCTTCTGAACTTCTTTCTCCCATTCATTGTTTTTTAAATTGATGCTTTATAGATATACATAGAGGTGAAATTTACTGGGGTATATTCATGTACACACAATACATACTCACAAATTTTTCTTGAAGTATAAGGGAAAGGATAAACAAGTGTGTTGTGTTCATATGATGGAATTTTATTCACCTATCAAAAGGAATATTGTCACATGCTACTGAGAGGTAACATACAGGAGTGGTGGAAATATGAAGTTAAAGGAATAATATTACAAACTGGGCCCACTTTGCTTATGCTCATATGCTTCCTTTTAAAAAAAAACAATTTACCTGCAACCCTGTCTGGCTTACATCAATAGGGGATGTTACATTTCTTAGCATTTGTCCTGGTCTCTTCAGGAAAAATACAGGCCTGATATACTAGTAAAAAGAACATAAATTACCCTGAATGGAGGACGTTTGTGACCCTTACACAGACCAAGTTCCAGAACTTACACAGGTAAGACTCATTCTCCACAACCATAAAGTCTGTAAGAACAGTCTCTAATCATAACCCATCAGCATGAGCCAAAGTAACCCAGAGTTGCACTGGACTATGCACAGTGACTACTGATGTCATCCTGCTGTCCATCAGAAGTCAAGAGGTGGACCTAGAAGTTCTAGGAGTCTGGAAACTTCCCTGGTTTCCTCAATAAAGTTGGAGAGTAGGAGGGGCACACTGTCACTTTCCTGAGAGGACCACTCTCTCCCTTGAGAGTGTGCCCTTTTCCTTTTCCTATCCTTTCAATAAACTCATGCTTGATGCTCTGAACAATATATCTGAATGCTTACTGAGTTATCACAAACAAACAGTTTGAAAGGACTGCTGTGGCTGCCTCAGCTCCAGTAGAAGGCCCTTGCTCTGTAATGCTACAATGTGATTGAACCACAAAAATATTGTGCTAAGTGAAAAAAATCACACACAAAGCAAATCACAAATTGTATGATTTTATTCATATAAAACATGCAGAATTAGTAAATACATACAGACAGAAAATAAATTAGTGATTGACAGTTTGAGGAGAGTGGGAAATGGAAAATGGTTGTTAAGAGTAAGGGATTTCCATCTGAGATGAAGAAATACTTTGTGCAAGGTAGAAGTGATGGTTGTACAACATCACAAATGCCCATGAATTCTGCACTTTGACATTGTTTATGTTATGTGAATGTCACCTCCATGGGGATAAACATTAGTTTATCCCAGTTAATAAAAGCTGTGATCATGTAGTTTAACTAACACTCACCTGACATAATAAACCAAATTTTACTGCTAAATATTTCTTCCATTTTTCATCTAAAAATTTTTCCTGAGGTAGGGATCCAAGATGGTGGATAAAGGGAAGCTGTGCTTCCTATCACTCGATAACTCGGATTTCAAGCTGAAGAAAATCTGTTTCTCTGTGAGGAAGTCGCTGCTGCTCATTGATCCCCTGCTGTTTGCCCTATTTGTCCACCTCGATCATTCACAGTCTGCCAGCATATCAACTACTTTTTGAGTCCAAATTGCTCACTGATAGCCACCTATCATCCACCATTTGCCCTTTTGCCTTCCTTGTCCATGCCCATTGCCTGCCTTTTACCTACCCATCACTCATGGCCCAAGTCCACCTACCAATTGTCCACCAGTAACCTGCAAACCACCCACAGACTGCAAGTGGATCACCACTTGCTGCCTGCTGTTGCCTGGAAGTCCACTGTCATGATACCCACAGGTTTGGTTACATGTGGCTACTGCCATTTTGGGACAACAGTCAGGACCTGCAGGACTCCTAGCCTGACTGACCATGCCCCACCTCCAGGACACAACAGACCACACCCCACATGGATTTGGCACCCGTGCCATGCTCTGCAGCTCACCATTTGATAACACATTTGGAAGCCAGTGCAGCCATCTTAGATTATCTTGGAATTGGAAGCTGCCATCTTTAGGTAGGGCAAATCCCATCCTAAGATGCCTGCTAGAGACTGGAAGCTTATTGTCAGGTCATTATACGCCTATAGGGGGGAAACCACAATACCCCAAAACTGCACTGCTAGAGGGGAAGATATGTGAACAACATAAGAAAACAAGAAAAGTGTTCCAAACAAACCAAGATTCTATATTAATAGAATCCAATGACAGAACTGGAATGACAGAATCCGCATGGTAGAAGAAATGTCAGAAAAGGAGTTCATGATATACATAATTAATATGATTAATGAAGCAAAGGATGAGATAAGAGAGCAAATGCAGGCAATGAATGATCACTCCAATAAGCAGTTGAAAGGGCAACTGCAGGAAGCAGAAGATCATTTCAACAAAGAGACAGAGATTCTGAAAAAGAACCAAACAGAAATCCTTGGAATGAAGGAAAAAATAAAGCAAATAGAAAACTCCATGGAAAGCATCACCAAAAGAGTAGATCACTTGAAAGACAGAACCTCAGACAATGAAGAATGAATATTCAATCTTAAAAATAAAGCTGCCCAAACAGAGAAGATAGTAAGAAATCATAAACGGAAATTCAAAGAACTATGGGATATCATGAGAAGACCAAATTTAAGAATTATAGGGATTGAGAAAGGCACAGAAATGCAAACCAAAGAAATTAATAACCTATTCAACGCAATAATATCAGAAAATTTTCAAAACCTGAGGAATAAAATGGAAAATCAAGAGGCTTACAGAACACCAAATGCACAATATCACAACAGAGTTACACCAAGGCACATTATAATGAAAATGCCTAATATACAAAATAAAGATAGGATTTTAGAGACTACAGGAGAAAAGCATCAGATTACATATAGAGAGAAACCAATGTGTACATTAGCAGATTTACCAGCCCAGACTCTTAAAGCTAGAAGGGCCTGGAACAACATATTTCAAGCTCTGAAAGAACAAGGATGCCAACCAAGAATCCTATACCCAGCAAAACTAACCTTCAGATATGAAGACAAAATAAAATCCTTCCATGACAAACAAGTTAAAAGAATTTACACATAGAAAGCCTGTGCTTCAGAACATTCTCTGCAAAACATTCCATGAAGAGAAAATGAAAAACAACAATATAAGTAAGCAAAGGGAGGAACTGCCCTAAAGGAAAAGCCAATCAAAAGAGAAACCAAGTCAAGTTAAAAACCAAAACTAAGCCAAAATGACCAGGAATACAAACCATATCTCAATAATAACCCTGAACATTAATGGGCTAAACTCATCCCTCAAAAAACATAGACTGGCAGATTAGATTAAGAAGAAAGACCAAACAATATGTTGCCTTCAAGAGGTGCATCTCTTAGGAAAGGTCATCCACAGACTAAAGGTGAAAGGATGGAGAAAACCTACCATGCACATGGACTTAGTTAAAAAAGCTGGGGTTTCCATCCTTATATCAGCTAACATGTACTTCAAGCCAAAGTTAGTCAGAGAGGATAATGAAGGTCATTTCATGCTACTTAAGGGAGCCATAAATCATGAAGAGATAATGATTGTAAATATTTATACACCAAACAACAGCAAATACATGTACATCAAAGAAATCCTTCTCAGGAATCAAATAGACCACAACACAATAATTTTGGGTGAAATTAACTCTGCGGTCACCACTGGATAGATCTTCCAAACAAAAACTAAACAAACCACAGAATTCAATAACACAATCAATAATTTAGACGTTACAGACATATATAGAATACTCCATTCATCAACGAGCAAATACACTTTCTTCTCAGCAGCACATGGGTCCTTCTCTAAAATAGACCATATGTTATGCCACAAAGTAACCATTAGTAAATACAAAAAAAATACAGATACTATCTGGTAGTCCACCAGATCATAATGGAATGAAATTAGATATCAATGATAAAATAAAAAAAACAGAAACTACTCCAACATCTGGAGACTAAACAATATACTATTTAATGAAGCATGGATAACAGAAAACATCAGGGAGGAGACAAAAAATTCTTAGGGGTAAAGGAGAATGATGATAGAACATATCCAAATCTCTGGGACACTATGAAAGCAGTACTAAGAGGAAAATTTATTGCATTGAGTGCATTCAAGAAAAGAATAAAAAGTCAACAACTAAAGGACCTCAAAGCCCTGGAAATGGAAGAACAGAATAGCACCAGAAGTAGTAGAAGACAGGATATAATTAAAATCAGAGCTGAAATCAATGAAACTGAAACAAAAGAAACAATTCAAAAAAATGACAGAACAAAAAGTTGGTTCTTTGAAAAAGTAGACAAAATAAATAAACCCTTAGCCACACTTACAAAGAGGAGAGAGAAAACTCAAATTAATAAAATTCATGATGAAAAAGGAAATATCACGACAGACACCACTGAAATACATAACATAATTAGAAACTATTTTGAAAATCTATACTCCAACAAAATAGAAAATCTCAAAACATAGACAAATTTCTAGAGACATATGATCCCCCAAACTGAATCAGGAAGACATACACAATATAAACAGATCAATTTCTAGCCCCGAAATAGAAGCAGCCATCAAAAGCCTACCAACCAAGAAAAGCCGGGGACCAGACAGATTCTCAGGTGAGTTTTACAAGACCTTCAAAGAACTTACACCAATACTCCTGAAAGTATTTCATGAAATAGAAAAGGAGGGAACCCTTCCAAATTCACTCTATGGAGCTAGTATCACTCTGATTCCAAAACGAGACAAAGACACATCTAGAAAAGAAAACTTTAGACCAATATCTCTGATTAATACAGATGCAAAAATTCTTAACAAAATTCTGGCAGATCACATACAAAAATATATTAAGAAGTTACTGCACCACGATCAAGTGGGGCTCATCCCAAGGACTCAACATCCAGAAATCAATAAATGTAATTCATCACATCAATAGACTTAAGGTTAAGAATCATGATTATTTCAATAGATGCAGAGAAAGAGTTTGACAAAATACAGCATCTACTCATGCTCAAAACACTAGAAAATATAGGGATAGTAGGAACATAGCTCAACATTGTAAAGGCTATTTATGCTAAACCCACTGTCAACATCATTCTTAATAGAGCAAAACTGAAAGCATTCCCTTTAAAAACTGGAACAAGACAGAGATGCCCTCTGTCACCACTTCTATTCAACATTGTGCTTGAAATGCTAGCCAGAGCAATTAGACAGACCAAAGAAATTAAAGGGATATGAAAAGGAAAAGAAGAAATCTAGCTGTCACTATTTGCCAATAATATGATTCTCTATTTAGATGACCCAAAAACTCTACCAGAAAACTTCTAGACCAAATAAATAAATTCAACAAAATAGCAGGATATAAAATCTACACACATAAATCTACTGCATTTATATACATAAGTGATGAATCATCTGAAAGAGAAATGTGGAAAACAACTCCATTCACAATAGCCTCAAAAAATAAAATACTCAGAATCAATCTAACAAAAGTTGTGAAAGACCTCTACAATGAAAACTACAGAAATTAAAGAAAGAAATTGAAGAAGACCTTAGAAGATGGAAAGATCTCTAGTGTTCTTGAATAGGCAGAATTAATATTAGTAAAATGGCCATATTTCCAAAGGCACTATACAGATTTAATGCAATTCCAATTAATAGCCCAATGACATTCCTCATGGAAATAGAGAAAGCAATCATAAAATTCATTTGGAAGAACAAAAGACCCAGAATAGACAAAGCAATCCTGGGCAGGAAGAGTGATGCAGGTAGTTCACAATACCAGAACTTAAACTCTACTATAGAGCAATAGTAGCAAAAACAGCATGTTATGGGCACCAAAATAGACAGGTGGACCAATGACACAGAATAGAAGACACAGAGACAAACTCACATATGTACAGTTATCTCATATTAGACAAAGGAGCCAAAAACATACAATGGAGAAAATATACCCTCTTTAACCAATGGTGCTGGCAAAACTGGAAATTCATACGCAGTAAAATGAAATTAAACCTTTATCTCTCACCCTGCATAAAACTCAACTCAAAACGGATCAAGGATCTAGGAATTAGACCTGAGACCCTTCACCAAAGAGAAGAAAAAGTAGGCCCGAATCTTCATCATGTTGGCTCAGGACCAGACATCCTTAATAAACCCCAGATCATAAAAAATAAAAGCAAGTATCAATAAATGGGATGGGGGCTGGGAATATAGCTCAGTTGGTAGAGTGTTTGCCTGGCAACCACAAGGCCCTGGTTTCAATCCCCAGCACCACAAAAATAAATAAATAAATAAATAAATAAATAAATAAATGGGAAGGATTCAAACTAAAAAGCTTTATTTCAGCAAAGGAAACAATCAATAATGTGAAAAGAGAGCTATAGTGGGAGAAAATCTTTACACATACACTTCAGACAGAGCACTGATCTCCAAAATTTATAAAGAACTTACAAAACTTTGCACCAAAAATACAAAGAACCCAATCAGTCACAGAAGAAGATATACTGGTGATCAACAAATATATGAAAAAGTGCTCATCAACTCTAGTAATTAGAAAATGAAAATTAAATCACCCTAAGATTTTATCTAACTCCAATTAGAATGGCTATTATCAAGAACACAAGCAATAAGTGTTGGCATGGATGTGGGGGGAAAGGCATACTCATAGATTGCTGGTGGAGTTGCAAATTGGTGCAGCCACTCTGGAAAGCTGTATGGAGATTCATCAAAAACTTGGAATGGACCCACCATTTGACCCAGTTATCCCACTCCTCAGTTTATACCCAAAGGTCTTAAAATGATCAAAGTATAGGGATGCAGTCAGTTATGTTCACCGCTGCTCAATTCACAATAGTTAGATGCCCTTCACCAACCTAGATGCCCTTCAATTGATGAATGCATAAACTGTGATGTATGCACACAATAGATTATTGTTCAGCCATAAAGAAGAATAAAATTATGGCATTTGCTGTTAAATGGATGGAGTTGGAGAATATCATGCTAAGTGAAATCAGCCAGGCCAAAAAACCAAAGGCCAAATGTGTTCTCTGATAAGTGGATGATGATACATAATGGGGGGTGGGGTGTGGGGGGAGGTTGTAGGGGGAAACAAGAGAATAATGGAGGAACAATGGATGGAGTAGAGAAAAATTGGGTGGTAGGGGGTGGGAGAAGGAAAGATAGTAAACTGAGACAGACATTATTACCCTATGTACATGTATAATTACATGAATGGTGTGAATCTACATTGTGTATGACCATGGAAATTAAAAGTTATACCCCATTTTTGTACAATGAATCAAAATACAGTCTGTAAAAATAAAAATTAGAAAAAATTAAAAGCAACTGTGCTATATATAAAACAAAATTTTTTTCCTGAATGTCTCTTCTTTCAATCTCAATAACTACAAGATATATAGTGGCAAAATAATATAACATGTAACTGTAAACACCTCTATCACAACAATATGTAGGCCTTTGCATGATTTTAGTGTGGTGGAAGGTCTAGAATTAAGGCTTTTCAATTTTCACCCTGACATCTGATAAAACTGAATCGGCCTTGATTAGTCTAATGGCCGATCCCCTCCCTACACTGCTTCTGTGCGTAGGGTCTCCTACCTAAACAACTGTCCTTATCAAAGGACCCCTGCATAAGCCAATCACATTATTTCTAAGATCTAGGGCTTCCCTCCTAATGTGACAGAGTCTACTTTCCAGTCTTTGGCAGTACACCCTGTTCCTGAGTAGTTAGGAACTCTTGATTCATTGCTTAAGAGCTGCTTCCGTTGGGTAAAGAACTCTGGAGTCTCTTTGCATTACAGACACCCAAAATATAGGTTAAGTTAATGTATATATTAGTTCACAATTCAAGGCATCAGTAGAATACTTTTAATATCTGTTAGAGTTCTACACATCACTAATAGTGAGTGACCAGAGCACACATTTTATATCTCAGAAAATCCAATGCTGAGGTCTACAGAAAGCTGTTCAATGGAATTTCCATTCTACCTCCCAATTCAGTTGTCTTGAGACATAAAAGGCTCCTCCATGACTACTACTTGAGTAATAAAGCAGTGAATGGAGTTGGGGATATAGCTCAGTTGGTAGGGTGCTTGCTTCCCAAGCACAAAGCCCTGCGTTCAATCCCCAGCACAGCAAAAAAAAAAAAAAAAAAAAAAAAAAAGTTGTGAATGGTCCTTCTGTGGGGTATCATTGTTGCTAAGGGCATTGACTGGTCTGAGTCATATTCACACTTCCCAGGGTATGTATCCTCTAGTCAGTGACACATAATCCCTTCATTGCTTTTATTGGTCACAAAGGGAAACACCTGTAGAGTTTATACTTTTTAGAACTTCCCCCAATGGCAGCCTTCTCCTGATCCAGTACCCACTTATTTTTCTAGGGATATACTCATTTTGTCAAAGTCCCACTAATCACCAAGGTTTAAATGGCATCAAAGTGTCATGGAGTCATTGTAATATGTGGTCATTGAAATGAAGTTTCAATATTACCTGCTGCTCTGACATCTAAAATTGGGAGGGCCATGCATGGCTTCAGCCCAAGTTTTTCTCCCACTCTACTCATACAGTAAAGGTCTTCTAGCTCACCAACTCTCCTCAGTGAGACTAACTGTAATCCCCACATATTGCTGAGTAACAGGATTCAGCTTTCTGCCAGTTCACAGAAGTATTCAAATTTGTTAATCACAGTCTCACCTAGGAACCAGGGGCACTCTTGATCCTGAAAGCCTGTCTCCCACAGCTCCTGAGACTTTTACTCTTTGAGGGCTTGGCTTGCAGAGTCCTCTATCCCCATGCCGCGAGTATATATGACTAGTAAATGGCCTAAAATAATCATGTTTGTTTTCAATTAAAGAAGAACTTATTCATTTATTGCCTATCCCAAGTGTAGAGAATACTGTCACAGATTTAGAATAACCCCTATGAATCTACCACAACATATTAATAATTTAAATACTTGTTAAAATAATAAAATATGCTTATTTTTAGGTTAACTCAGTCCTGACTAGAATTGATCATAATATAATGAAAAAATGGTAGAGAGATGAATTATTTTTAAAAAAAGATGAGTGATTTGGTACTAAAAATCAGATATGTAATTGAGAAGAGTTAAAAAATGGTAATTTTTTTTCAGGTGTCAGAATCAATTATTTTTTGAGGAATTTATAGCAGCTTCATAAGTTTCAAGAAGTAAACCAATCTTTATAGATTGATTTATTCAGAACAAATTAGATTGACTTTATTCTCTTGTTTTATTTCTAATCTTTAACAGTTCCATCAATCCTATTATATATGTGCACGTTTTTCATATTGTTTTTATAATTGTAAAGGTAATTAACATACATTATGCATACTTTTGAAAATGGAGAAAAAGGCAAAGAAAAACCTTAGTACCACAAATAAAATATGATTACCTCTATAAAAACTGGTATTTATAAAGCTTGTTCAGTATTTATGACTAAAGAACTAAAGTTTGATAGTAAGACCAAAATATAGTAGATGAGATAGTGTGTTTCCTGAAGTTCTAGAATCAGCGTATCAGTGGTTTTCTGTTGCATTTTCTTCTCCTTCTCCTTCTTCCTCTTCCTCTCCTTCTCTTTCTTCTTTCTGCTTCTGCTTCTTCTGTGTGAGAGCTAGGCACTTGGGATTTATCCCCATTGGGTTAAACACTAATTGGTGCCTAGGAAAACTTGCGGTGAGATAAGAAGTTCTCTAAAAGAATATGATAAGGAGGGAAACAGGGAGGGGGAGCTAGCAACTTCTATCTCCAACCCCTGGGAGATGATCTGAAGAAAGTGACCTTCATTTGGTTATAAAGTAAAGGAATGTATTCATGAAACATCTGAGGAAAGCCACCTGGGCAGGCAGCATGCATGCAACATATGATATATATATCCCAGCTCTGAGACAAAATAAATCTTTCCTTAAGTTATTTTTCTCAAATATTTGTCACTGCAACAAAAAGCTGATGAACACGTCTTTTTAAAAACATGTCAGTCAGGCCCACTTAGTTTTGATCAAGACCAGTAAGAGTTGTGAAAGCTGATGATATCAAAATGAAATTGTTCTTGTCAAGCTCAGACCAATAAACGGAGAGAAGGCATGCCTCTCTTTCTGAAAGACTTTCTAAAGGCCCACAAGAGATTCATTTTTGTTTTAAAGGTACTCCATGAAAGAAAAGTTTATCTTTAACATTCTTTTCAACTGAAACAATTCAGAGATGTTAACTCAACAGAACACTTGCCAAGCATGAGCTAACCACAACTTCTTTCACCAGTTTGTAGGAACAATGGATTTTGCATTGAGGTCGTTTACTTAAACTTCTCCCTTTTTGCCTTTAATACTTCTCCTCAACTTGAATTCTTTCAGTGTGCCCATATTTTACTGTGCATGTGCACTCTTTACTATGCTCTTTTCTTCCCAAATAAGTATCATTATTCTTTGGGGAATGTCTCTGATTGCTCTTTAGGTTGACAGAAGAAATAGCAGAAATCCTCCACTAAAGACTATATAGGTCAGAAACAACATAATGGGGTTAATTAAACAACAATTAACTCGACCTTCACAGAGGTGGAGTTTCAGAAGAAAAGAGCAGCAAAGGACCTAAGAGGTTCATCTGTCCCATGGGCAGGTTCCCCTCCTGAGCCCATTGTCAAGAGAACTGGATTTGATTTCATTAAGGTATATTCCCATGACAACCTCAATGATTATTATGAGCTGGGCATGCTCTGATGTTGGGAGTGACCGCCAATCAATCTGTACATCTGAAGACACTCTAAGTCAAAGCACAGCCCTCCTGGACAACAGACATGTGCCGGATAGGGACTCCTCCTGCAGCAGCCTGACACCTGCAGAGCAGGCTTCCCCAACTAAGGTGGCACAGCCAGGGCCTCCCCTGTCAAAATCCTCCTCTGGGTAATAGTGAAGAATATAGTGCATTAATATACAGCCCTTATTATACCAGGAGTCAGAAGGGGCAGCAGAAATGGGCTAAAGTCAAACCTCAAGATGGGTACTCTGGGATGGGGCAGGTTCTGGATAAGGGCTGTAGAAGTTGTATAGGTACTGTTTCAACAAACAACTTATGAAAAATATCTATTTGCTTGTCTATTTGGTGTGTTATACACACAAATGATTAAAATTGCTGTACGTATATGTATATATGTGCATGTACTTTCATTTTGCTAAAATAATTTGCCTGTCTACATGTCTATTTACATGCATATGTGTACATTTGTATAACTGTATCAGTGCTTCTCAAAGCAGAACAAAAATTTTGTTAAAAAGTATCACTAGAAAATAAACATGAGGAAGGAGGTCTGTGGATGAATTTTGGAAATGTAGATACAGAAGAGGGGGCTCTCTACTTCACGTTGTCTCAGAAACCTAGTATGTACCACATTTCTCAGATGTATTTAACTGCGGAAAGTTTACTGCCAATGAAACTGGACTTTCAGCGTTAGGTTCCGTAGCGTTGCAGCAGACCCCAACCACCTGCCAGGGCCTTATTTCCAGGTTCTTGTCTCATGAATTTGAAGAACAGAATCCACAGAGGAGGAAGAGTGAGCATAAGATTTATCCAACTGAGAAGAGACAGAGTTCCTACAGAATGAGACAGGACCTGACAGTGGTTGCCACTTAAGTGTGCTAGTATAGGCTTATGTAGCTACTGGTAGGTTTAATGTTTATGCTAATCAGGTGTTGGAAAAGTACCAAAGTTATTGGTCAAAATCTATGCTAAATGGGTATTGGAATAAAAGGTCACTGGTTTGCCCTTGAATCTGTAGCCTTCACTCAGGTCTGTTCTGCCTACTATTCTCATCACTCTGGGGCAAAGGAGTTGAACAGAATGCTTGGGATGTTTCCACAGGTTAACCTCCTGGAGTTCCATTTACATTTAAAAAGCCTATCCTATCTTCCTCACCAAGGTATCTATTAGAAAAGCTGATAAGCAAGGAGAATTAAGGATGATCCCTTCTGGGTGATGAAATTATGCATGCTTTGCATTTTTGTTTGCTTGCTTGTCTGAATTTTAATATTTTCCTACAATGAGTGTATATTGCTTTTGTAATGAAAGAAAAAAAGTATTTAAACAAAATGCAGAATGGTCTTGCTTCAGGTCAGATCTGATTTGTGGAATAGTGGGAAGGATTTATCTGAGGGTTAGGGAGAAGTGGCTTATCTCTGGGGTGGCAGAAGGAGGCAGAGCTTGGGCCCAGATAGTGTGGAGTGGATGTGGTCACAGTCACAGAAATGGCTGCCTCCTCCCAGTTTCTCTCTATTCCTTTCTCTCTTTCTCTTAAGGTTTTTTGAATACCTGATTCTTTCCCAGGTTTTAGCAATGAGAGTACCAGAAGGAGGCAAAGATGAAACAGGAGGGGATATATGTTTTATTTTTAACAATTGTTGTTTCTCTTTAGTCCCTACAGAGGACCTATAGACAGAATCAAAGCTGGAAATAAATTGTCAGCAAATTAGACCACAGATATTTATTTCTCTGAGCGGTAAATGAAGACTTAAGGTGTGGATCAGAGGGAAGAAGACAGTGGAGTCCAGCGAAAGGCTACTGCAGATCTTTTAGAATGTCAGGTGTCCCTTCACCTTCAAGTCACTGACCTCACCTTCATATCCAGTCAGGGGGTAGGAGCTGACCCTCCCAGCACTGAGGGCATCATCCTTGCTTTCTCATCTGCTGCTGAGGTAATCAGCCACTGCATGGGAACATGGGGGAGATGGTTGAGAATACTTTTTATTTTAAAACTTTGCTCTATTACAACATCTCAGAAAATTCTGTTCTCCAAATGGAGGATTATTTTGTAGACTCAGATTCTACTAACCCATGTGTCCCCAAACTCTTCTGCTTGAAGAGTCTCCTAGCTTGTGAACTCTGGGCTTATCTTTACCTTTTTCTTCTATTGACAGCTTCCCACTGAGTTCCAGACCCTGGCCTCTCTTCCACAAGGAGGCATCTCCTTAATTGCATTTGCATCTCCTCCATCAGTGTCAGTCAGATTGACTTCCCTAGTTATGGAATGTATGACACCAAATCAGACCTGGCACAGAGCCCCATGGGAAGGAGTAGGAGGGACAAGAGAAGAATCAACAGGGTTTGCCTACTGGATGAGGGGAGGTCTCTGCAACTTTCTTTTTTTGATCTGCCAAGAGTTCAGCAGACATGAAGTAAAGGCGTGCTTCACTGATGATGCTGAAAGAGGAGGGGAAGGTGAAGAAGAGGAGTAAGAGGGAATAAATAAGAGGGATTGAGGAAGCACTGTTCAGAGGCTGGTTTTTGAGTCAACTTCCTGTCATGCCTCATTACTTCAGGGAATTTATGGAGCCTCTGTGGGGTTTCTTGAGATGCTCGACATGTGTTCAAACAGAAGATTTATATTCCATTAAGAAATTATTTACATGAAGTTCTGATAACCAAGATGGAGAAAGGGAGGTGGGAATGATGTTACAGGAGGTGCATTCCTTGCTGATTGAAGACGCAATGAATATAAGAAGCAATGTCAACATGAAAGGCACAGGAAGATTTCTGCTCTGGTGTCTGCCCTCTGCTGATTTCTTCAAATATTCCTTTACATAACACAAGTGAAAGTTTAGCAGTCAATTTTGCTCAACTTCCATATCTCCCTGATGCTGCCCACACACTTGGCCTTGATCACATCATGAAAAAGCTCTTTCTCACACACACACACACACACACACATTCTCTCTCTCTCTCTCTCACTCACAGGAATCTCTTCAAGTTAAAACAGGAGGAGAGGTGATTTATGAGAAAGGAATCATGCATTATAAAAAAGTTACAATGATGGTAAAGACAATGTGTATATGCCCTTTACTCAGTTTCCTTAACGTAAATATCTTACAATAATCTGGCACACTTGTTAAAAATGAGGTATAAATAGTGGTACAATATTATTAAACTACACACTTGAATCAAATCTTACATATGTTGTTACTAATGTTGTTTTTAGTATGCTTTTGCTATCATTTCAAGATACTTGCCTTAGATTATAATTCCCTGTCCCATTCCTAATGTTATACTCCCCAAAATGATTCTCGAGTGCCATCAGGAGAGTCAGCCCCGCCTTAATCCCTTCCCCCACTCTAAAGCCCACCCTAATCCCTTCCCTCCCTATAAATGCTGGAAACTAACAAGCCATCCCCCTCCCCCCACTTTTAGAGTGGTCGTTACTGGCCAGCTTAAAAAATAAAAAAATAAAGACTTCTTTTGGCTTTATGTGAATGGCTTGGATGATTTTATTTTCATCAGGTATTACCCTATAATCAAACATTTCTCAAAAAACTCCTCAATTCCTTATATTGGATACTGGTCATTAGAATTGAAGAGTTGGGTTATGGCATCCTCAGCATTTCTGGAGTGTCACTGCTTTTAGATCCTCTTAGTGGGCATAGGTAGGAGATATGTGTATGTCTATTAACCCTTATATGCTCACTTACCAATGGATGCATTGATAAACTACACTGTAAAAATCCCTTGTGTGACCTATTTTGTTAGCCATTTATCATTCCCTCAGCCCCCAGCAACAATTTGTCAATTTTTCATTCCTATACTTCCATCTTTTCCAGAATGTCATCTAAATAATATCAAAAGTGTCTGTAGCTTTGGGTGCTTGCTTCAATTAGAAAAATGAATATAAGAATCATCTGCCTGGTTGCATAAATCATTCTTTCATTTCATGAGCAGTATTCTATATTGTGAATATTTAAGAATTAGTTAATCTATTCACTTTGAGAAGAATATTTTGGTTGTTTTCTGTTTGGGGCCTTTACAAATAAAGTAGCTATAAACATTAACATAATGGTGTTTTATGTTAAAATACATTTTAAATTCACTCGGAAATTATTAGATCATATATGTTTAATTTTATAAGACATTTCCAAATTATTTTCCAAAGTGTCTGGATTTCTCCCAGTAACAAATGGAGTAATGCAATTTAGAGCAATCTAATAGGTATTCAGTGGATCTCATTGTAATTTTAATTTCATTTCCCTTATAACAAATGATGACTTTTAATGCTTCTTTCCTATCCATATGTTTTCTTTGGTGAAGTGAGTATTCAGCTCTTCTGCCTATTTTAAAAATTAAGGTTTTTATTGTTGAATTTTAAGCCTTACTTCTGTAGTTTAAGTAAAAGTCCCTTATCTGATATATGCCTTACAAATATTTTATTTTTCCTTGATGTGCAACTTCTTTTCATTCTTTTAGCAGTATTTTTTACAGAGTAAAAAAATTAATATTGATGAACTCTAATTTTTTAATTTATTTCTTTGATGGACACTGTTTTGATATCGCTTTTCTTTTTTTTTTTTTTTTTCCAAATAATGGTAATCATATTATTGCTCTTATCTGAGCACCTAGAACAATGCCTGGGAAATCGTTTTAGTTACCTAGAAGATGAGTACATAAAAGAATGAAGAAATAAATTAATAACAATTCCTGGTGGGAAATTTTCTTACAAAAGAAAAATTTTCTGAGATTAGCTCTAAATGCTCACTCCTTCCAGGACCCCATCAGTGAGATTCCTATTGAAATATGGTTTCTCTCCCCCTTTCAGGAGTTGAGTGGAGTTCTTTAGTAGAGAACGTGTACGTTACAGAAGCAGCCTGCCTTGCCAGGATGTCTTAGGGAGCAGAGGCCTCAGAATGAGAAGGAAAGTGCAACGCTGTTTGCAGGTCTCCTGGGGGAAGTTGCTAAGGCAGAAGGAACCTGCCACACAAGGATCTGCAAAACCTGGCCAGGAAGGAGTTGCTTTCTTGAAAAAACAGCTATATGTACTTGTGATAACAGTAGGTTTATATGAAACCCTGAAACAATTTGGATTAAGTAAGAGTAGTGATTACAGGATCTCCTTAGGCAAAGTAAAGCAGGCCATCAAAATAATGCCAAGGTTCATATGGATGCTGGGACTACAAGTGTAGTGTATTAAATCATAGATGTTTATTACTTCAGATGGCACTAAAGAGAGATTAAATAGTCAAATCAATGTTGCCTTGATTACTTATCTGTGCAGAAAACATTTCTCAAATATTCATAATGTGATTAGTTCATATTGAAACACACAGTAACTTTTGCTTACTGATGTTAAAGATATTTAAATGAACTTTCTCATTTGTTAGTGTTCTTTCAGAAAATAAAAAAATTGTTGTCATATCTGAAGAAAGTCATAAATGGAAAATCAATAAGTTGGTTCGACATGCAAAACTTTCTTGGAGTTCTTCAGCTTTGTTCTCAACAAAAATAGCAACTGCCCTTTTTTCCCTAGAGAAATCTGAATTTGTCAGCAGCTTCCATCATCATCATTGTTGCTGTTGTTATTATTATTAACTATTGTTCATTATTACATAGCCACTATATACTGTCTTGGGTAGACTACATAGAATTTATAATTTTAACAGAAAAAACTGACAGCAAGGACAAAAAAGCATGCATACCCACACATTCACACGTTTGGGCTTAGAAAATGATACTTCTAAATGTGTCACTTTGTATGCTGATTACTTCCAAAAGAGCACTTGGGGAACAGCAAATGCGAGGGGAGTAATTTTCTTTGAAGTTTCATTACATGACCAAAGGCAGAAATTAAATTGCCTTGGATCTTCCTTTGGGGACCCTCATTAACCAGGGAAAATCAACCTGTGTCACAGGACACAGGACACTGGAGTAGAATACTATGCCTAAGGAGGACTTTGCTACAGACCACTTAATGTTCTTTTGAGGATTCTTTCACCTTTTCCAAAGTAATTTATTCTTCCTGCACCCCTCTTCTACTTCCCTTGTGAAAGAGGCATATAAACTTTTAGTTTTCACCAAGTTATTGAGTAGTCACTTTTCTTTCACATGATTCTTTCATACATGTAATAAATTTGTAAGTGTTTTCTCCTATTAACTGATCTACTGCAAGTTTACTTCATAGGCTTTGAAACTTCAGAGAGAAAAAAGAAAGTTTTCCATTCTTCCTTCCACAGTGGTAGTGTGACAGAGAATGTTTTCAGTGGTTTTAGGTCTTCATTATTCCCTTTGTTTTCTCCTTCTCCTTTTCCTTCTCATCCTTTTGCTCCCTCCACTAATGTGATTGAGAAAGTTGATGCAAATAAAAGAGGACAGTAGGAGAATTCTGGGCAATGCTGGATAAGGTGCAGTGTGGAGAGCTCAGATGGTGGGTAAAGTTGTCCAGAAAAGTAGTGAAAGAGATATTTTGAAGATATGCTAAATCTTGCTCAACTCTTTTTGTCTTCTTCCTCTCTAGACCTCTCCCTTTGGTTTTCACTTTTCTTTTGTGGGGAGTGAGAATGTGACTAGCAAAAATAAATCAGTCCAAATTTTGTTTTCTGTCTCCAAGATTACTACTTGTTTTCCAATTTTGTACAGAGTGCTCTAAACCCAAGAACAGAGCAGCAGAATCTTATTGTCATCAAGAAGACTCAGGCTCTGACCTTCAGGAAAGAGGGGAGAGACTATGTCTCCTTATTTCCATATTTCTAAATGTATTTAAGAATGGATCTCTTGTGTGAAGACCACACCTTTCATGGTGAGAGAAAATGTATGGCATGGCCATTTAACCCTTTTCCCATGATCCTTTCTGAAACTGTCAATCAAGAGAAATCCTTGCCAACAGTATAAAAGACAACGCAAGCTAGAGCAAGCTGGATGAAGAACAATCCTAACTGGGCTCCAAGATCATTCACATTCCCACAAGTTATTTTTGTCACAGTTGTGGGTGATAAATCCCCACATGTTATGGTCTGGAGATGAGATGTCCATCAAGGATTCATATGTTGAGGATTTGACTCCCAACACAGCAATGTTCTGACACAGAACTTTGGGGAAACAATGGTAGCATGAGAGTACTGACCTGATCAGTGGATTAATCCATTGATGGCTGAATGAACTACTGGGAGGTGGGACTTGGTTGAGGGAGTGAGACCTCCGATCGTGAACTTGAGAACTATATCTTGTCCCTGGCTGCTCCCCATGTGCCTTTCTGCTTAAGCTACCAGGAAGTGAATAGCTTTGCTCCATAACACCCTTCCTTATTGTTGTTCTGTGTCACCTCAGTCCCAAAGCAATAGAGCAAGCTGTCAAAGACCTTTGACACAATGAGTCAAAGTAAATCTTTCCTCCTCTAAGTTATTTTTCTCTTATTTATCACAGAAATTCAAATCTGACTAACACAAATGATGAAAATCCCCTCAGGTGAAGATCTTTTTATCTCTTTAAGTACTTTCTCTGTCAAATCCACAGCCAGATGCTGCACAGAAGTACAAGGGACTATCCCAAAATATATATGGAAGAAGTCAGTGGTTAATGATCAAAAACACTTTGGGGTATGTTGTGAATACTTCTCAGAGGTTGCCATAGAGTTGAGTTCGATAGCTCATAGCAACAACCATTACACCCTTGGATGGCCTTTACTCATTTTTACTTCAATTTTTGCTCCACCATTGTACCTTCCTGGGACTCCCAAGTAAATGATGTCCCTTAAATCACTATCTCAGGCTCTGGTTTTGCCATCAGTCAGAGTATAGGAGTTTTTCACCTTCTCAACTTTTCTTCTCAACTTCTCACCTTCATAAGTCACTTTGCCTACAGAGCAAGGACTTAACACTGTGAGAATGAAAAAGAATATTAAAGTCATAGATTTGAAACAACGAAATAAATATAGATCTATGAGTTCATAAGTTAATTTTTAAAAAATATTTCACTATATTGAATAAAACTAGCATACCAACTCATTAATCTAAACGTTGATAAAGAAAATGAAATAATTTTGCACCTTTATTTTTATACTATCTCTTCTCTATGAGCATTATTGTAGATCTCCAAATAGTTAATAAGTAAAACTGACCTTTTGGGGAATGATTCCATATTTTTTAAAAAAACTGAAGAAATAACAGAATTTTAAAAATTGACATTTCCCAACAATTAATAAAATAATGCATCTAGGCACTTATCATCTAGGCTAAGGTCATTAAGCAGAAAATCAACGGAACATTTTATAATAGAGAAATTAGGAACTGCTTGAGCCACTGACCAATTATAAATCACTAAATGGTGAACAATTAGACTGTATGTGACTCACGATGTAATGTAGGAGAAAGAAACCAATATCATCTATAAGATATTTTTTGTCTCAGGCAGAAGGTTTCAGTCTAACAAGGACTCTCAGCATAACTGCACATGTATAAGGCTAGCATAGCCACTGAAATCACATTGAGGTAATCGGTCACATTCATAATGTGGGACATTTTGGAGGGCAAATAACCTAGTTTATTTAAGAAATCAATAACTTCAAGTAAGAAAGGATGAGATGGTACAAAATCAAAGAAACTTAAATGGAATAATGAAATGCAATATAAGTAGGTATAGTCCTTATTAAAGCTGACCAACTGTAAGAAGGAGTCATGGCGACAAGGGACAAACTTCGAATATGGATATCACGTCTTCCTCCTCCACATCTTGCCCTGCTAGAAGGTTGTCAGAGACAATAACATGCACCAAGCTGGCATTTCCTATGATGGCAGTGCCTTTCTCTGGAATTCTCATGAAGGACGTTCCTGAATCTATTTATAGCTAACTTAAAAAATTAAATAGGGATATACTCAAAAAGAATGACAAAAGTAAAATATAGTGAATATATAAGCCAGTAACACACTGGTTTGTTATCATTAGCAATTATTATACGTAATTATATGTGCCACAATTTCACATGACTGGCATCACAGATTTGTATAACCATTTATCACATCAAACATGAGTTTTGTTGTGCTAACAATATGAACACAACATCACTAGGCAATAGGAGTTTCTCAGTTCCATTACAATCTTATGGGACAATATCACATATGTGACCCAGGGTTGACCAAAATGTCATTATGAAATGCAAGACTACACATCATGAATTCATGTTGATAAGTCCCATTGAAATTCATGCCTGCAGAATTTTACTTAATCTTATGAGTTTTATATCTTTAAGTTATTCTCTTCCACTTTTTGATGGCATAAGTTTTATCTTTTTTTCTTTAAAATACACATACAACTATCTCAAAATAATAATACTATCACTGTCACAAAATATATGACCATAGGACACCCTTTCAGGTTTTTCAGAGGGTGGGGTGAGAGCAGTTATTTATACCTTTGCGGTCTGGATCTTTAAAAATCTAGGGGTGATTTATCCAATAAGTTTATTTTAAACTTATTTGGAATAGGCTTTCCTTTTGTTCTATTGTCACCAACAGTTTATACAGAATTAGTCATTTGATTTTAATTTTTGAATATTAAAAAATAAACATAAAATTCAGTTTTTCTAAGTGTCATCCAAAATATTCTATTCCTTGACTCACTGCTAACTCATTTTTAAAAGTATGGTTTATACCTTTTTTAAAAATAAGAAAGTTTATATTTATATTACCAATGTTTTCTTAGAGAAACAGTAGTCCATTGTACACATAATTTCTATCTTACTTTTCCTCATTTACATTTTATCCTGAAGAAAAAAAATATAATAATTTTCCCTTGTCTTCTTATAGTTAAATAATACTCCATTCTGTAGATATCCCATGCCCTACTGAACCAGTCCCCAATTGATGAGTCTGCATTTGTTTGCAACCTTTTGCAAACTTACTTTTAAGAAGGTCAAGCCTCAGTTTCTAAACCAAAAACTCAGGTGAATGGAAGCATAAACTGAATATAACTTCTGTAAGGTTTTTCTTCATACTCTCAATATTGGAGTGAAAGCAGTTATTTATCAATCCAAATATGTACAATCAGCTATTCTTTTCCATAGTCTTTGGATAATAGACCCAAAACTAATCAGGAGACTCTTCATGTAAATCACAAGCAGAAAATTGACACTCCCTTGCTCATGCTAAGCAAATAGACTGGACATCCTTCCTTAGAGCTGGCTACCTGGAAAGCCCATCTGTCCTCTTCTTTCTTCCTTCAAATATTTCAGACTAAACCCTGCTGTGGAGCCGTCTCTTAGCAACCAACTGGATTTGGCAGGTCTTTGGGAATCCCTATGAGATAATATGCAACATTTTCTGATTGGACTTATGCCTAGAAATGATGACACAGACAGCTAAGAGAAAAGAGGAGAAGGTGGAAAATTCACAGATGCCCTCTGCTCTCTGCCTCCTTTCCTGCCTTAATTCACATACACTTAATGCTCATCCCAGATCTCCCAGAGGTAACCGATATGCTTTTGGCAAGCACTTGACATTTCAGAGTTGCTCTGCTATAGTGCATTCAGAAAGTTTCAGAAGAAAATAAACAAACTGATAAGAAGTAAAGCCCTTAGGTTCAATATCAGGAAAACTAGGCCAAGTTTAGGATTCTATGACTCTTGTTCTCTGATTGGCTATAGTCCAGGAAGTGGCAGAGCTTGTCTTCAGGTCTGCTCCTCCCACTGGGGAACCTGTGGGTTCATTCAGAGGCTCCTGATACCTTTGGCCTCATGCTTTACTTGACCTGCCTGTGGACCCTACTACAGTATTCCCACCCTGAATCTTACCTTCTCACATAATGTCACAAGCTCCAGGTTTATTCACCATTGTAGAAAGAGTTACATGACTCATGTTTTATGCAGAATTCTGACAAGTTAATTGCAGGCAACCATATGCTTCAATTGGATAAGGATGGCCCTGCCTCCTACTGACCATATTTTTTACCCATATCAAGAAATTCTTTGATCCAGGGTTTGGTTCCAGGACTCCAGGGAGTATATCACCATTACAACCTATATGAGCATTAGTGTCTTCATCTGTTCATCTCTTCCCAGGAATGTTCTGAAAATTAAATATATGTGAATATGTTTGAAACAGTGATACAAATGTAAGCATGCCAATCACATTCACAGTACTAGTTGCCACTGATGATAGAACAGGCCAGGCATTGTTCTAGATGGGTTATTGGCATTACCTCTAATCCTTACAAGTAAGGTATTATTCTCATGCTGCAAGCAAGAACAGTAGCGGTGCTAATCATGTACCTCTCAACACAAGCCATTCTTTGCATACTCCACTGTGTGGTGTTGGGCCTGTACGTCTACACACTTTATTTTTCTAGACCTATGGCGAACTGGCTTGCCAATGTGAGGCACCCAAAGGCAACTGGACGGAAATGGTTTCTTCCTGTAATTTTTTCCTACTGCTATTTCTCAGAAGTTGAGTGTAACTCCATCTCTTTTACCTTGACCTGCTTAGTCCTGGGCATGGGACACTGGTCAGGGCATTAGTGACAGGTGATACATCTTAGATCCAAGCACAAAATTTCCATCAGATGTCCTAACCCCAGAACAAGTACACTGACTGGAGATCTGAGAATCAGCTTGGGAAAACCCTCCAAGAGCTTCACACCTGACAGATGGGGCCTTTTTCTGAGCTCCTGAGTTCTGTAAAGTCATTTCTATTTAGGGATAACAGCTGTTATGTTCCAAATATCTATGTTTCCTTACTGTCTGCTTTTTACTCCATCTGTCTTCTAACATCTATTTGTGTAATTTCTTATATGTTACCACAGCATTTAAAAATATAATGAGTTTTCATTTCCTAAATCAGTGCACTTGCTCAGTTTCCCAGGTAGGTTAGTGGTTTACTCTGGCAGCCACTAGCATTTCTAACATCAAAATTCATGTTCTTTCTCTCACCCTGCTCTGTATTAACATTATTAACAGTTAGCTTTGACAGGGATCTTAAATTCTAGTCTCATTTCAGGAACATTATATATAATATTTGAACATGAACATTTTTGTACTCTTTGAATCTCTCCCTGTGCTTGGAGAATCTCCTCTTTGTGGAAATAATGGGGGCCAGAGTGAACCTCACTGTTGCATTGAGGGTATTCGTAGTCCTCCTGACGTCTGGGTAGCTCCATTCTGCCAAGCATCACATCACCCCTGAGTCCTGATGGTTGATTTCCAAAAGGCAGAGTCTCCATGGAGGTAGTATGTGGAGGGAGCAAATGAGGGTGATGGTATCCAAGCCTGTTATCTGTGAGGTGAGAGGTGCCAAGTGAGTTGGAGTGATTGATGCTGAACAGAAGTCACAGAGGTCTCTGTACTTTGACATTTCTCCTCACTGGGTCTGATAGTTTTCTTAAATCTATAAAACCCTGAACACACTTTTCCAGTCCACATACTTGTTAAATTTAGTTTTGATGAAATCAGTCAGAGTTCATTTCTGCCATGTGAACTAAGACCTCTGACTGATACAATTTCTAATCTTCCAGCCTTGCTGCAGGGTAGGTCATATCCTGAATTTGCCAATAAAACCTCAAGCTTGGATATGTTCAGTAACAAGCCCAAGATGGTAGAGTAAGCCTGAGTCTGAGCTGGGAGTAAAGTCCAGGTCTGTGTGACTCTAGCTACCTGATCCTTCATTCTTTCCCAACTCCTTGCTTTATTTTCATCAAGCAATCTTAATATCACTTTCAGTGGTTGCTCACTCTGTTTCTCTACCCTTGAGATAACCCATCTTTAGTGTTTACCTAGCCAGGCCCTCCCCATCTTCTTGGGCTTAGCTAATTTCCTTCTAGCTCTATGAAGTCTTTTCAGATCACTCCCTCTGCCCCACTGTTCCTTGATTGTGACCTCAGGCTGTCTATAGAATCATCAACTGTCCACTCACGTCACTCTTTCCTGTGATCAATGAGACCTCTCCTCCTAGATCTTCCACCACTTGGAAGCTCATTATTTTCCCCCTCCTCCTGTTTCCAGCCCAAGGCTGGATGCTTGCTATTCAATATTTAAGACATTGAGATTTGTAGGATTTTGGAAGAAGAAAATATTAGTGAAGGAAGCTATATTAGACAATGATTCCCCAGGAAGTGACCCTTCCCCTTACTCTCCACCTTCATTCCCACCCCTGTCACAAAGTCAGTCTCCGGTACAAACCTGGGTCCCATGTTTTCCAACTCACATTGTATGGTAATCCATAAGTCTCATTGGATCTGCCTGTATACATCACCTCCCATTCCATATTCCTCTTTTCCACTGTCTCTGTCCTGACTCAGAGGTCACCTCCAATGGATCATGGCAGTAGTCACCTCAATCCTCACTCTTCATGCACTCTTGCCACCTAGCATTCCCATCTTAATATGGAAGGCAGAGGGATCTTTAAATGTGCACCAGTTTTGTTCCCACCCGTGTTTGAAGCTCTTTCATGCCTTTTCATTACACTTAAACTCACATCTAAAGCACCAGCATGACTCTCAAAGCCCTGTGACATTTTTTCTTCCCCTTTCTCTTTCTGACCTCATCAGCTAGCACTCTGAGATTCACCACAAAAGCCCCCTATTCCTGAAGATTCTAGTAGTTATTTGTTTGTGTGTGTTTTGCTGTTCTGGTTGTCTGTCTGTTTGTTTTGGCATAGAAATCTGCCTGACGTGAGATCAACACAGTGTAAACTGAGTAGACCATGGGGAGGTAGAAATGGAACCCTGAACATCAGAAGTCTTCCATTTCATTGTGTCTGCTGTTTCTTCAGCTGATAAATCTCCCCTTTCCTCATATTACACTAAAGTGTGATTTTTTCAACCCAAAGGAGATTGGCCCAATCCAAAATTCTGCTCTACAGGACTGCTCAGGATCTGTCTGTTACAGTCCAGTGAACACATGGTCATACCAATAAGAGGCTAAAGAAAATATTTGTCTCTGGCATCAAAATTGAGATATGACTGCATGCAGACACTGATAGAGGATTGTGTCACAAGTACTTTACTTTTACAAGTAAAATACATTAAATTTTATTTCACTATCAACTTTTAAAGTAATCATATATTGGGCTGGGCATATGGCTCAGTTGGTAGAGTGCTTGCCTTCCAAGCACATGGCCCTGGGTTTAATCCCCAGCACTGAAAAAAAAAAGGGATCATATATTATTGATTTCTTTCCTTGTCAGTGTATGCAGACACTTGTGCTAAAGGCCCAGTGTTGAATTAACAATGCAGGCCACAACATTCTGCCTGGTTCATATCCCACATCAACTATTCACTAGGTGTATGATCATGTGAAAATCATTTAGCTTCTCTGAGTCTCACTTTTCTCATCTCTAAATAGTTAAAAAGTTGCAATGCATGAGAATTAAATGAGATGTTTCCAGAATAAGAAAAACAAACAGCCCATGACAATCAATGCATACATTTCTCAAAAAGATTTTTGTTTAGGAGAGTAGCCTGGCAAAATCAGAAATATGTCTTTGGCAGAAGTGTACTTGATGGAGGGGAATGACATCAGAGGGTAGTCTTCAGTTTCCTCAGAAGCAAGACCCATCTGGCTAAATGCTTTTTCCTCAACAACTTTGATTATGGTCTATATTGGGCCTCTGTGAAGAAGTTTTTTTCTATGAGGACTTGAGTGTTGAATGATCCAGGGGCCAGCTGATATAGGGAAATGTATGCATGGAAGTTTGTGTCTGCAGACCAGGACAAAAGCAAGAGACAAACATGCAGAGGGCCTGGGCCATTTCCTTATGAGAGAGTAGTGGAGAATGAAGGAGGTGAGTAAGGCATGAGTGGACTTAACTTTCAGGCCAGGTATAGTTGAACAAAGGAGATAAACATCTCCCTTAGCCTCTGGGTTGTGAAAGAATTCTGAGAGCAAAAAATGTATGTCTTGAGGACTTTGTACATTTGATAGGAAGATAGAGGGACTGCTGTTCTTCCCTGAGGCGGAACTGGGTTGTCAAGCATGAGCAGAAGGAAGGAGAGTCACTACTGGGGTCTTGTGCAATGTAGAGTCACTCAGGGTGTGAAATAGGCATTTCTATTTTTCTTTAATATTAGGAGGTTTCACACTGGGACCTTTGCCATGTAAAGTCTTTAATTATTGCTTCCAAAACATTCATTACTTCCAGAACCCCAGAGTCTGTGGTAATCACCCACAGTGCAATAAGCTTGTCCCTGGACAGAGAGAGGCCCCTGATCAATCAGTCTGTGACCTTGGCATTTTGGTTGACAGGAAACACATTCTCATCTCTTCTCTAAAGGAGAAAATCAGATTGTCAGTTCTGGGCAAACAGCCTTGTCCCCCTCAGCAAAATCTCCCCATTGAGGCAGGCAAGGGAAGGGGAGGAGAGAGAGAGGCTCATATGTCCCCTCATACTCAAGTTGATTGTCAACCTCTTATATTTCTGTCTGATCATTCTCACCAGTAGAATATATGGATGTTAGGGTTTGGATGTAAGGTATTCTCCAAAAGCTCATGTGTGAAACAATGTTAAAAGGTTCAGAGGAGAAATAATTGGGTTATGAGAGCCTTAATCCAATCAGTTAATTAATCCCATGATAGGATTAACTAAGTGGAAACTGAAGGCAGATAGGCTGTGGCTGGAGGTAGCTCATTGGGGGTGTGTCTTTCGGGTATATATATTTGGTATCTGGCAAGTAGATTCTCTCTGCTTTCTGATCATTATGTAAACTGCTTCCCTCTGCCACACTTTTGCAATTTTGATCTGTCTCATGTTGAGCCCTGAGGAATAGCACCAGCTGTCTATGGACTGAGACCTTTGAAACTGTGAGTCCCAAATATACTTTTCCTCCTCTAATGTTGTTCTGGTAGGGTCTTTTAGTCACAGTGGTGAAAATACTGACTCAAACAATGGAGAAAACTGTGTTTAGAGTCAGAGGCTAGAGTCATATTCTAGTGTCTTCATTCATAGGTCTAAACTTCCTAGATTCATATCCTGGTTCTCAACTCCGCAGCTATGAGTTCTGGGTACTTGCTCAAAGTGCTGTTTTCCTCATCTCAAAGTGAGGGTCACTGTGTTACTTGCCTTAAGGCTGAAGTGAAAATTAAATGTGAATGCATGCAAGTATTCTCAGTCACCAGGATACAGTAAACAACCTAAATGTCCATCACTGAGGGATGAGGGAGTAGAAAAATTATGTTATAACATATAATGAAATATTATTTTCAACCTTAAAATAGAAGGAAATTCTGACATACATTATAACATGAATGAACCTGGATGATATTATTTTAAATGATATAAAACAATCACAGAAGAAGATAATTCATGATTTCACTTATGAAAGGTATCTATAACACTCAAGTTCATTGGAATTAGAAGGTAGAGAGAAGGTTGCCAGGGCAAGGGAGGAGGGAAAACGGGGAGTTTCTGTTTAACAGGCATTAATTGCACTTATGGGAGATGAATAACTTCTAGAGATCTATTGTGAGGCACAGTGACTACACATAACAATACTCTATTGTGCACTTAAAGTTAAGAGTGCATTTCATGATAAGTGTTCTTAGAACACACACACACACACACACACACACACACACACACACACCAATGTGCATGTATGCAAAGCACTTACTCAGTGTCGTTATGCTAGAAGAAGTCAAATTGGGGGAGCCTGGCTGACTAGATTTTTCGCCTACCTGCACAAGAAATAAGCAAATGATGTAAAAAGGAAAAATGAATTTAATCACAATTTTGGCCAAATCTGGGAAGGCAGCTAGCTCACATCTGTGGGTCACATAGAAGTGGTTACAATTGATATAAACGAAAGCTAGGAAATACGCATATGTAGATTTACTTCGCCTGTGCTGGCCATAGAACATGTCATAATTATTGTTTCCTTGATGTTGGTCTGAGTCAGAGGCTGGCTCCTCCTCCCATTCTCAGTAAGAATGGGGAGAGAGAGGAGAGAGAGAGAGAGAGAGAGAGAGAGAGAGAGATGAAAGAAATTTTACCAGGAAGTTTTGCTGGGGGGTGAACCACTTGGAGCTTTTAATTTGAAGGGTGCCGTTATGTGTATGTGTGTGTGTGTGTGTGTGTGTGTGTGTGTGTGTGTGTAACAAAGACAATAATACTTTTTGCCTATTATCATTATCACTCTCCAAAGACAGCATGTATTACCTAGGATAGAAACTCTGCCAGAAGTGATTCCTTCAAACTCTAAACACAGTAGACTCTGGTCAGGGTGCTGGCCTCTAAAGGATAAGCAAGTAAGATCCTGTCCTGCCAAGGTGGCCCTAAGAATTGAATTACAAATTGCTACAAATCTTCCCTGCAGGGAAGTTTTTCCCTCCCTCCAATCTTTCAAGTTTCACACTGGAGTTCAGAAAAACAAACCCAGCATCTTTAAAATAGCACATGAAATTCCTGCCATTCTTGAGGTAACATGGAAGACTTTTTTTTTTTTTTAATTAAGAAACATAAAGGAAAAACAAGGAAATTAAATTTTAATTTAGAATTTCCACATACTTTCCCAGGTCTGTCACCTGCTAAACTGGTCTCTTTCCCAGGCCTGTCATTCCCAAATTCCTGGGAAATTTATAAAACTACCCTGTGTACTCTCAAAATTAGTCCACTGATAAATAAATTAAATAAAGGTAAATATGACATTTTAAGAGCCCTATAATTTAGGGCACTTTCTAACACTATTAATCAGAGGATGGAGACTACGTCAGCCTGAGAATGATGAGAACACCATCAACTGTCTTTAGATGGTCAGACTGAAAACAGGTTCACATAACTTTCCATACTCACACCTCACCATGTTTTCTTTAAAAGAGGAGCTGGAAACACCAAACCACATCTCTCACTCTTGAAATGGCCAATATTCTCCCTGAATATGTATTCCTTGCTTTCCTAAGTAAATCTCTGTCCACTAATAATACATGCTGAAATTCTTTTCTGTCACATATGTCAAGGACCCCACTGGTGCTGAGTCAAAATCCCCCAATCTCTGGGAACTCCTCAGGGCCCTCTTTGGGAGATAGCTCTTCTCCCATGAGACTCTGAGAGGGATTTTGATTTGGGAAGATTCTCTTCCACTGTCAATAACAAGTTTGCTTTCCGACAATCAATTTAAAAGAAACACAAAGCTCAAATCTTCTAAAATTTAGTAGGAAATATATTAAAAATTAGTAACGAATGTTTAAGAGATGGTTTCTTTTTATACTTGTAAAAATATTAAGACTAAGTTGATTTTAATGAGAAATTATATTTGTAAATGAAGCAGCAAAGTGAATATATTTGCAAGTGTTTGCAAGTGTTTTCGTGATGCAACCATGAGACTAGAATACAAAGCACAAAAAATAAAAAGTCAAAATAGCAGTTGTGGATAGAAGGTATGGTTGGAGGCAGGGGTGAAGGGCCCATTACAGGTGCTTGAAATGGGATACCTGCTTCCCTTACCCCTTTAAAGCTTCTACCATACGTCCTTTAAAAAGATCCATGACCAAGAGTGCAGTTGCCACTGGCTTCCTGGACATTCTTGGCTATTCTTTGAAGATTTCAGCATTTATTTATAATCATCCATTTTTCCCCTACTCCAGCCATCTTCTTGAGTCCTAAACTATCCAGATGATCCATATACATTTGGCCTCTCAGCCTAATTTTCTCATCTCTAGGAACCTTTTTTTCAACTCTACAAACATCCATGGACATGACCTAGACTTTATCATCATCAAGTTCTTTTGCATCTCCATCATGAACCTAGTAGTGCATTCAGAGCACATTCTTTCCTTCCAGGTCATAAATTCAAGCAGTCTACCTGAAATAACCATTCATTCTCATCAGAACCTTTTTTTTTCTTGCTCGTGAAAATGTATTTGTAAATGTCTGTCCATCCATCCATCCATCCATCACCTTTGGAGGCCATTTTTTAATTAATACCTTAAATATCTGGTCTTTATAGATAGATTTATCTTTCTTTCCCCATTCTCACTCCCATTAGAGTTATTTTTCTAAACACTGGTCTTGAAAGAAACCACTGCCTACATTTTTGGTATCACCATGTATTCATAATCCTCCAACACAGCTTAGCTCTCCTAGCATGTCCCTAAATATTTATTTAATGTATTCTCTTTTTCAACACATTGGTTCCAATCCATTTCCAGTGTCATCAGAAGAAATGGGGTCATATTTCATTAGAAAATGAGAGCATGCTTCTCCTGCACTCCAGTTTTATTGGCGATCCCAGAGAAGTTTCCAGAGAGTTCCACTCAGGTCCACCTCTTGATTTTTAAGTGACAGTAGGATGACTCAGACTTTCAAGTCCTTACTGCCATGGCTACTGTAGGTCATTTTGGCCCATGCTGACTGATTCTAATTGGATTCCCCCTTTTTTTTCCTTTTTCTTTTTCTTTTTTCTTTTTACAGACTATATTTTGATTCATTGTACACAAATGGGGTACAACTTTTCATTTCTCTTGTGCACAATGTAGATTCATACCATTCATGTAATCATACATGTACATAGGGTAATGATGTCTGTCTCATTCGTTCTTTTTAGATACACAAAACAGTAGAGTGTTTTTTAAAGTTATTGTTTTTTTTTTTCTTGTACTAGGGATTAAACTCAGAGGCACTCAACCATTGAGCCACATCCCCAGTCCTATTTTGTATTTTATTTAGAGACAGGGTCTTACAGGGTGGCTTAGTGCCCTGCTTTTACTAAGGCTGGCATTGAAATAGGGATTCTCCTGCCTCAGCCTCTAGAGCTGCTGGGATGACAGGTGTGTGTGCCACTATGCTTGGACAAGTTATTATATTTTTATACCTTTATTTTGTTCATTTATTTTTTATGTGGTGCTGAGGATCTCACCCAGTGCCTCACACACACTAGGCAAGCACTCTATTACTGAGCTACAACCACAGCTCAGTGTATCTTGACATATTATACATATATGGAGTTTAATTTAGAATCTCATTTTTGTGATTGTACATGATGTGACGTTTCGTTGGTGATTAATTCATAAATGAACATAGGAAGTTCTGTCAGATTCATTCTACTGTCTTTTCTATTCCAATCTCCCCTCTCTTCCCTTGATTCCCCTTAAATTCTTACAGGTTTTATGGTTAGAAAAAATTATCCTTATCTCCCTGAGTTTCAGGATTGGGTCTCTGAAAAGGGTCACAAAAATCTACCCCTTCAGGGTAACTTGGGTTCCCCTTTCAACATTATTTTGGGCCTGCATTTCTCCTGCAAATAACAGGTAGATCATTGAGAAATGTGATATATCCCGTCCACTTACATCAGGCAGTGCTGCAGGGAAATTACTTCTTGGAAATGAAGGCATGTAGGGGTCAATACAGTGGGCCCACTTTATAGAATTTTTCCCTTAATCTCATGTTCCCACAACTTGCATCTATCTGAACCCTATCAGTTAAACAGGAAGTATTTTAGCATATCAAGTATGAAGTAATCTTTTATGAATTATTTATCTTAATTGTCCACCCAAAATGATAGGGTAGACATTTGTATTAAGTAAATACTTACACATTTTTGAGGGTGTATTAGGTACATACTCAGCATTTGACTCTTGTCTTTTCATCATTCCAAACTATATGCATATTAAATCTGTGTTTTAAAGATGAGACCAAGGCACACACATGCTAAATAATTATCCAAGGCTGCCCAGCAGTGGAGGTAGGGCTTGAGGGCAGGAAATGTACTATGATCCCACAACTCCTTACCTTTTCTGTTTCCCTTATTTTACAATCCTCAACTATTCCACATTTTCATAATTTTTCTCAACTTGATTGTGCCAATCAGAGATGGTCAGGGTCAGGAAAATTATCTTCCACCAATCCAAATCCAGTATCCCTATTTGGTAAGGATTTCTAATTTTAACAATATCACTTGGATAGATTCTTAAGGGGAGATGGAAAAATTTTCTTCTCTGTCATTACTAAGCTTGAGAATGTACTCTTCATCATCCACTCCTACCAAGAGAATGTATTTGTTGGAGGCAGAATGTTAAATTCCACAATAGGTGGAAGACGCTCTGTGCCTGGAAATTCAAAAGGCCAAAGCCACTCTTTTGACAGCATAACCAGTGACCCTTCCTGAAAGAGTTGCTGCAAGCACAGCATGGCCTACTGTTGACCCAGAGGTGCATGATATTCCCTTCTCTTCACAACCTCTCCCCATTCAGCTCTCTACCCTGCTGTACCCAAGGAGTGGTTGATTCTGCTGAGTTGAATAGGCTGTCCCTTGGGCTGTGTACATCATTCCTCCCTGTCCCTGTGACAGAAACCTCTAATTATTCTCTCTCCCTTTGCAGGTATCAGCCATCTCTATAGGAAGCTTCATTAAAGTATCCATATGTGCTGGAACCTTTGTTAAATGAATTCATTGGTGTCATCCTTACTGATGCTTCTGCCTGGAGAGGTGGCTGACCATGCAGAGAAGCCTTTGGCCTGAGTCCCTTTCAGTCTTTACTCTCAAAAAATGTGGGCAGCAAGGCTGGCCTGGGTCTTGACAGAGCCCTGGAAGCTGGAAAGAAGAGAAAGAGAGAAGACCCGGAGGAGAATGTATTTGACCAGCAGGTGTTCTAGAGTCTGTTTTGTGCTCTCTACTGCTGGACTTCAGCTATAAGTTCAGACCAGCTGTCAGGAGTGTGTTCCTGGTAATTCTCAAAGTTGAGACAACAATTTCAAAAAGAGTATTTATGAATTTCAGGTGACTGCTGTGTAGAGACTTCCCATCACCTTCCATAAAACACAGCATGTGATCTAAGTAATTACACTGGATCAGTGAGAAAAAAATCCTGTTCTGGATCCTTGAATATTTAGAGAGGAAAGACACAGCATCTATGTCTGAGTGATTTTAAGGCCTTCTAACACATGGATATGATTGAATTCTTACAGTTACATTAGCTTACATTAGCTCCTGTAAGCCTTGATTTCCTCATTTAAAAAAAAAAAAATGTTCTACCTGATCTACAAACTTGTTGTTGAAATAATATAAGTGCAAGAGTCTAAGAAATTTCCTAAAACCTTCATTCTAATCCCAACAAGTGTTTATACAAAGAAAATGACCCTTTTTGTTTCCCTGAAAGGCTTCTTGAATGGACTTTTCTTATTTGCCTTGCTGTGATTCTGCAAGAGTTCAATGGGTTAATTAGTGCGTAGACAAAAATAACTTGAATTAGAATCATTGACAAAAGCAACCTACTAAGCAACCTTCAGCAGCCTTCTAAGCAGTAGAGGATCTGCTGACTTGAGTAAGTCCTCAGTGACCTTCCTATCTTCCTATTCATTGGAAAACCCTAAAAGAGGGCTGTGCAAGTAATAATAACTACAATTACAATAATACAGCTAAGCAATAACCATTTGTTCTGCAAATGTTATGGGTCTGCCACTCTTCCTGCTCTTTATATGCAATATATCAAATTATCCTCATAATAATACAAAGAACAATTATAATTGGACAAAATCTAAATTTGGATAATTTAAGCAATTTGCCTGAGATCACACACATATAATAGTAATAATAATAATAGTGATAATAGAGATTTGATCCCATATGTCATATTGCAACCCATTTTACTAATCATTTTATTTCACAATAAGGAAATTTTAAGAAAGAAATGAAAAACAAAAATTTGTACAAGAATTAAAGGTCACAACCAGTCCATGCTACTCCAGTCTTCATGTAGGTATTTGGTCGGTTCTTGATTGGTTCTCTTCTTTTGGTTGGTCTGGGGTCCTGCCTCTCTGCTGTGGAAGCCTTATTTCAGATTATTCTGAGGTTCAGTAGAAGCTCTGTCTCCTTAAATGACATAATATTGAGCAATTTTCCTGAAACCCTAATAGTAACCATAATTGGTGTCACTGTTCTATTTTGTTGGTGACTTTGTGTTATGGTTTAGATATGAAGTATCCCCCAAAAGCTCAAATTCAGAAGTGGAATAACTAGATTAACTGGGTGGTAGATGTAGGTGGGAGGGTCTGGCTGGAGGAAGCAAATCACTGGGGCATGTCTTTGGCACTTATATTTTGTCCCTGGTACAGAGCTCTTTCTCAGCTTCCTGGTTGCCATGTCCAGAGCTGCTTGCCTTTGCCACACTCCACCATGATGTTCTGCCTCACCTCAGGCCCAGAGGTATGGAATTGGGCGATCATAAACTGAACCTCTTAAACAAGAACTCAAAATAATCTTTTCCTCCTCTAAGTTGTCCTTGTTAGATATTTTGGTCAGAGTAATGCAAAGCTGACTAAAACACTTTACCAAGAACATAGGCTCTGTTTTTTCCTCATCTCTCCATTCCTTACTCCCCTTTTCCCTCACCTCATTCATCTTCTCTTGACTGACTTGTACATTAGGTTACCTCTACTTTCTCAGCCTCCCAAACACTTTGCCATTTTCTACTTTGTTTTCCCTCTTCTCCCTCATGTCTTGTGCCTCTTTCTATGTCTAGCTTTATAATCATGCATTACTTAACAAGGAAGGTATGTTTTGAGAAATGCAGCATTAGGTGATTTTTGTCATTGTGCAAATGCCATAAAGTGCATTTAAATTAAGGTGGCTACTACAGCACCAGGCAGTATGATTTTATGCATCACCTTTGTATATGTGATCTGGCATTGAATGAAAGAATCTGGCACATGACTGTGCTTTCAGCACAAATGTGCCAGGAATTTCTCAAAGCAGCATAGAGAACAGACGGTATGCCTGGCATGAATCTGCCCTGGCAACCCTGCCCACCTCCCTGCCTCTTTTTGAACCATTTTCTCTCTTCCTTTCACGTGCCCACTCATCTCTTCCCCTTTCTTTCACCCTATGTCTCTCCTTCCCTGATTTCCAATGTTCTCTCTGTCCCTCTTTGACCAATTTTTTCTGAAACAGCCTCAACATCCTACAATGAAAAAATCTATCTCCTGTGTTACATGAGTGACTTTCTGTCAATCTCATTATATTTGTTATAAATGAATGTAATGCATACAATTTAAAATATTATTTAATTAAATCAATTATGAAAAGCCACAGCAAGGGCTGTGATTAGCATAATTATTCTTAACCAACATTTAATCTAAGAACAGAACAGACCAGAACATATTGAACTAATGCATAGTTCCAATCCTTTGTGCACTTTTAAGGACAGTTCATTTAAATCAAAGAGTTTTGCACCACCATCCCTTTTCTTTGCACATGCACACTTTACTTCCTTTGCCAACTCTCATCCTTCAGCTCTGTTTAGTGCACATTCAGTTAGACTTAAAGGGGATAAAGCCATAAAGCCATCTTAGTTATACTGAATAGGTCTCATTGCTTTGTTTACTTCTTCACTGTGCCTGCTAAATGAGAAAGTGGTTCTGAGATTGCTTTTGACAGTGTGGGTGTCAGAAGATGGGCAGCCACCCCCTACCTGAGCCTGAGGACAGTTGAGAAAACGAAGAGGTGATATAAGAGAGATAGAGGAAGACCTGGGTAGAAGATGGCCCTATCCCTGTGCTGGGGAGAGAAGACACAGCCTCCTCTGGGCCAGTACTGGACTAAATGGTCAAAGCCCTTCTGTGTGTCTTAGAGATGGGTTTGTTGGGTCAGTTGTTGGCTACTGAAAGAGAAGACCATGATCCCTGATTTATTCTCCCAAAGGCCTTGGCAGGACACTTATTCCAGGTGTTCTCCTAGGTCAGGCTTCTCCCTACCACAGTTGCTGTATCCTTTTCTTCCTCCCAAACTGACATCCTGCTATCCACCAAAGCTTTACAACTCTCTGCAACCCTGTTTCATTCCTCCCCTTTCTGCACATAACAACTTTGTCTAGAATCCTTATTCTCCTTTTTCTGCCTGGAAAACACTTTCATTCTTGGAAGTCACCTTCTTGTGAAACCTCCCAAGTTTCACACTGTGCCTCAAGGGACCTGTGCATTCCTCTTCCTTAACTCTTTACCCTAACCTCACTGTTATCCATTCCTTTATTTGACTTTATAGTCTTCAGTGTCTTTGAGATCTGGGACTGTGTTCTTTAGTACCTAAGTCCTTAGCATCCTCAGGAGCTCAACTCAGAGAAGATATTCTGATGCTTCCTCATTGAGTGAATGAGTGAATAAATGAATGAGGAAGCTGGAGAAATGAATGCTGGGTGAGAACTACTAAATACCAAGTCTTTGAATATGCAGCTTCCAGGGAGTGTTGGGGCATGTGGAGCTGGTCCATGCATTTCCTATGACGTGAAGTCTCCCTCTCCCCTAGGGAAAGGCTGTCCACTTTACTGTCAGGGCTCACTGCTGCCAGTTCTATTACCTATGGATAAACAAATGGTCAAGTTTGGTTGGACCTCTTTGGAGACGTGGGCACCCATCCAAGACTGTTCCTTCTCTGTTCTTAGAGACAATTTTGTTCCCAGATTAAGTCAAATAATGAGAAGGCACACACCTGCTTCTGACTCTCACTCTCAGAGAAAGTTGTGTTGGGCCACAGCGGGGCCAGGCCTAGGTTTCAGGGCTTGGCCAGCTGTTTTCTGCGCTCCATGTCTATAAACTACCAGGCTGGATTCAGTGTTTGGTGAAGGCCTTCCTGCATGAAATTTCTTTGCTCCATGGTGGAAGGCATGACCCCACTGTGCAAAGGCACCAACAGGTCAGAATAACATTTGTCAGACTTTTATATTATGTCAGAAAAATTGCTAAGTAGTTAATATAATTTAATCTTCCATGCAATGTGATGAGGTAGGTTCAAAATTTGTCACTATTTACAGGTATCCCAAGCTGCTGCTGCTGCTGCTGCTGCTTCTTCTTCTTCTTCTTCTTCTTCTGATTATTATTATTATTATCTTTCCAAGTTATATTTTTAGAAGTGGTAACTGTGTAGGACTTGTATTTCAGACCTGTCAGATGGCATAGTTGTATGTTACTAACCTGTACTTTAAGCTGCACCAACAGGACATGAGGTACCTGAGAACACCTGAAAGTGCCTGAGAGCATCTGAGAGCCTCTGTGTGCCTGAGAATATTTGAGGGTTCCTGGGAGATCCTGAGAGTGCCTGAAAACACCTTAGAATTACTGAGAGTCCCTGAAAGAACATGATAGTGCTAGGGAGTGCTTTAGAAATTCTGAGAAAACCTGAGAGTACCTGATGGCACCTGAGAGTGCCTAAGAGCAGCTCAGCATATTTGAGGGCATCTTTGAGCACCTGAGGCCAAGTGCAAGCACCTGAGAGTCTCTGAGAGCACTTAGAAGTTACTCAGCCCACTCCTTTCTCTCATTTTAGTGTTAGGAAGATGTCTCCCTGTCATGAATTCATATGATATGGAAGGCAGGAAACCCTGGGCCAGTAAATGTAAACAGGATATGATATCAGTTTTATGTCTAAATGACATAAAAATACCCATATGAAAACACACAAATCTTAGACTAAAATCTAATGCTTATGTGATGTTTGAATGAAAAGCGAATTGTTGACCAGAGGGCTTAGATCTGTGTATAATGATTTATTTTTTTCTCGTCAGTTCTTGTCCAGATGTTTGTAGTCAGATAACTCTTGAATATAACTCAGATAACTCTTCTGAGCTCACAGGCTTCCCACCTGTCACAGGTCTAGGTTAAGGCAGGCAGGACAGAGCAGATCCCATTTAATTAGGGTATTTGCTTGGCCATTATGCAGACTCTTTTGACAGGTCAAATTTCCTGCACATCCTTGTGGAAGCTGTGGCCTTTCAATGAACTGGTGAAAATAAGTACCAATTAAAAGCATCCAGCAAGCTCAGTTTTGGCAACCTCCAGTCTGTTAGTTACCCAGGGTGAGCCATTAAATTAAGAATAGCTGCCAAAGGACCATGCTGAGAGTCATTCAGGATGTCTGGCCAGTTCCCTGTCCTGCTGGGCCATCTGTGCACTAAAGGGCCAGAGGAATGGGATAAGTCACCCAGAGAGTGGCTTGTGCAGGGGAGAAGCATATCTATAAGAAGGAATTGCATGGATTCCTGATCCCTTCTGCAAATTCAGAAAATTATTTTTCTAGGTACTCCAATATATTAGTCAAGATATTTTATTGTAACTTTTACTATATAATTCAAACTCTACCTTTTAGGATGAAATCTTTATAAGGACGAGGTCTGTGGAACTCAGAAACAATAATTAGCATTTGTTAGGGGTTCATTCTGTGTCAAGCACTTATAACATGCTTCATGTATACATTATATTTACCTCCTCCAAACCCGGAAAACTTCTTATCAACATTTTATAAATTTTAACAGTGACCTAAGGGGAAAGAAATTATCTGTCTGAGCTCACTGAGATTATATGAGCTTTGCCCATGGCTGTTTATTTCCAAGTACCCTAGGACACATTTTTTTTTTTTTACAATAAAAGAAAAATTAAACATTCAGTGCAAAACATTCAATGAGCTTGGTGCTGTTCTAAGTGTTTTGCATAAGTTAGCTAAATTAATTTTCATAAAAGTCTTAATGAGGAAAGTGATATTATTTTCATTCCCCCTTTAGAGATACAAAAATCAAGGCATAAATGAGGTAATGTGTCTAAAGTCCTATGCCAATAAGAGACAGAAACAGAATTTGAACTAGGAAACCTGGCACCATATACCAATCTTAAAATTTCCCTGCTGAGATAACTTGTTAAAGACATTAAGAATGTCTGTGAGGCTAACATTTTAGCATCAAAAACAAGTTGATATTGGAAGCTCATGCGATAATTATTAACATTGATAAACTCTCTTACCTGACAGATTTTACGCACAGGTACTCAGTATCATGGTAGAGTAGATTTTTGGAAGAGTTTATCTCTGGAAGACTAATTGGTTTGAGGATTAGGGCCTTTTTAACTTACACGAGGATACATTGTCCCTGCTAACAACTGTAGAGCCTAATTTATAAAGTACTACTAAGTATTAAGTTCTAGTGATCTGGGAGTCCGATTCTTCAAAGTCCAAATACCTCTGTTGTCTCTTGAGCACATGTGCTTGTTCCCAGACAGGGAAAATGGAGAAGTTCCAGATCCTAAGTGTTTTCTACTAGCCTTGGTGCTGAAACTGACACCGGGAATCCTTTGTGCCTTGGTTACTTTCTGGAATTTTCATGGGGCTCCATTAGTACCTCTACCTCCACTTCCACCTGTATCATCAGGTAGGGAGTCACAGCCAGATGAAGAATTAATATGTTCATCAAAATATTGATAGTTATTGCAGGCGTTTAAGTATGTATGTAAAATGATCTAAGTTGACTTTTAAAAATATTGCTCCTACTATTGTGGAAATGATAACTATTAGAACAAGCAGACAACTATTTCAGAAAAAATGTGGCAAAATATTATGAGTATTTGAACAATAACTGTGATGGAAGAGAAAATGCATAAATCTGATGTTTAAGAACTCAGAAATGACTTGGATTGTGGGGTGAAGGAGAATGTGGAGGCATTGGGGAGAACTAGAATGTTTTACTAGATGAAAGTTTATTTTAATTTGTTGGGGAATAGTACAGGAAGATGACTAAATTCAGAAGGCAGAAAAGAAAGACAATAGATTCTCTAGTGAGCTGTTTTCTTTCAGGACTTTTGAGACATATAAGAAGAGAAGTCAAGGAGACCATGGGACATGGGGGTCTGAAGTTCAGAAGAGAGGCCTGGACCAGAGGAAAACATCTGTGTCCTATCTATCTATGGTGATAGTAGGATCCAGACATTCTCAGAAAAGAAAAGTGGGTTTAGGATCTAGTCTTGAAGGATCTCAATACACAGTGGACAGATAGAGGAGAATAAGCCCAGAAGGGAAGCAATCCATTTTATCTTCGTGGATTAGCAGATCTCTCTTCCCTTTTCTCCACCAAGGATAGCACTGAGCAGACACAACAGGTCTACAATTCTGCAATTGGAATTTGACAAGGACCAGAGCAAACAGCACCAGACAGAATGCCCTGATGTTAGGAGAAGCCTTGCAGAATTTGTACTTGAAAGGTCACCACACTATTCTATTGAGGTTTGCTGTTTTGTTTATTCAGAGAAGCACAAAGCATCGAGCCTCTGCTATGTGAAATGTTTTTTCTCCACCCAGCTGACAAGGTTCCAGGGATAAGAATAGTTGTATTCTTCTACAGTCTTTTTCCAAGCCCTTGACCCAAACCAGACCAGTCAGGGACCTTGATGAGGTTTTCTTTTTCTCAAACATAGGCTCTATGAGAACCCATCTCCACCACTGTCAGGGACTCAGTGTGAGGCAGTATCATGTAGGCATTGCCTGAAAGATGATAGTCAACCTTCAGGAAATAGGAGAAAAAGGAGAAAGAGGCTCCTGATTATAAATGAGCCCCAAGATGCGCTCTCCCTGTTACCAATTTCCTGTACCCTCATCTTTTGCATGCTAACTCTGCAATCTTCTTTCTTCAAGCCCTCATCTTTCCCTGCCAGCAGACTTGTTATCTGACCAGTAGATGCTTCAGAAACCAGCCCAAGTCCTCAGGGAGTTGCTAGACTGTCCTGACCAGGAAATCAGGTACAACAAAGAGGGTGAGAAATTAATTCAGAGTCAAGGTAGAGAAGTTTCATTCACAGGAATCCATCAGTACTTTGGACCAGGTCTACTTCTCTCACCTGAGCAATAAATGTATACTTCTGGATCCTTTTAACTACTGTTCCTAGGGAAGAGAGAAGGCAAGGGTGTGAATGTGCTTAGGGCTGCTCTTTGTGATACAGCACGGGTTCCTGCCAGGATACTTGCAAACAGAGGGAAAGCTGATTTTCTTTAGGGGCTCCTGGGCCATCTGGGCTCAGACTATATATATTGATATATATCTGTTTGCATTACGTGATCATCTTCTTTCTCTAAAATAATGAGCCATATGCTCCTACAAAAAGCAAGTTAGGGGGCTGGGGTTGTAGCTCAGTAGTAGGGCAATTGTTTGGCATGCATGAGGCCCTGGGTCCAATCCTCAGCACCACATAAAAGTGAATAAATAAAATTAAGGTATTAAAATGAAAAAGCAAACCAGCTTTTATTCTTTGGCTAATTCTTCCAGAACAATTTCTAAGGAATGGGGTGAGAATTAAAGACTTTTGTTTTTTGCAGGAACAAAAGGACTTCTAATGTCCTTCTAATGTCTACCACCGTTTATCGGTGACGAGTTATGCTTCCTGAAATGTTGAAATATAATATCAGAGAAGCACGCAGAGGCAAGCATATGAAGCAGGTTTTATTTAAGGGTAGTAGCATAGACTTCTTCCAGGAGGGAGAAGGCAGCCATGGCCAGTGTTCTGGTTTCCCAAGAAATTAGAATCCTGCCTTTTTATAGACTAAAGTTTCCTTTGTTCTCCTGCTCTCTCTCCCCTTATCTCTCTCCTTCCTGCCTATGTGACTAGGCCCCAGAGATGCCCATGAGATGGCAAGAAGGTGAGAAGCAGGTGGGCAGGGGGAAGGACCAAATGAAGTGACTCAGGCAGGTAGAGGCCCAGGGGGCATTATTAGCAATTCCATGTCTGCAACCTTTTGGGAGGGATAGTTTAGGCAGGTAACCTTGGTGATCAAAAGGGCTCTGGAGACACTGATATTCCAATCTCCCAGGGTCAGTCTCCAACTTCCCAGATTTAGATGACCTCCATTCCTCGATTTGACTGAATTCCCTATTCTATACTAACAGCATGTCCTCAATTCTGGCTTCACTGGCACTATGAGAAAAGCCCAGAAGGTCCAAACAACCATTGAGAATGCAGCCATGGAGAAGGACTCCAGTGATCACCTCATGAAAACAAGACCACAAGTAGAAGGTAAGCCTGGATTTACTTTGATTTTTTTTTCCTCCAGAGTTTATTCATTTTTGACTGGAAGACTCAGTGTTTTATGTTTTTGTTTTGTTTTCTTCACTGGCCCTTAAATATGCTACAATTCTCCAATGAAAAGCGGTTTGCACTCTTACTTTTCCAGGGTGTATTGTGCTACTGCTACTATTGGAATTTGGATAACAGTAGTATATCTATTTAGATTTCTGTTTCATCTCAAAATCATTAATCTTTCAGAAATAACATTACCAGAGATAGAATTAATGTAGGAGCTAATTAACATATTGTGGGGCGAATTTGGGCAGCTGCAGGGGGAGAGAGCAAGGTCGCCTAGCAACACACTGTGCCAGAAGTGACCAATGAGGCAGACCTGCTGACCCTGACGTCCAGCTTGGGTCCACCTTTTCCTGGGCAGGACCCTTGACCCCTTCCCCAGTATAAAAACCCTGAGCAGCCAAAGCCACGTGCGATTTCTTCTGGCTCTCCCACCCTGACTTTCACCCCGGGGTTGGGGGGGGGTTCGCCCAGGACACAGACTCTAATGAATCTCAAGCCACTACTTTGTCTGACTCTGGTGAACCCGCCTGACAGGCTTACTCCTTTGGCCACCTGCCGCCTTTGCGAGCTTTCAATATTCTCAGACATGAAGACATTTTGCTTTTGTCTCCACAGGAACCACTCATGAGAATGTGTCCAACCAAGAGGCAGGCCTGTCCTGCACTCCACAGATCCAAGCTCCAGGCATATGTTTCTTCCTGAGACCAAAGGAAGTCATGTCAGAGGAAGGCACATGGAGAAATAGTAAAGGGCAAGCCAGGACCTCATCAAGAAAACATTGTCCAAATACAGAGGTCTGGAGCTATGATTTTTCCTTGCAGTGAAGATTATGGTCTCAGAATATCTCGAAGGAAATCAACCTGTGTTATGGCTTAGATATGAAGTGTCCCCCAAAAACTCAAGTGTGAGACAATGCAAGAATTTTCAGAGGTGAAATGATTGGGTTAGAAGAGCCTTAACCTAATCAGTGTTTTAATCTACTGATAGGAATTAACTGGGTGGTAGCTATAGGTAGGTAGGGTAGGGCTGGAGGAGGTAGGTCACTGGTGACTTCTGCCTTTAGAGTTTATACTTTGTTCCGTGTGAGCAGAACTCTATGCTTCCTGTTGCCATGTTCAGAACTGCTTTCTTCTGCTTTTCTGCCTCAGGCCCACAGCCTTGGAGTCAGCCATCTATGGACTGATACCTCTGAGAGCAAATAAATTTCTTCTCATCTACATTGTTCTTGTCAGGACTTTAGATTACAGGGATGAAAAAGCTGACTGAAACAACCTGTTATCCGTCTCATCATGAAATTAAGTCAGTCATATGCTTATTGTTCTTGCTAGATTATAGGAAGCATAGGGAAAGGACATACTGATATTCCTCAAACATCTCAAACATAATGGGGTCCAAAATGTTCCCTGAATCTTATATCTTAAAATATCAACCTTTATGGCTCTGTTCCCACTGACTTCTTTTTGCTCTTGCAGGCTGCCTGGGGCCTGGAGATAAGTAGCATCCTAGAGATGAAGGAGTGAGACAACCCAGGGCTGAGCTGTGGCCCCCTTCATTTTGATGCTTCTGTTTACAATCCCTCTTCAGAAGGAGGGACTGGCCCTATAGCTACCCTTGCTCATTGGTTGAAATAATCCTCCCCGCCACATCCTAGTAAAGACTGTGAGCTACAGTGTGAGCCTAGAATGAAAGAGGGTGGATGAGTCATCATGGGAGCAAAGGGAATGTCTCTTCTGCTTCAGCGTCTGGGCCCTGGGTATGTCACCCCATTTACGCTATCAATGCCGTTCCACAAGGAGCTGAAGAGTTTTTACTTATTTGCATGTGCACTATAAAGTCTAGGGGTAAAATGCCTAACATGGTAAGCATTTGTTTTACATTTCTCAGAGAGAGACTATAGTTACCAAAGGTTTTCCCTTCATTGCCCTTTCCCTGGTGTGATGACTTTGAAAGTCAACCTACCTTTCTCTGTGGCTAGAGCCAGGCAGTTTTAAACTAACCATTGCACATATTTAAAAGTGTTATTAATCAGGACTTAGGTAGAGCTGGGGCCAGAGAAAGTAGAACCAAGAGCAGGACTAGCAAGAGCTGCAAAATCTAGGCTGCTGTGGTGGTAATGCTTCATTAAAAAGTCCTCAACAGCTACTATTCCACATGAGCACCTGAACTGTGTCTTGGGGGCTCAGACTTCAGCTACTCTAAGTGTGTTTTATTCAGACTTTTCATTGCTGTGACCAAAAGAACTGATAAGAACAACTTTAAGGAGGAAAAGTTTATTTGGGGGCTCATGGTTTCAGAGGTCTTAGTCCATAGATGGCCTATTCCATTCCTTGGGGTCTGAGGTGAGGCTGAACATCATGGCGGAAGTGTGTAGCAGAGGAAAGCAGCTCAGGACTTCACAATAGGAAGCAGAGAGATAGACTCTGCTCATAATGGACAAAATATACACCCCAAAAGAATGCCATTAATGACCATTTCCTCCAGCACACCCTTCCTGCATACAGTTACCACTCAGTTAATCCCTATTAGGGATTAATGTACCGATTAGGTTAAGACTTTTATAACCCAATCATTTCACCTTTAAACTTTCTTTTGTTGTCTCATATATGAGCTTTTGGGGGACACCTCATATCTAAAGCATAATAAAGCATGTTGTTGTTCTTGGTGGAGGGAAATCAACTGATGGCCCACGAAGGAGAGTCAGTCAGCAAGGCCCTGAGCCAGCTGTAATTGGTGTGTCCGTGGTCATGGATGGAGTGGGGAGGGCAGGCTTGACAATATCCTGACCTTTCCCAGCACCATGCTGCTTCACTTATCCATTCAATTGTTCATTAATTTACTCATTCATTCGGATATGTTGGAGGATCCTGGTGTTGCATAAGACTCTGGGTCTCTAGAGTATGTTCCTTAAAACTTTGTAGTACTAAGTTCCACTCTTTTCTGGCTAACATTGAGTGACTTTGACGTTGTTCTAAAATTGCACTGCATCTGTTTTCTTAAGTGTAAAAAGTATTTAATTATGTATTCTCCATACCAAATTTTATTGGGAGGATTAATTGAGTAAATGAGTATCAAAAAGGAGATACAGTACCTAAAAAGGGGTAAACAATCAGGCACAGTGGTGCATGCATGTTATCCCAGCTATTTAGGAGACTGAGACAAGAGGATCATAGGTTCAAGGCCAGCCTCAGCAACTTATTGAGACCCTCAGCAATGTAGCAAGATCCTATTTCAAAATGAAAATAAAAATAAAAAGGTTTGGGGTGTTGCTCAGTGGTAGAGCAGCCCTGGGCTTAATCCCCAGTACAAAAAAATGAAGAAGCAGGAAAAGGAGGTGGGGGCAGGAGGAGGAAAGAAAAAGAGGTAAATACATGGCAACAAGCATTAGAGCCCTCAGATATATACCTGCCCTTGGGAACTCCCACCTTCCTGGGATTATATAGCACAAGAGCAGAAACTAGTGACAGCAGCAGAAGTCTGGGGATCCGTGGGTTTCTCAGACTCTATCTGGGAAAGTGATCTAGAGTCAGGGCTCCGGCTTCCCAAGTTTGTGCCTGAACTCAAAACATTCTCCAGGCTAACTTTTCAGTGGAATGGATCCTTTGTAGTCAAAGCTACTCCCCTTCTTCATGCAGTTTTTGTAAAGCCTGTCATAGCATTGCCATGGAAACTCCTTCATCAGTGTGACCTATCTTATGAATGCTTCAGTGGAAAGCATTTTGTGTTAATATTTGAAAAAACTGACAAGTTACCAAGTGGGAGTATGTGAAAGGTTATATGTGAACATTTCAAGCAGAAGCGCGCGCACACACACACACACACAAAGGCACCTTTTTATGTCTTTCTTTTTAAAGCATTTTACAATGCTGATTGATTGCTGCTTAAAAAAACTTGACATCCCTGGCCCGGTGGACAGATGAGATGTTTTATTTTTATGAAGGTCTTGATTTGTCTGAAAAAAAGCATAACAAGAAGGCAGAAGGGTAGGACCCAGTGATGAGGAAGCAATCAGATGTCATTTTCAGTGGGGGCTCAGTAGTGGTAGAGAAGGCAGGATAATAGCTAAGCATGGTTGTAAGTACCATTGCCTGCTGCTGTGGGACCAGGCTTCTGTGAGCATGAACACAAACACTGTGGATTTCGAAGGCCCTACCTTGCCTTGCTGCCCCTTTCCTTTATGTACACACACACACCCACACACCCACACACACCTTGAATGTAGATTCTATGGAGTAAAAAGGAAATCACAGAACATATGCAACAATACTGCGAAGAAAGGAAATATAAATAGTCCTGGTGTAAAAGGGAGTTCTAAAACCAGAAGGGCAGGTATGTTACCGGCATAAAGGGCAAACTTCCTGAATGCAAATGGATGCCTGATAGTATTTCTAGTATTTCAGAGATTGTGGTGTGTCTATAGTTGGGACCCAGACCCTCTAACTCTGCTGATTTCTTACCATATGATCTTGAGCAATTGCCTATTTTTAGTATTATTGTTTTCTTATATATATAAGGTAGATAAAAATACTTGGAGTCTAGCAAGAGCAAATAAAAATTTTAAAGCCTCAAACTTCATGAGGTAACATTTGAGGGGTGCTATGACAGCTTATGACAGTAGAGGGGTCACTTGAGCAAAATTAGGAGGGAAACCACGCTCTCATTTTGAGGCAGGACAGTATTGGAGTTAGCCTAGAGGTGCGCGCACCCAGGGAAAGCTGAGAGTAGGAGTTGAGGATTGCTGGCTGATTTCAAAGCTGACGTGTTTCTTTTGCCTAGGATGGTGTCTTCATTTCATTTTAAATTCAAACTCAAATTTGAATTCAAATGCCTTTCAGCAGAGCTTGCTCAACTACAGACTGCTACAGGCTCATCTTGTCTGATGCTGGACCACTGCAAATTCAAATATCATGTGCTTCCCTGACCCCAGAAAGTCATCAAGCCCAGAATAAAGGAAATTTGAGGATGACAATATACTGCCAGGGGGAAGGATGGGATGTGCTTCAGAGTTGTGTCTTAATCCAAACATTAATTCCAGTTATTGTTCCCTTCCAATATATAGACCCTGGGTAAGATATAATAATACTTATGGAGGTTTTCTTGTTATTAATCCTTATCTTAGTTGTTCTGACAAAGACTGAACTAAAGGGATAAACACTTATTTGCAATCAAGGGAAAGGAAGAAAAGAAAAAGAAAGTATAACACTTTGCTGAAGAATTTGCAATGGTTTCTACATTGTTTGGCTTTCAAATGATCATATATTGAAAGATTGCTCTCCAGTGTAGAAATGGTGGTGGGACCGCCAAGAGGTGGGGTATAGTGGAAACTCCTTGGGTTATTGGGGGCATTATCTTCAGAAGGGATTGAGGTGACTCTCATGGGACCTTAATGTCTTTGTCTTATTCCTTTACATGTGATATGATCTGTCCTTTTTCTAACATTGTGAGGTCATCTGCCATGAAGACTTCACCAGAACCAAGCAAAACTACTACCATTCCCTTGAATGTGATTTAAATAACTACTCCACTACTGTAATTTAATAACTCATTTTTTCTTTATAAGTTACCCAGATTTAGGAACTTTATTATACTAAAAGAAATCTGACAATACACATTGGACTTAAGTGGCTGGCAATCTTTGTGAGAAAAATGATACATAAACACATAGAATACTGAGTGTTTACAAAATAAAAATGAACTAAAAATGAAGCTGTGCTTGAAGTGCTTCCCTGACATCATAACATAGCACATGACCTATGACCAAGCTTCGCCGTCAACTGGTTGGGTAACATCTGACACATAGCTTAATTTCTCTGAATTTCTGTTTCTCCAAAGATTTAAGCAATAGTCCATCTTACCTCTTACCTTGCCAAATTGTTGTGATAATCAAAGAAATACACGTTCAATATATTTATCTGAAATGTTTTTGATCAGAAGTAGTTCAGATTATGAAGCAGTTTTTAAAATATTGGCATAGAATTCACTGATTTAGTGTTCCTTATCTGAAAAATTAAACCTCTGGGGCTGGGATTGTAGCTTAGTGGTAGAGCGCTTGCCATGCATGTATAAGGCACTGGATCCTCAGCATCACATAAAAAGTAAATAACTAAAATAAATGTAGTATGTCCATCTAAAACTGAAAATATTTTTAAAACTTAAACTTCTGAAATGCTTTGAAATTAAAAATTTTTCAAGCATTTTGTCAATGCTGTACTATAATCATGGTATTTGGTATCTGTAAGAAAACAATAAAATTCAATTAATTTCCAGGTGATGGAACTAAAGATTCTAAGAGTTTTAGAGTGTTCTTTTCTCTGGATATAAAACTAGCAATACTGATTAATAATATATTTAATTTACTGTAGAATATACTAATTACAATTCTTTACCCATGGACATAATTACATAAACCATCTAATTTAGCAACCTTTCATGAATAAACAACTATGCCATGCCAGTGCCTATGCTAGGCTCTGCAAAGTAGTGTTCCAGAGGAACCCTTTCCTCAGTGATTCAATCTCCTTCAGGGAACAGACGTGAGATCCACCATATATAAGGGACAAAAGACACAGTAGTGCCCAGAGAATACATAAGGAGGGATGTCAGGTCAGGAAATCCTCAGACAACAGGGGTAAATTATAGAGTCTTATTTCAAAGACCTTACTCATCTGCAGTGGTAGGAAAATTGGGATGGAACCTATGGTTCTAAACTTCAAGGTAGAGGTTGTCTTTGTTGTCTTTGGTTTTTTTTTTTTTTTTTTTTTGGTACTGGGGATTGAACCCGGGGGCACTCCACCACTGAGCCACATCCCCAGCCCTATTTTGTATTTTATTTAGAGACAGGGTCTCACTGAGTTGCTTAGGGCCTCACTAAGTTGCTGAGGCTGGCTTTGAACTCGTGATCCTCCTGCCTCAGCCTCCCAGGTGCTGGGATTACAGGTGTGTGCCACCACACCCGGCTAGAGGTTGTCTTTGAATCAGAGTCATGTAAACTATAAACACAGAGTGAAAATTCTTGGTGTTCCCCAAGTGGGAAGGACTCAGCTTAGGCTTTAATTATGGGAAGAGGCAGCTGGATGCAGTCGTGGATTGGGGTCAGACCACGAGGTCCACACCTGGCTAAACCACTTCCTAAATGATAATCGGAGAAATTGCACCAATCATTGTTACAGTTTGTATCTCACAGGCCCATGAGTTAAAGACTTGGTCTCGATTTCATGACACTGTTGGAAAGTAGTGGAACCTTTAAGAGACTAGGCCTAGTGGGAAGGAGTTAGGTCACTGTGGATGTGCTCCTAAGGGAGTATTAGGACACCAAACCCTTCCTATCGTTTTTTCTCCTAGTCATCATGACATAAACATCTCTCCTCCATCACACACTTCTGCCATGATGTACTATGCTGCCACAGGTCCAAAGTTACCATGCACCAAATCCTCTGAAACTGTGAGCCACAATAAACCCTTCCTTTGTGTGTCTCAGATATTTTGTTACAGTATTAGAAAGCCAGCTAACACAACTCTATCTCATTTTCTCATCTACAAAATGGTACTAATAGGGCAGTTGTGAGCACAGAATGTTGCTAATTTTCTAAATTCTTGCTGTGTTCCTGGCACACAGTAAGGATGAGAAGATTACCTGATGGTCAACCCCTATCCATGTGCAGGTGGGATGACAGACAAGATCAGTTATTTCAGGCCAGAGTTGATCTGAAATTTTCAGGAGGAAGTAAAACTTAAGTGGGGAAATGACAGTAAATTTGGGTTTGGATGGAAGTTAGAGAAAGGTGGGGTGATTTTTGTCAGGAAATCGTAGAGTGGGAATAAAGTCCTAATGGAAAACTCCAGAGGTTGCCAGCCACACTCTTATGCTCAGTGTCAAGTTCATGGGGTTACAGAGACCCCCAGACTCACACTGACTGTTCTTCCCCTCTTGGACTGGATATGCCTTTTAAAAACAGCTAGAGCTGCCCAGAAAAGTCATCATACTCAGCTCTGGGAGGACAGTGAACCATGAGATTTAACCTGGATTTGTGCTTTATAAATAATTTTAATTCCTAAATGGAAAGTACTTTTTGCCAGGTGGCAGCAGGCTGGGCATCATGTACAAATCTTAACAGGTTGTAGTCAGTTCTGATGGAGGAGGTCACCTGCTCCTGGCTGCCTGGCCTCTTGGCTCTTGTCACAGTGTTTCTGTCCTCATTTGTCTCACTCAGAGTGGAGCAGCTTGCCTGCCTGCCTGGAGGCTGAGGTTTCCACATCCACAGTGATTGCTAGGGAATTTTGGCAACTTTTTGGACCCAGAAAATGTTTGCAGTCAGGCACCCAACCCAGGAACCAGAAGAAGATATCAAAGAGAAGACTGGGAATTTCCCATGCAGTAGGGGCAGCTGAGCCTTAAGAGGGAAGCAGGGACTCAGCGAAAGACCCAGATGGACTACTCTGGCCCAAGGTTGTCTGCATCGACCTAGATGTGCTTATTTTCCCTTGTAAGTATACACTTAGATTTTTCAATTCCAGGTAAAATTGAGGAAAATATATTTAAAAGTCAAAAAATATATTAAGAAATTGAAGATCAACCTTAGTTGTGTTCCTGGTGTCCTTGTTATAGAATGAGCACAGCAGGGCAGTGAGGAGGACCACATGTTGGTGTACTTGCTGGGAGCTCAAGTCCTGTTTTTGTTTTTATAGCTATTGATACAGAAAGCTTGGCCCTTGTTTCCAATGCTGATCCAAAAATGAGAACAAAGTTTTGAGAAAAAGGAAAAAGTTTGTTTTTCTAGCAAAGGAGAAAGGCAACAAATTCACATCAGAGAGCCTACCTTTCTAACCACTACGGGGGACAGAGGGCTTTAAAAACAGGGGAATCAGGGTATTTTTCAGGGATCAGTATCAGTAAATCTAATTAATGTTTAACTTATATCTGAAAGAGGTATTGTTCTAATTTCTGGGTCTGGAGTACTTTTACTCCTGTGGGCGGTGAGTAGAAGAGTAGATAACTCAGCTTAGGACAAGAAAAAATGTTGAGCCTGCTTCCCTTGCAGTTGGCAAGGGGAAGAAGGAGAAGAGAAAAGGGGAAAATAAGCATGTTGATTTTAAAATAAGCTATCAGTGGTCAAGCAGCAAGGTTCATAGTGAAAGCATAAAGTGAATCCCTGGTACAGCATCACTACCTACCAACAAAGGAGGAGTAAATAAGCTCAGCGATTAGAGGAGATCCTATTAATCTAGTCACCTATGCTCTTCCAGGGAATCAGCCACCTACAAAGTGGGACATGAAAGGAGCAAGAAGCACCATGACAAGCACCAAAGTAATAGGCCAGAAGTGGGTCACTCCACCTCAGAACTGACCACATCCCAGTGAGAGTTGAGAATGACGTTGTCTTCTTCTCTTTGGTGAAACCTCCCCTGGGTACTTACATGTGTGGTTCACTGAACGTGTCCTGACCAGGATCTCCACTGTTTTCAAGATGAAGCAGATCCTTGGGCTCCTCTATCCCGATGTAAGTATGCATGGACAATTTCATAATGAGAATATTTTATATTGTAATGTTTTAATATTTTCATCATTATTTGTAAGTATTTTAAATGTTAGCACTTGGCATTTTATTAGTTAGGCATGAAACTTTAGAAGTACAAAAAAGAAATACCTGTGCATTTTTCATTCACTTTAAGAAACACAACTTTGCAAACCACTTAAATCCCTGATCATCAACCTGGTACTGTTCATCCCTATGGGTAATTATCTTAATATCTGCACATTCAAAAGTATTTGCCCACTGTATTTATGCCTGAGTGATATATTTTAGGTTTATGTGAATGGTATCACACTGTAAGTATTCTTGTGCTGTGATTTTTTTTGTTTGTGATATCATTACAATTGTTTTGTAGTATTCAATTGTATATATAAAGTAAGAATTTTTCTCTCATGCTGATATACTCTATTATTTTTTCACATATCAGCTGATTTCAGAATTTATTTGTTAAGTACTGGGGATTAAAACCAGGAGCACCCTATCACTGAACTACATCTCCAGCTCTTTTCATTTAATTTAAATTTTATTTTATTTTGAGTGATGTTCTAAGTTACCAATTCTGTTTTCAAATTTGTGATCTGCTTGTTGCAGTCTCCAGGGTAGCTGGGAGTACAGGCATGTGCCATCAACATGCCTGGTTGATTTCAGAATTCTTGTGGCTTCTAACAACAAACAATCATAATCACTCTCAAGTTCCTGCTGGAGGTTGGGAGATGATGGGGAAGTAGAATAATACTGGTGTGAACTGCTTCCAGCTGGATTCCAGGCTTCAGCTCCATGAGGCTTCTCTGGGGGAGGGCTAAAGGGAGCAGCTGAATGAAACATACTTTTTTAAAGAAGCAGCACAAACGTCCAAGAGGTCAAGTCAAACAACCTGAGCAAGTCTCTGGCTTCTGCTGGCATCCAGTTTGGCCTAAGGATCAGAGCATTGCACAGCCATGATGGGATGGGGATTCACTCTCGTTACTCTCATCAGAAGAACTGCCAAGACACATGGCAAAGGTGTACAAATCTAACACACTGATAAATTAAGAGTGGTGACCTGGTAGTCTATCCTGAACTCTCGTGCATTGCTAGTGAGAGTGCGAAGGTGAGCTTGTCATCCCTAATGATATTGAAGCTTAACTATCCTATTACCCAGCTTTCCACTACAAGGTACCTACCTGGAAAGACTCACACACAAGCTCTTTAGGATATGCAAGCACCTTTGCCTGCTTATTCTTATCAACCTCTTAAAAAATATTTTGGGATAGGTATTATTCCTTTAATGTCATAGATAAGAGCATTGAGACTCAAAAAGTGTGATGTAAGTGCCTGAAAAACACACATCACTCCCAAGTGGAAAAGAACAGATAGCAACAGGAGCTGTCTCACCCTTTTCAAACATCAAGGAAGCTCCAAAAGGGAGTATCTGCTATTAGAATTGATCATTACTTGCTGAAATCTATGAACTTCCCAGGGATAAGTTCATCTGAATGTGAATTGGGTCTCCAGAATAGTCATGTGCTTCTGAATGGGGAAATCAATCTTAAGAAGATCCAGTATGGAGGTGTCAGGGTCCCTGGGGGGTTCTGTGGCATAGGTAGTCACTTGGGAAAATCACTTTTTGTTGTGAGGAAGTTGTATTTCAGATGGCAGAGGGTAGTGTTTCTTTATGCAGCATTTCCCTGGTGTCTCCTAAAGCAAAGGTTGAGTTCTCTCAGTCTTGTATTCTCACTGCTCTAGTTCCCTTTTGTGCATCTCCCCATGCCACTTTACTCAAGAGGAGCCTCCCCAGGTGGAGGGGTCAAAGGATGCACTTAGAGATGGAGGAGAACAAAGAAAAATGTCACTCCATGAATGGAGGATTTCCAGGGGCTGGGGAGGTAGCTTTCCTCTGCAGTCTTTCTTTTGCCATCTTCTTTCTGAAACAGCTCCTGAAATTTCATCCTCATAATGAGAATAAAACTACCTTCTGGCCTACACAGACCCAAGGCAGTCTCTGTAATCTACATATGTATATTGCCTGGTTTTTGTTTCTAGAAATTTTAACAGCTTCTGTGGGACCAGCAGAGAAACAATCTAGCTGCTTATCCCCAGTTTGATCAAACTACATAAAATTCATGTTTCTATTTTTCATTGTTTGCCATCTCTTTTGTGGGTGGGTGGTAGATGTGGTCAGTGAAGCTCTGAAACAGGTTCTGAAACTCACTGAATTTGCTGCCCTTTCCCCCACCACCCTGCCCCCAAATTAGGAAGATACAGAAGCTGGCCCCAGAAAGTCCTGGCTCTTTTTTAGGTGATAAGGAGGCTCTCAAACGAAAAAGAGGGGGAGATCTATGAAATTCCTGTCTTTTATCATGGTGGATCCCTTCTCCACATCAAAAGCTGTCCAAATTCTTGAGCATCTCCTTCTGGGAAATAGAGCCTTTAAAGCAATTAAGTTTCTTCTGTCTTTCAGTTACCAAAATCTCAGTCCTTGTCCTCAATGCCAATCCAATAATAAGGACATGGTTTTGAGAAATAGGAAAAAGAGGTGTTATTACTTTGCTACCAAAGAAGAAATATAGGGGACTTCTATCTTAGAGGCTGTGATTCTTCCCATCAAGAGATACAGAGGGTTTTTAAAGAGGAGATTCAAAGGTTACCTTCTGGGTGTGTCCTAATAATATGGGTAGGGGTCCTGGGAGGTCTATATATACTTCCTAATTTGGGAGAAAATATGTCAGTGGCAGAGCAGCAGAGGCTATATTAAAGCATGAAGTGGACCACGGTTTAATTTCTTCAAAGCTGGCTTTGAATAAAACCTATTTTCCTACCAATTTGACGCTGAATATTTCTGGAGCAGCTAGCATCCTGGACTAGTCTCTTGCCCTGATGGTGGTATGTGTGCCTTCTGATAAAATTTCCCTTGGTTTGATTGCTGCTAATATTTCTGAAACTCTCCTGGAGAGAACAACAGTGACTCTAGCTTCTCCGTATTGGACAGACTTCTTTCCACTTTGCTCTTAAATAGTATAAAGGTCAAACATAGAGATTTAACATTTGCAAATAAGTTGACGGAATGGTTTTCTACAAATTGCTGGGCCTATTTGTTGTTCTAGGGAAAAGAGACATTCTCAAGGGAAAGAGTGGGTACTTTCAGAAAGGAAAGGGACAATGTGACTTTCCTGCCCTCCAGTTTTATTGGGACCCCACAGAAGTTTACAGAGAGTCCCACTCAGGTCCTCTACTTGACATTTGACTGACAACAAGATTCCATCAGTCTTTCAGGTACCCATTGCCATGACAACTCTAAGTCACCTTGGCCCATGCTGACCACTTTTAATTGGATTCTTAACCATCCATTCTTACAGATTTTGTGGTTAGGAATAATTATTCTTATCTCATGGAGTTTCAGGGTCTGGTGTGTGAAAAGTGTCACAAAAGTCTCCTTGTTCAGGGTAACTTGGGCTCCTCTTTATCAACATTATTTTGGGCCTGCATCTCTCCTGCAGGTAACAGGTGATTTGTGAGGAATGTGACATATCCTATCCACTTAAGCCAGGCAAGGCTGCAGGTAAATTGCTTCTTGGAAAAAAAGGCCTGTGGGGGTCAACACAGTGGTCCATTTTATAGAATCATTCCCTTAACCTCATGTTTTGTTCTTACTGCTCACCTCTGTCTGCCTCTTATAAGTTGTCCTTCCTCTATACTGTCTTTTTTTAAAAAATTCAGGCTGGGAAAGATTTGGGGTTGGACAGAGTATGTAGGAAGTATGAAGGCTCTTGTGAGATAAACAGAGAGACTGAAAAAGGAGCCTGTCAAGACTTGTGGCCTGAAACTTTTTCTCCTATATTTCTGCACAATCATGTCACAAAACTTGTCTTTGTTTTTTGTCACATTTAATTCCTATGTGATGTCATATCATGTGTATCCTTCTAGGTTACAAAACTCTCAGGGAAATGAATCGGGAAGTTCTGAGATGTATAGATCTAAGCTGAGAAAAATGCCCTGTGTTTAGAGCCCAGTGTGCTAGTGCTTCAGGATTTCCACTGCCATTTTCTCCCTGTGTCTTGGGTATGTGCTGCTGCCCTCCCCCAGGCTTCCAGTTGGTGAAGTTCCTCCTTTACTTTTGACCATCTTCCACTTCCTTCTCATACATTTAGAAAGACAACTGCCCACTCCAATGATACATTTTTATTTGTAAAACTGAGGTCATGCAATAAATTGAATTGTTCTCTGTGGCAAATCTCTATGCTCTCTAGGTAAAGAGAAAAGGAAGCTCTGTCCCATTGTATAGCAACTTGGAAAACAGGGAGCTACAGGCTTGCAACTCTAGCCTCTGCTCCAGGGCGATGGCACTAGTACAGGAGTATCTCCTTCATACCTGACCAAGCAGTCATCCCCTAGGGTTGGGAAGAATGTTGCTGACACTGAATGCAAAGCTCCAGGTCAGAAGTCACAGGACAGTGAAGAGGAACACAGACACCTGCCCAGTTGGCCAGGTGGCCTTTCCACCCAAACAATGGATACCTGACAAAACTGAGATTGACTGGCACTTCCAGTAATCACCACCTGAAGCAGAGTAAAACAGGGACTTTCAAAGAATCTTCATCTTTCCTTGTACTGATATCATGTTATCTCAACTAGTATTTAGTTGTGTTTGCTTTCTATAGCAATGTTTTTCTTTTAAGAAGCTTATTCTTGCCTCTACATTTTAAAAATAATTTTAAATCAAATTTTTAACTTGCACCTAACACTCATAATCCTCAATCCCAATAGTGTTAGAGAACAGACAGATGTGCATGGTAAGATCACAGGTTAAGAGAATAATTCCATAGAATGGTTCCACTGTGCTGACCCCCACAAGGCCTTCTTTTCCAAGAAGCAATTTACCTGCAGCCCTGCTTGGCCTAAGTGGATAGGATATGTCACATTCCTCAGCAAACCACCTGTTACCTGCAGGAGAAATGCAGGCCCAAAATAATGTTGATAAAGAGGAACCCAAGTTACCCTGAACAGGGAGACTTTTGTGACCCTTTTCACACGCCAGACCTGAAATTCCATGAGATAAGAATAATTCCTCCTAAACACAAAATCTGTAAGAGTGGATGATTAAGAATCCAATTAAAAGTGGTCAGCATGGGCCAAGGTGACCTAGAATTGCCATGGCAATGGGTACCTAAAAGAATGATGTCTTCTTCTTGTCAGTCAAATGTCAAGTAGAGGACCTGATTGGGACTCTCTGTAAACTTCTGTGGGGTCCCTATAAAACTGGAGGGCAGGAAAGTCACATTGTCCCTCTCCTTTCTGAAAGTATGCACTCTCTCCCTTGAGAATGTCCCTTTTCCTTTTCCTATCCTTTCAATAAATTCATGCCTATTACTCTGAGTGACATGTCTGAAGTCTTTCTGAGTTGATTGCATGAGTTGGGGTCATGGGGGTAAGTCTTTCATTGCCTCAGTATCCCGACAGATCCCAGACATGAAACATAAGGGGATATGAGATTCACTATGACCTTGCCCAGGCAAGAAATATCTGTGGGTAGCCTGTGTGGTGTTGATGTGTGTGGTCTGTGAACTTAAAAATCAAAGAGTTACTTTGGGAACAAAGAGTTATTGATCACTTTATAAGGAAAGAAGGCAGATCAAGGAGTTGAACGGAAGGCAAAGAAGTGAACGTAGCATTTGTTGTTAGTTTTAGAAGCAATTTATTATAAAGGAGATAAGAGAAATGGGACTGCTATGAATTTAAATTAATAAGTTTTCATCCAAATCCCCAAGGCCATGGTGTTAAGGGATGGGGAGGTGAGAAAGCAGGTGATTAGGCCAGGGAGACGGTATCTTCTTGAATGGAACCTGACAAGAAGGATCTGAGGGAGAATCTCATCCTTCTGCCTCATGAGGACACAGTGAGAATAGAACATCTGTGAAGCAGGAATAAATCCTTGCCAGGCACTGATTGGGCTGGTGCCTTGGTCTTGGACTTGCAGCCTCTGGGACTGTGATAAATAAATTCTGTTGTTTATAAGATACCTACTTTGTGATATTTTGTTTTGGAAGTCCAAATGTACTAAGGCAGGGCCTGTAGTTGTAAATGAATTTGTGATCAAATAAATGATTAAGGGTATTGTGATTGTATTTTTAAATTTTAGTATGGAGACACTAGGGATGTTGCTTCAATCTTGAGAATGATTGAAGAGACCAAGAAGGTGATGAGGCTAGATTGGTAGGAGGGGACAGCAAAATAAATAAGGGCTTAGGAAACAGTAGGACTGGGCAAAATCAGCATCAAACAGGACAAGAGTCATAATCTCTGTTGTGAAAATAAAGCACAGAAAGCCCAACACCCATGGAGAAGAGGGTGGATAAGAAAAGTACAGTGAGATATGAACTAGTCGGAGAAGATTATATCCAGTGTTATAAAGCTGTCAAGTGAATTGGTGTTGCTAAACACCTGCATGTATGTGATTTTTTTTAAGTACCTCTTATCAACTTTGTGGAATGTATATATAGGAGTGGAATTTCTGGATCACATGGCAACTCTGTGTACTGGGGATTGAACTCAAAGGTCCAAAACCACTGAGCCACATCCTCACTCCTATTTTGTATTTTATTTAGAGACAGGGTCTCACCTGTCTCTATTTTATTTCCTTTTTCATCACGTATCACCTCTCATATATCACCTTTTCATCAGGTAGCACCTCAGTTTTGCTGAGGCTGGCTTTGAACTCTCCATCCTCCTGTCTCAGACTCCCAAGCTGCTGGAATTACAGGCATGTGCCACTATGCCTGGCCGTGTTTCACTGTTTGAGGAACTCCCAACCTACTTTCAGCCGTATCTGAAACAATTTGAAGCAGCACAAGCAATGTTTCAATTTCTCCACATATTTGACAACACCACTTGTTAAGTAATACCTCATTCTACTTTTGATTTGTATTTTCCTAATGACTAATAATATTGAGCAGACTTATTTTATTTGATTATTAAAAATATTTATTGGTGCATTCTAGTTTTATGGAATAGGATTCATTGCAATATATTCATATATGTACAACTTGGTTTGTTCCATTTCATTTCCTTGTTTCACTCCCCTCCTCCTCTAGTCTTCTAGTCTCTTTTCTATTTTATGAGGTCTCTTTTCTTTCTGAATTCCATGTATGAGATAAAAAATACGACCCTTGAATTTCTGAGTCTGTCTAATCTCACTTGGCATAATGTTCCCAAGTTGTATCCATTTTCCTGCAAATGACATAAATTTTGTTCTCTATGGCTGAATAAAACTTGATTGTGTATATATACCACATTTTCTTTAAACAGTTATCTGTTGGTATACACTTGGGATGGTTCCATAATCTGTCTATTGTGAATTGTGCTACTATAAACATGGATCTGCATGTATCACTATAGTATGCTCACTTTATATCTTTGAGATAAATAATGAGTCATATGGTTGTTCTGTTTCTAGTCTTTTGAGAAACCTCCATAATAATTATACTAATTTATAACCCTGCCAAAGGGTAAAAGTGTTCCTTTTTCTCCACATCCTCACCAGCACTTATTCTCTATTTTCTTTATATATTTTTATGTGGTGCTGAGGGTAGAACTCAGTACCTCACACATGCTAGGGGAATGTTCTCCTGTTGAGTCACAACTCAAATCCCTATTGCTTGTATTCTTGCTGACTGCTATTCTAACTGGATTAAGAGAAAATTTCAGTATAGTTTTGATTTAAAATTTACCTGATTACTAAAGAATTGAATATATTTTACATATTTGTTGGTCTTTTGAATTATTGCTTTTGGAAAATGTCTTTAGTTCATTTGACCATTTAATGATTGGGCTACCTTTTTTGGTGTTGTGTTAAGAACTAATATTACATCTCAAAGCCCTAGAAAAAGAAGAACAAATCAACACCAAAAACAGATGACAGGAAATAATTAAAATCAGAGTTGAAATCTATGAAATTGAAACAAAAGAAACAATTGAAAATACTGACAAAGAAAAAGTTGGTTCTTTGAAAAAATTAATAAAATTGATAAACCCCTAGCCACACTAACAAAGAGAAAAAGAGAGAAAATCCAAATTATTAAAATACATGATGAAAAAGGAAATATCAACATGGACACAACTGAAATACAGAAGAAAATTAGAAATGATTATGAAAATTTGTCCTTCAATAAAATAGAAAATATTGAAGACACTGACAAATTTCTAGAGAAATGTCACCTACCTAAACTGAATCAGGAGGTCATGCATGATTTAAACAGAGCAATTTTCAAGTAATGAAGTAGAAAATGCCATTAAAAGCCTACAAATTAAGAAAATCCCAGGACCAGATGAATTCTTAGCCGAGTTCTATAAGACCTTCAAAGAAGAATTAGCACCAATCCTTAAATTTTTCCATGAAATAGAAAAGGAAGAAATCCTTCCAAACTCATTCTCTGAAGCTAATATCACCCTGATACCAAAACCAGACAAAGACACATCAAGGAAAGAAAACTTCAGGCCAATATCCCTGATGAACATAGATGAAAAATTCTCAATAAAATTCTGGCAACTCACATACAAAAACATATTTAAAAGATAGTCAGCCATAAAAAAAGAGTAATATTATGGCATAATATGGAATTGGAGATTATCATGCTAAGTGAAATAAGTCAATCCCCAAAAAATAAAGGCCAAACGTTTTCCCCAATAAGTGGATGATGATATAGAATTGGTTTGGGGAGGTGGGGGATGAGAGAAGAACAGAGGAACTTTATATTACAAAGAGTGGAATGAAAGGGGGAAGGGGAGGGGTATGAAAAATGGTGGAATGAGACCTTATGTATGATTACATGAATGGTATGAATATACATCATGCACAACCATAGAAATGAAAATTTGTACCCCATTTGTGTACAATGAAGCAAAACGAAGTCTGTAAAAATTAAAAGAAAAAAGATAGTGCACCATGTTCAAGTTTTTTGAGTTCTTTATTTATTCTGGATACTAATCCTTGGTGAGAAGAGTAGCTGGCAAAGTTTTCTTACATTCTGTAGAATCTCTCTTCAAGTGTTGAGCACTTATATACTTGTCAGCCATTTATATACCCTTTGTTTGAAGAAATATCTATTTAAGTCCTTTCTAATTTTTCAATTAGGTCATCTGTCTTCTTGCCCTTAAGTTGCAGAAATTCTTTATATTCTACATACAAGTCTGTTATTACCTCATCAAACACATTTAGAGGTAAAAATAGCCTAAATGTCCATAAGTAAATGAGTGTATAAATATATATATGCTGGAAAATATTGTCAAGTCATAAAAAGATGAAGTAATGATACTTGCTGTGATATGGATGACCTCAAAACATACTAAATAAAAAAGCCAAGACACAAAAGTTTACTTATTACTTAACTCCATTTATATGGACTGTCCAGAATAGGTAAATCTGCAGAGGAAAATGCAGATTATAGGATGTTATGGTATTTAGGGAAAGGGAAATAGGAAACAAATATTTAGAAGATATGGGGTTTATTTCAGGGTGATGAAAATGTTTTGGAGCTACATAGAGGCTGTGGTTATACAACATTATGAGTGTACCAAATAATATTACATTATTTACTTTAAAAAGGTTGAATTAAAAATAAAATAAAATGGCTAAATTATATCATGTGAATTGCATCAAAATAACAAAATTTAGAAATGTGGAAACAAGATGTTCTTTAAAAATGGCAAACAGTTAAACAGACAGTAAACCATATATACTATTTGATACTACTCAGCAATAAAAAGGAATAATCTGTTGAATTACACAGCAACCACTTGTATAATTAAAGAATCATGTGGACTGAAAAAATGTCAATCGCAACAGATAATATTAAGTGTGTTTGTATTTATTAAAAATTCTGGAAATGACATTAGAGAAGAGAATGGATTAGTGGTAGCTGGAGGTTAAGAAGATGTTTGGATGGAAAAGGAAGGTGTCATTATAAAGGAATTCTTATGGCAATGAAATGTGCTGCATTTTTCTTTAGCAGTTTTCAATATCTTACAGGTCTGCCTGATGTCAGTACTGGGTTACACTGGGTAAACAACAGGGGATCTCTCTGTATTTATTTCTTTCAATAGCATAGGAATCTATAATTACCCCAAAATATATTTATTTAAAATAAATAATAAACAAATAAACATTATTTGTGGTTCTTTCATAAATATTCATATTCCTCACTATACTATACACTTGGTGAATGATATCATAACTGAAATGTTCCATGATTATAGTGTCTACATCCGGTGTGTGGTACCATCTCAATAAACATTTGTGGAATATTGAAATAACTGAATAAAGAGGAATGAAGTACAGAAAAATCACTGCCCCAATGGGTAGGTACTATTGGGGTAGGGATTTTAATTTATTAAATGTTAAAGTAATTAAAAACTTAACTTCTTTGAAAACAATATGTAGCTATTTGTGTATCATATTATAACATACAACAATTTTATGTATGTTAATTTTATTGTATGATTTCTTGGTGTCTCCAGAGTCTACCATGATATTTGGTACTGAACTAATGTTTTAATAAAACAATGAATGATGAAATGGCAAGGCAGCAGAGTGAATGGAAATGGGCAGGTTGTTAGTATCCAGGTTTCTCTGATCCATGCAGTAAAAATCCTAGTCAGGCAGCTTCAAGCTAAAAGGATCTACACCATTGATGAACTCTTGAAACCAGAGTTCTGCTCTCTTGGGGTGGGAATGTCAGAGTCCTGCTGACTTCAGTGGCTATCTTTACTTGGGAGTGTGAAATCAGCAACAAGACTTGCTCTAGTCAGCCTCCAGTCTGCCCTAGATCCAAGAGGTAATTTACTTAAATTTTTATGCAAATTAGGATGTGTATACAGGTTTAAAGATGAATGGGGGTAAGAAGAATAGTATAGTGAAACAGACATTATTACCTCATGTACATGTATGACTACATGACCAATCTGATCTCACAATATGTATAACCAGAAAAATGAGAAATTACAATCCATTTATGTATGATCTACCAAAATGTATAAATGCATTCTACTGTCTTGTGCAACTAATTAGAACAAATAAAAAATTTAAAAAAAAATGAAAACACAATAGACAAGGAATCTGTTGACCTTATATCGGTGTCTGTGACAATATTAGTCAATTGCCATGGACAGTTGTGGGGCCCCTGAGATCAGATGGCCACTGGAGAGGCAAATGTGGAATCACCAATGTGTGCAAGGAGAATGTTTGTATTAAAGGAATAAGATTGAAGAAATACTGAAATCCAGCTGGGCAAATAAGTTCCATAGCTCCATGTCTGGCATCTGGGCCACATAGCATTGTGATGTTCTCTCCAAAGGGCTTATGTAACTCTGCCCCTATGGCCTTGTTGGTTGTAGCCCAAGTGGCCTTTCCCTTGGCTTGTCTCTGCTCCATTCCTACAGATTTCCTAGTATAATGTCCCACTTTACTGACATTTCTTAATCTTGGGGATCTCCACTGCAGCTCAGCTTCCTCTTCACATCTTCACAGTTTGATTTCTCAGGGGTTACCCAGAGAAAGGACTCTGACCCTGCTGCACTTTGCTGGCCTCTCAGGTCTTTCTTTGAAATCTTGGTGGAATCCTCCATGCCCCTAACTCCAGCATCGTGCATGCCTGTAAAACCAGCACCATGTGATTGACACCAAGGTCTGCCATTATCTAGAGGGTAGCCAAACCTCCAGGGACCCTTGCTGCATCAGCCTCTGAGTGTTTGGGTGGCTGAGCATGTTGAAAAAACTTCCTAGCCCCCCTTGTGCAAGAAGGATGCCACACTGATCTCTTCTCAAGACATTTTTCACCTTTACTCCCTTGAACTTGAGACGTATATGGTCTTGCCAGCTCTAGAGATGCATTCAAGCCATTTTTCTTACTGCCTCTGGGCAAAGTCTTTAGCATTTCTTCAGTGGCAATAATGTCTTCAACAACTGCAACTTCCTTTATGCTGGGTTTACTCAGGCCTTTCAAGTCCATGTTTTCCAAATCTTTCTGCTCCTCTTTCTGCTCCTGATTATCATATCCTTTTGATAGCAAAACCAGACCCGGTTGTGAAATGAGATTACAAAAACATGGTAAGAGACCAATGCCTTGGGAAGGGGTTAGTTCCCCTCCCCTCTCTCAGTCTTTCTCTAGGAAGCCCAATTAACCATGGATCCCTACCTTTTAAATTCTCAATAACTACCCTAACAGTCTGACTACTTTCCCCTGATACCTGTGAAAAGAGCAGTTTCTTTGTATCTGTCCTGTGAGACCCTGCATAAGAGCTTCAGCCACATATATTAGGATTTTTTTTTAAAAAAAGAGGAAAAAGCACCAGTGATAGGATGGGTCTAAGATGATGTCAAATAATCTATAAATGCTGTGGCAAACTATGAATCGGGGTTCAGAATTTGGAATTTTTTTTTTTTTATTTTTTTTCCTCTCTGCCTGCTGGTGTAAAATAAAGTTAAAAGTTCTCTTCTTTTCTGAGTGTTGCTTGCTGCTTCTTGATCAGTCTGTTTTCCTGAAACATCCTGATTAGCTATATCCATGCCACCACCTGAATGTTATGCTGCCTAGAAAATTCTTCCACCAGATTAAGAAGTCCATTTCTTTTAAAATCAACCTCACATAAAGTCTCAGAACCTGGGAAAAATGCAGATAACTTCTCAGCCAGAACATAACACAAATGGCCTCTAGTCCAATTACCAATAGTGTCCTCCTCTTCCTCTAAACCCTCTTTAGCCCTGTCTTTACTGTCGGTTATGGTTTAGTTGTGAGGTGTCCCCCAAAAGCTCACATGTGAGACAATGCAGGAAGGTTCAGAGGAGAAATGATTGGGTTGTAAGAGTCTCAACCCAATCAGTGAACTAATACCTAATGAGATTGACAGAAGTGGTAGGGTGTGGCTGGAGAAGGTGGGAATGGGGTGTGCCTATGTGGTATATATTTTGTATCTGAAGAGTGGAGTCTGTCTCTGCTTTCTGATCATCATGATGTGAGCTTCCCTCTGCCACACTATCCCGCTGTGATGTTCAGCCTCACCTTGAGCCCCAAGGAATGGAGCCGACCTTCTATGGACCAAAACCTCTGAATCCATGAGCCCTCAAATAAACTTTTCCTCTACAATTGTTCTGTTTGGATCTTTTAGTCACAGCAAGGAGAAAGCTGACTTAAACATTGTCCATGATCCTATTGCCTGCCATTCTGGTTTTCTGAGCTCCCACCAGAATCAGCCATTAAACTCCACTTACAATAATCTAAAACATTTCCAGTTTGAACTGCTAAGCATTTCAAAATTTCTCCCATCAATTCCAAAGACCTCCAAAAAATTCTGAACCACATGGCCAACTTTGTCATAGTAAGGACCCCACTTCTCTTTACCAATTTCTGTTTTAGTCAGCTATTTCACTGCTGTGACTAAAGGACCCAACCAGAACAACTGTAGAGGAGAAAATGACTTACAGTTTTGGAGGTCTCAGTCTGTAAGACGGTTCCATCCCACAGGGCTCAAGGTGAGGCAGAACATCATGAAGGAAGAGTGTGACATAGGCAAAATTTGGGAATTAATCTAACAAAAGAGGTGAAAGACCTTTACAATGAAACTACAGAACACACAAAAAAAGAAATTGCAGGAGACCTTAGAAGATGGAAAGACCTCCCATGCTCCTAGATAGGCAGAATTAATATTGTCAAAATGGGCATACTACCAAAAACATCATACAAATTTGATGCAATTCCTATTAAAATCCCAATGACATTCTTCATAGAACTAGAAAAAACAATCATGAAATTAATTTGGAAAAATGAAAAAGCCAGAATAGCCAAAGCAATCCTTAGCAAGAAAAGTGAAGCAGGAGGCATCACAATACCAGACCTCAAACTACACTTTATACTTCGAGGGAGTTGCCAATTAGCCAAAATAGCATTATGCTTCCATCCCATAGCACTATCCGTGTAGGTTTCTCTGTGTTATATATAGTTTCTGCAAGCACATGGAACACAAATGATGGAGGTGGGAGATGAGAAGCAAACTTCAGATCTGCAAGTTTTCCTTATTCTGCACTGGAGTCAATCAATCAGGCATGGGAGGGCTCATTTTCTGGATATGGAAATGGCCCCCTGGTTATATAAGGAGTCTGAGTTTTATAATTTACAATAAGGATTAATTAATCATTGGAGATTGAGGATGTGCTGTTTAGACAGTCAGGGACCTAGCTGTGCAGGTTAAAATTTTAACTCAGAAAGGCAGTTGTAATAAGTTTGAAACTCATTGTCACTGGGAAAAGCACAGAATTTGGTGTTCATTGCTTATCTTCCTTCCTCTGGGACCCATTGTTACCTAGAGCTTCACTATTTGCTTTTCTCTTTCTAGGACTCATCTGCAATGGGTAAGGGGAAAAGTCCAGGGCCCAGCAATTCAGAATTTGCCTCTTCCCTTCAGGACCCATTGTGGTTGGGAAGGCATGAATGTTTGGTTTTGGTGGCAATGCTGGGAATAAATCCAGGAAGGGATGAAAGTTTGCTTTTTCCCTCAGGGCCCATTGTTGCTGGAAAAGGATGTACTGGGACAGGTTTAATGTATGACGAAGTTCCCTCCCTCTTCCTGAGCCATACTGTTCCTTGGTTTTTCCCAGAGGGTTGTCTTGTAGGAATATTATTTTCCATACTCTTTCAGTTTCCTTCTCAGAGTGCTGATCACTCTTATTCCATTTCTGTTACTGAAGTACGTAATTTTATACTTTATACCCATTTTTTTCTGTATGTTTGCTGTGGGGTACTGGTGATTGAACTCAGGAGCACTTTACTATGGAGCTACATGGCCAGCCCTTTAAAATTTTTATTTTAGGACAGGGTCTTGCTAAATTGCCAAGGCAGGGCTCAAACTTGTGATTCTCCTGTTTCATCATCCCAAGTAGCTGGGAGTATAGGTGTGTGCCACTGCACCGAGTTTGTATTCCCATTTCACACTTGTTCATAACAAAATGCAGTAAATATCAATTTATTTGCAAATATTTTCTCCCACTTTATAGGTAGGCATCTTATGTTTTGATAATATTCTTTGATGCACAAAATTGTTTGAGCCCAATTTATCTATCTTTTAAAATTTTTTTGTGCATGCTTTTGTGTCATATCAAGGAGTCCTTTGCCAAATCCAAGGTTGTGGAGGTTAACCCACATGTTTTCCTCCAAGACATTTATGTGTCTAACTCTTATGTTTAGGTTGTCCATCAACTTTGAGTTACTTTTTTATAGTATATATAGGAGTCCAATTTCATACTTTCTGTTTAGATATCAAGCTACTCTAGCACTATTTGTTGAAGGGATTATTCTTTCTCTATTGCATAGTTTGACATTTTTATGAAAAAAAAAATTGGTCGTAAATATTTTCTTCCAATGGTCTCTGTCCCTCCTATGCTAGTGTCATGCTGTTTTGATTACTGTAGCTCAATAAAAGTTTTAAAATCAGGAAGTTTGAGTTTTTATAGATTTTTCTAAGCCTGTCATAATGAAGACACCTGACAAAAAGAGAAATGTTGTCTCACAGTTCTGAAGGCTTAAAGTTCAAGAAAAAAGTATTATCAGTGGTGATTCCTTCTGCCTCTCCTTGGCTTCTAGCTTGGTTTGCTGTACAAACTTTATCTTAATCTCTGTCTTCTATTCTGGGCTACGACTCTTGTTTTTCTCTGTTCTTAAGTTCAAAGTAGGTTATTCATTTAAGATCTTTATTTTACTCAAAGAAGATAGTTGTTACATATATTTACTTGAAGTTTAAAAGTCAAAAGGTGTATGGGAGCGAGGAGAGGTTTTTCGGTATTTGAAGTTTGGTTCTATACTAAGGAACACATTCAACACTTATTGCAGTTCACTTACATTTCTAGTTTATTTTTACTTCTTACTTACGTTAGTCTAGAGCTAGGGGTTAGAACCTAAAATCTTGTCTAGTCTTTGCTGAGCGTGTGACTTGCTCTGATCTGTCCCAGGTTTTTTAAATTCCCCAACTTTTAATGTACCAGTTTCCCAAAGAAACTCTATTGTTTACTTTTTGTCCAATTATTTGCTTGCTCCAATACATTCCTTAACCATAATCACTGTCCCAGACAATGTAGGGTGTTCATTTACTTTATATATTTTTAGGAATGCCTAATACAATTTCGCCTTGAGTTAGGCAAAATAAAGACAAATAACTTGTACTAAGCACTCAGATAGCTCCCATATATGTTAAAATAGACAACTCTTTAACCCTTCTGGAATCAAAGCCCAGGATCTCACATTTGAAATCACCCTCTTGTCTTCAAAGTGCTGCTGAGGCTAGGGACAATGGTGCACGCCTGTAATCCCAGATACTCAGGAGGCTGAGGAAAGAGCATCAAAAGTTCTGCAGCTTCAACAACATCGCAAGACCCTGTCTCAAAATAAAAAATTAAAAAGGGTGGGGAGTAGCTCAGTAGTAAAGCGCCTCAGTAGTAAAAGTTCAGTTCCTCATACCAAAACAAAGCAAAACAAAACAGTTGTAAGGAAGGTGAGGTAAAATTTGTAAAAATGACACCAATCTTTCCTGCTATTTAAGGTTACCTTTTTCTTGATTCTGTGTTCCCTTGTTTACCATAAACCTTTGACCATTTCCCAGAGTTTTGACAAGTTACTTTGACAGATTTCTCTTGATTTTTGCAATGTTACATAAAGAGACAGTTGCTTGGAGCTGCCACCTCCACAATTTTCATTATCATCTATTTGTGCACATATTTTTATGTGAACGTATTCTTCAATTTTTTTTAGGATAAACACCCAGGTCTGCAATTTATGTGTCACAATGCAGTCATATGTGAAGTTTTTATTTTTTCATGTTAGACAGGTTTTTATAATGTTTTAATTTGTTGTAATTAGTTATACATGACAGTAGAATGCACTTTGATATATATAATAGAGTATAATTTCTCATTCTTCTGGTTATGCATGATGTAAAATCCTACCGGTTGTATAGTTATATATGTACATGGGATAATAATGCCTGATTCATTCTACTATCCTCCCTACCCCCTTCCCTCCCTGCCCTCCCTTCATTCCCTTCCACCCAATATAAAGTAACTCTATTCTTCCCTAGCCCCCACTATTATGAATTAACATACACATACCATAGAAAATATTTGGCTTTTGGTTTTTGGGTTTGACTTATTGTACTTAGCATGATATTCTCCATCTCCATCCATTTACCAGCAAATGCCAGAATTATTTCATTCTTTTTAAGACTAATATTCCATCATATATATATTCCATATATATACATATTTTCCATATATTTACATATATTCCATATATATTTGGAATATATATGTGTATATATATATATATATATATATATATATATACTATTTTTTTTAATTCACTCATGTGTTGAAGGGCACCTAGGTTGGTTCCATAGTTTTAGCTTGTGTGAATCGAGATGCTATAAATATTGATGTGGCTGCACCACTATAATATGCTGATTTTAAGCGCTTTGGGTATAAATCAAGAAATGGGATAGCTGGTCAAATGTTGGTTCCATTCCAAATTTTCTGAGGAATCTCCATACCACTTTCCATGGTGGTCACACCAATTTGCAGTCCCACCAGCAATGTATGACTGTACTTTTTTCTCCACATCCTCACCAGCATTTATTGCTACTTTTATTCTTGATAATTGCCATTCTGACTGGAGTGAGATGAAATATTAGAGTAATTTTGATTTGCATTTCTCTAATTGATAAGATGCTGAACATTTTTTATACATTTGTTGATTGATTGTATTTCTTCTTCTGTGATGTCTGTTCAGTTCCTTAGCTCATTTATTGATTCAGTTATTTATTTATTTATTTATTTGTTTGTTTGTTTGTTTGTTTTGATGTTTTTTTTTGTGTATCCTGGAGATTAATGCTATATCTGAGGTGCATGTGGTAAAGATTTTCTCCCATTCTGTAGGCTCTGTCTTCACATTATTGGTTATTTCCTTTGCTTCACATTACTGGTTATTTCCTTTCCTTCACATTATTGGTTATTTCCTTTCCTTTCCTTTCTTTTCCTTTCCTTCCTAGCTTGAGTCCATCCTATTTATTGATTCTTGATCTTACTTCTTGCACTTTAGGAGTCTTGTTAAGGAAGTCAGATCCTAAGCTGACATGGTGAGAATTTGGGCCCTGGATAGGCAGAATTGATATTGTCAAATTGGTCATATACCAAAAGCATTATACAGATTTAATGCACTTCCAATTAAAATCCCAATGACATTCTTCATAGAACTAGAAAAAGCAATCCTGAAATTCCTTTAGAAAAATGAAAAAAAAAAAAAACAAAAACCAAAAACCCAGAATAGTCAAAGCAATCCATAGAAAGAGGAGTAAAGCAGGAGGTATCACAATACCAGACCTTAAACTATACTACAGAGCCATAGTAACAAAAATGGCCTGGTATTGGCACTAAAACAGACACATAGACCAATGGTACAAAATAGAAGACACAAAGACAAATCCACATAAATACAGTTATCTCGTACTAGACAAAGGCACCAAAGACATTCACTGGAGAAAAGATAGCCTATTCAATCAATGGTGCTAGGAAAATTGGAAATCTACATGTAACAAAATAAAATTAAATCCCTATCTCTCACTCTTCAGGAAACTCAGAGTGGATGTGTGAAGCAAATTTGAAGTGTTTTTCGGAGTGACTGTACTATTTTACTATCCCAACTGCAGTGCATGAGAGATTCAGTTTCTCCCCATGATCTTCAGTATTGTTACTATTGTTAAGTGATGTGTGTAGTGATATTTTGTTGTGATTTTATTTTTCATTTCTCTAATAGTTAATGACATGGAACATCTTTTCATGTGTTTATTTTCCATCTGTATATTCTTTGAAGTAAAATGTCACTTCAAAACTTTTGCATCCTTTATAATCATAGTTTTTCTATCTTTTTTATACTGATGAGTACTAAAAAGTCTTCATATATTCTAGATACTAGCTTTTGTGGACTGATTTGCAAAGGTTTTCCCATCTTGTCTTTTCATCTTCTTAAAAGAGCAAAAACATAAAAAATCTTACTTAGTTTCAAGTCCCACTACTAGCAACTTGAATGCCCTTTTATTATAATTAATAATGCATACTAATTCTACAAATTTCTGGGTTTCGTTGTTACAGTTCCATACATGCAGAATACCTTTATTTATTGCCATTAAAGGAAGAGGTTCTTTAGCCTCTAATTTGTTCCTTGTTTGGTTTCTAATCTTTCACTTCTTGCCCTGGATTATAGATGCATCTTGACTTTTCCATCCTCTCCCCATCCCTGAAGCTTCCTAATCCTGTAGGAGAGGATTTCCCATGATGCTTTCTGATATGTTACCTAAAAAAATATATGTGGAATGAAATCACCACTTCCAACAATTCTTTCTAGTTCAAGGTGAAGATATTTTTGGAATATGCTTTATTGGTCACCAGTTGGGGCATAAAATACTGAAACCAAAGAGAATCACTTGGCCATCTGTGACTTTTCCTCATCCCCAGACTTTTTCCAATAGCCAGGGGTGAGGTTGATTGCATAATTTGTGGTGCCCCAGGCAAAATTATTCAAATATTATTCATATTTTCAAAATAGTGAAAGCAAAGTTCAGGGCTTTTCTGGACCTCACCTTGAAGCCAGAATTAAAGACAGGTAATTAGTGTAGAATAGGTACTCAGGTTGGATCGAGAAAATGGAGGCCGATCTGAGTCAGGGAAGTTGGAAACTGCCCTGAGGAGACTGGAATGTTCATGCCTCCAGAACCCTCTGATACTACCCCTTTCGAAAAGGTGTTAATGAAGTAACTCCTGAGCAGACAGAAAGTTACCAATCAATGTCCCCTGGGCTGCCATTCCCTCCTTCCTAGCACTCCACCTTGGCCCTTCCAGCCCACCTGCTCACCCCCTGGCCATCTCACTGGCATCTTCTAGGTCTAGTCACATAGGCGAAAGGGGGATAGAGCAGGAGAACAAAGGAAACTGTAGTTTATAAAAGGGGCAGAGTGCTCTCACTTCTTGGGATATCAAAATACCAGAATACCCACTTCTTCCTCCTGGGAAAAGTCTGTGTTATATACTTAAATAAAACCTGCTTTATATGCTTGCCTCAGGGTGCTTCTCTAATGTCCAAACTTCAACATTTGAGGAAGCAGAACTCGTCACTTACAACCTCCAGTATCAAGTTCAGTGCAACTACTCAGGCTGCACACTATGAAGCTGGCCTTGCTTGAACCCTAATATAAGCTCAATGTTCCTCTGGCAATATTTCTCCTGGCCCACTCAGGCTAATGGGTTAGGTCTTTTGTGTTTATACCACAGAGCTCATAGCTCCACCAAAGGAAAATCAGTCATATCTACTGCTTGGGTGTCCATGGTACTGCACATACTGTTGACCTTTGTCTGACAAACTTCTTTTGGTTACCAGTACAACCCTAGGGTACAGGGAGAAATAATTATTATTGTTATTGCTCCATTTTATAGATGAGGAAAGTGAGACAGTGAAGAAAACAGAATTAGCCACTGTTACTCATTTGTGATTATGCTGAGAACATGGAACCCAGCCCTTTCGACTTGGGATGCTCTGGGGTTTTGTCACTATCTCATTCTCAAGATCTAAGGATTTGGAGTGGTTTTCAGTTTTCTGAATCTTCAGAGCTGAATGGGGATGGTGACTCCTGTAGAGAGAGGTGAGTGTTAACTCATTAGTCCATGGCAGAGCCTGGACTTGACCCTCTCCCAGGGAAGGGAAGAAACAGTTCTATCTTGAGGTATAGCATTTTGGCATCATGATGAGTCTGACATACAGACTGTTCTTAACCAACATGGAGTTGGTTTGTAATTTGTTTATGTAAGAGCCCAAGGTTTGGATTTACCTTCACACAATGGTCTCCATATTAATTATCTCATGAAGCCCTATACCTGACCTCAGGTATATGAAGTCTCAAGTGTGTGGAATATTCTGGGCATTTCATTGATCCTCTTGAAATATCATCAATACCTGGGATCCAGGCTTGGCACATCAGCAGAACATTCTCTACCCAAGGTCAAGTTTCATCAGCCTTAACTCTTGAACTTTTGATGATGGCTTCTTAGACCCTGCCTGGCTGGCAGCTCATTCCCACAGAACCCACCTCCATTCTGTATCATAAAAATTATCCTAATCTTTACTTCTCTTTATCTTGACTCTGCATTTTAGTGTGATTTTTGACACTCAATCAGCCTCTCAGAATCTCAGTTTTATAATCTATAATATGGAAGTAGAAATGCCAATTTAGTGGGTTTGCATTACAAGGCTTTGAAAGTTACAAAAGTTTTATTATCTTAGTTGATTTTTTAAATTTAATGTCCCTGTGCTCCTCTTCTAGGTAGAACTTTAGTCCTGGACTCCTCTGGTCAATCCTGGTATCTTTTCTCCCAAATCTTATCTCAGCAATCCCCTTCTTTCAGGAGGGAGTAACATGATGATGACTTTCTATGAAGTCTTTACTTATTGTATCATGAAGCCATAAACAACCGTAGGTGCAGGCCTTCACTGCCACAGCTCTTCTCTTTCAATGATTCAGTCCCCTAAATTGTAGGGGTATTAACTGAGTATCTGAGGTTTGAACTATGGCTATAGGATCATGCCCGGGGAAATGTTGTATGAACAGAAGTTCAGAAACTTGGTTCCATAAATGGTGGTTCTCAGCCTCCACCTATGATGACAAACTTGATCTCTACCTTCAGAAAACATCAACATCTCTACCAGTCCACAAACAAGCAGAATGAAAGGTATTGTTCTAGTTTATGCAGAGAGATCAGCCTATAGGGCCATTTTCTGCTAGTCTAGCCCCGGTCCAGGGTCCAGGATCTGATAGAATGATTCTTTGTTTCTGACTCCACCCTGGGCTTTAATCCTTATGACTTTATGTCTGCCTTAGTCTCTGCTCCAATGAAGTTCTTAATAATTCAGAGCCCTACTGGACTTGTTACCACTTTTCTTCCCAAATCAAAGACCTATGTTTCAGAAAGCAGCTGGGAGCCTGCTACATGTGGACAAACCCCCAGGTGGTCTTATTTCCTGGGCTTTTGAAGCCCCCCTGTGCATTAGTGACACTTCACCTTAAACCATGTAGCTCATTTACCTGTAATCCTCCATCCACATCAGCAGTCAGGTCAGTTCCCTTCAGGTCCTGTTTTATCAAGGAAGGATATAGGTATGATATGTGACCTAATCAGTTCTCATGATCCCAAGCTAAAAACTAACCAATTAAGAGAATCAAGCAGGGCCTACTTGTGTTCCTTAGTTTTGAATAACTTTCTTGAAATTCCATCTGTTATACATGGTCCCAAGAAATTTCAAATATGCCCTGCTTCATTCTTCAGGGCAATGTGTTTATTTATTCAGTGCAGAGTTGAGATGGAGAAGCTACCTGTTCACAAAGATGGTAAATAGGACTTGGTACCTTTGAGTCTTTCTGACCTGGTGAACTCTCTGTGTCTCTCTCTTACATCTTCAAAGTCACACAATCACAGAAAAGCCATTAGATTTATTTCTCATCTCCATAGTAAAGCAAGCATAGAAAAGGAACAAAGGACAATAGGCCCAGTCATTTATTAGCAACAGTATTTGACACAACTGTAATGATACTTCTGATAAAAGGCAAGACCAGTTAGCATTTTCTTTCCAAATAGTACAATTTACCCAAAAAAGGTGGAAAGCTTTGGCAAAGTTAATGACTGCCTGGAAAACAATTTCACACTAGAATAAACAGAGAAGAAATAAAATAATCAATACACTGCATCATCCAGTTCTTAGCTCAGAATTTGATATGTAAAAATATAACATATTAATTTCAGTTATGATCAAAACACATTCTTTTTAGCAAAATCACTAAAAGAGGTAGAGGGACAGAAGACATTCTGAGATGACAAAAATCAAATGTCACAGTATCACTCAGTCACAGGCATCAGATAAATATTGGCAACTTGGTCACATCAAAGTAAGCAATGGAAAGAGGACAAGCTCAGGGGACACTAGAAGAAGGAAGTAAATAGATACTATTGGAGATTATAAAGCAAAGAAGCAAAATAGACGAATGTGCAAGTTGCTTTTGTGGGTAAAAAGTCTTGGCTTTTGAAATCCTGGGTTAGAGTTGTATTTCCCAGACCTGCTCTTGGACACTTGGGAGCTGTATTAATAGAACAGGTGGCATGTGAACTATCAAATTGAATTTTGGACAGTGGAGTTTTTTTAATAAATCAGAATAATTTTTCTGGCTGTCAGTGGTAGCCAATAACATGATAACTGGAGTAGAGGGAACACCTGATCTAAGATTTCCTCATTTCTTTAAATGCATAAAATTCTATGTGTTTGCATAGTTAAAGTATAGCACAGATATTCCAGTTATCTAGTATTATTTAGCAAACCATTTTAAGATTTAATGGTCTTGAAGAACAATCATTCTGATGCTCATACTCCTGTTTCAGGATTAAAGCACAATTCCACAGAAACAGCATGGCTCAGCTCTTTGAAGACTGGGTGAACTAATGGCAGGAGTGTGTTGAACAGTTGTCAATAACTGGGACAACTTAGCAGCACCATCGTTCTGGGTCTTGATGTTGGCTGTTCATTTCTTTCTGTAATATGTTTGCTAAGGTTGGAATATCCAAGGTGGCTTTCTTATTCACATATCTGTGTTTTTCCCTGGTGTGACTAGAATAAATAACAGTGTCTAAGCATTATTCTCTACACTGGATATCTTCAGATACCCACTGTAGACTTCTGAATCACAGCTGTCTCAGGGTAGGAAAGCAAACATTCCAACAGACAGGAAGTAGAACTTGCACAGAGCAATGTCTGTCATGTTGTATTGGGCAAATTAGTCTTGGAGTCCATTCACACCCAAGTCAAGTAAAATTAGATACCCTATCTCAGATGGACAAGCAGCAAAGAATTTGTAGCTGTATTTTATGTATCATAGGGCATAAGTGTTGGTGAGGAAAGTAGGTATAGGTTAGGCATCTCCCTGGTTTTGCTGAGATATCATGATCAGTTTAACTTCTCTGATAATTGTCTGTCTGTCAGGAAAATTGTAGTCTCTTATGTGCTGAGTGCATGCAAAGAGGGTAGGACCTTCTTGACTGATTTCTAAGGAAACATAGAGGAGCAGCCCTTGGGTCACCAATGAGGTCACTGAGGTGAGGCAGGGAAGGGACCAGAGAGTTCTATCTGTTTCCTACACCAGAACTTAAGAGGTGACCTTGCCTGATCCTCCACCACCACCCATGTCTCAGGAAGTAGGATTGTACATGCAGTCAATCCTGATAGTTATTTTAGATTGGCAGAGACCTTAATAGTCTTTAACACAGCAAATATACCCATATCTATGTTTTAAGTAGGGTTGTTTCACATGTAAAGATCATTGACACTGAGATGGTGAAAAGTTAGTCCAATGTCATAAATTGAAGGTTACTCACAAAGCTAAGACCTGAAGTCTGGCCCCAGAAATAGTGCTCAGGGATCCCTAGGCCAGAGTCCTCTATAAACCCAAGGTACCCATCCTTCTGCTGATCTCTGTTCTGATATAGGTCTGTGCTATATTCAATTACCCTGGTTTACTGCCTCCTTTGAAATGCAACATCCATCATTCTTGGAATGATAAATCCCAGAAATTTGTTTAATTCATACTCTTGTTTCTCCCAAGACAACAATTCTGTATGCCTGAAATAGACCATTTGTTATTTTAATGAATTCTTCATTTGTTCGAATTTATTAATGCTTTAAAAATAATCAGAAAATCATTGCCACCTGCAACTGACTTATTTCATGAGAACTTTTAGTGTAATACATGGAGAGAAATCTCCTTGGTGATTGTTGCAACTGTCACTCTCTCTTCTGCCTTATTCCAGTTTGGAGGCAATACCTACCAATAATTTCTGGTCTTTGATACCCTTTCTGTTGATTGAATCCTCCTGTCAAAGTGGCTTGACATTAAAGTTCCAGTTTCTTCAGGAAGGACTTCTGTGTGGGTTAACAGAAGGAGCATCCCACTCTACACACCCCATCACCTTCTTCCCTGCGTTCTGCAGGTCTTGTGTTTCCCATAGCCAGATTCCTCCACTAATGGTACATGGTTCTGCTGCACAGCTGACATGAGCTTCTTGGTTGTGCATTGGCCTTCCTGGAAATCACACTAACAATGAAATTCGTATGATGCTTTACAAGGACTAGGCAATGTTTCCCCACATTCTCAGGGCTCAGGCATCAGGACACTTGGCCATAGCTCCTGCCTCTGGTTCCTTCAGGCTAGGATGGGTATCTCAGCACAGGCTGGGACTATTCCATGTTAATGTAACCTATGAACCAAGGGCCTGGAATTGTAGCCACTTCTATCTCAGTAAGTTCAGACTTAAATAGATCTTGTTATGGAAGGAAAAGAGCACTGAACTAGGAGTTCAAGAATACAAAATTTGATCTCACTTATTCTTTATAATGTTTTATTATGAAATTTCCAAATATATAAGAAAGTTTAAAATATTTTATAATGGGCAACCCATGGCCTAGATTCTACCATCAATATTTACTCCACTCTCTCAGATGAATCTGTTTATCTGCTTCTCTATCCAACCATAAATTTGCCTCATTTTTTAATGGATTTCAAGGTATGTTTCATATTATCAATGGGCTTTTTCTGAAATCCATCTGTTTACCTATGAATATTTGTTCATATTTTGTTACAGCTTAATTTTTGTACTTGAGCACATAAAACAAAATGTCCAAATCTTCAGTGAAACTTAGGTAAGTTTTTGACAAATGTGTATATCTTCTGTAATCTAGGCCTTTATCAAACTACAAAACACCACCACACCAGGTTATTTTGGTAGGGTTATCAGATCAGATTACCAAAAAGTGAAGACTTAAAACAGGAGAACTGTTTTCTCTAACAGTTCAGAGCTAAATGTCCAAAGTCACAGTTTCATCAGGGGGATGGTCCTCTGAAGGCTCTAAGAATCCTCCCTTGCTTCTCTCTAGCTGCTTGTAGTCACAGGAAACCCTTGGTGTTCCTTGGCTTATAGACACATCACTCCAATTTTTGCTTCCAACATCACATGGTTTTCTTCCCTCTATGAGTGTTTGTCTGAATTTTCATCTTCTTATAAGGATATCAGTCCTCGGGTTTAAAAGTCCCTACTCTAGGTTGACCTCACCTTAACTTGATTATATCTGCAAGTACAGTATTTTCAATAAGGTCATTTTACAGGCATCCTCAGGTTAGGACTTCAACATATGTTTTTGGGGAACACAGTTCAACAGGTCACTCTGCAGAAAGGTACCTCATGCCTCTTTCCAGGCAGTTCCTACCCCCACATTCCAGAGGAAACCATTATTTTGATTAATTCATCATGAAGTAGTTGTGGATGTTTCTAGAACTTTATATAAATGAAATCACATAGTATATTCAGTTTTGTGTAAAGATTTTTTCACTCAGATACTATTTTTGAGTCTCATTCATGTTGTGTGAGTGGATCATTCCATTTTTATTACTAAATAGTATGTCATTGTATTTTACACCTACCATTGTGATATACCACAATTAGTTTATCCATTTTCCTTTGATGGTTTCTGGGGCTGTTTCTACTTTGGGAGTTCTATAAATGAAACTGCTATGAACAAGTCTCCTTGTGGATGAATGTTTTCATTTCTCTTGGCCAAGAGAGAAAACCTTAAAATGAAGTTGCTGAGTCATAGTGAAACTATAATTTTGTAACATTCTGCATTCCAACCAAATATATATGAGAGGTTTTGTTGATTCTTGGTCTTGTTAATATTTAATAACACTTTATAATGTTTTAGCCATACCAAAGGATGTTTCATCACCTGGAATTAAAGGTGCATTTTTCTGATGACTAACGACTTTTCAATATGCTTATTGACCATTCACATATCTTCTTTGGTCAAATGTCTATTCAAAATATTGCCTGTTTTATAATCAGTTGGGTAGTTTGGGTCATTTAAGTGTTGAATTACATGAGTCTTTATGTATTATGGCTATGACATATATAATTTTCCTTCCCAGCTACAGTTTGCCTATTCCCTCCCTCTTTCTTTCCCTCTCTTCCTTCCTTCCTTCCTTCCTTCCTTCCTTCCTTCCTTCCTTCCTTCCTTCCTCTTTCTTTCTCTTTTTATCTTCTTCCTTCCTTCCTTCCTTCCTTCCTTCCTTCCTTCCTTCCTTTCTC
>JAJEJO010003308.1:119682-184012 GCA_020662805.1 Glaucomys volans | reverse complement strand
TTCCTTCCTTCCTTCCTTCCTTCCTTCCTTCCTTCCTTCCTTCCTTTTTCTTTCCTTCTTTTCTTCTTTCTTTCCTTCTTTCTTTCTCTTCTTTCCTCTTTCCTTCCTACCTACCTTCCTTTCTCTCTCTCTCTTTCTTTCTTTTCACCACAGATTGAAACCATGGATGCTTAATCACTAGGCCATATCTCCAGCCCTTTTTCATGTTTTAATTAGAGACAGGGTCTTTCTAAATTGCTGAGGCTGGTTTTGAGCTCACAATCCTCCTGCCTCAGTCTCATGAGCCACTGGGATTAGAGGCCTGTGCCACTGCACCTGGCCTCACTTTCTTCATGATTTTCCTCAAACGCAAGATTTCTAATTTTGATAAAGCCTAATTTATGAATATTTTGTTTGTAATCTGTTTTCAGCATCCTTTCTAAAGAAAATATTTCTCACCCAAAGTCACGGAGTTATGCTTCTAAGTTTATTTCTGAAAGATTTATGATTTTAATTTTAATAGCTATGCCTATGATCTTTTTAAAATTATGTGTTTGGATTATATGTTTTATATAGCATGAAGTAAGGCTTGAGGTGAATTTTGTACTTCCTTGTTGAGATGCAGCAGTTCAAGCACTATTTGTTGAAAACATTTTCCTTTCCATAGTAGATTGTCTTGAAATCTTTGGCAAAAATCAAATATTCATACCACTATGCTTCTCTTTTATAGAATCTAATGCATTTCTTTCACCATATGGGTTAATTCTAATGTGAGCACCACACTGTCATGATTGATGTGATTTTATGCTTGACCTTGAAAGTCAGGTATTAGACATCTTCCAATTTATCCTTTTGAAAAATTGCTTTTTTGCAGTCTAGGTTCTTTGGGTTTCCAAATGAAATTTAATGTTATCTTGTTGATTGCTACAAAATAAATCTACTGAGATTTTTGATTGGGATTGTATTGAACTAATAAACTTTGGGAGTTTGGAAAATGACATTTTAAAAAATATTAGATCTTCTACACATGAACATAATTTATCCTTTCATTTATATAGGTTTTCTTTAATTTCTGTTAGCAACATATTTTAGTTTATCATATATAGACATTATACATTTTATTAAATTTATGCCTATTTTTGTTTTTGTTGTTACTATAATTTAATTTTTAAAATTTTACTTGCTAATTGTGTGTTCCTAGGATACAAAAATATAACTGTTTATATATGTTTAGTGTATTTCCTTCAGGCTGCTAAATTCACATATTGCTAGTAGTTGTGATTTCTTAATATTTGGAACGTACAAAATCATGTCTTTACTTAGACAGTTTGTTTTCATTCTCTCTATATATGCATATATCTCTTCCTCTATCTCTCTATCTACATCTATCTATATCTATGCTTTTTCTTGTCTCTTGACTTGTTATCATGGTGAGAAATTCCAGCACATTGAAAAGAAATGATAAGAGTAGGCATTTTGCAAGAGCAGGCAATTTAATGGGAACAATATTTCCTGATTAAGTATAATGACAGGTATAATAGATATTTTGTAGATACTATTCATCAGATTGAGGGAGTTTCCTTCCATTCAAAGTTTGTTGGTTTTTATATTAAAAATATTTTATCATGTTGAGACTAAATATTGAAATTATCATGCAATTTTTTTCTGTATTTTGTCGATAGCGTAATTTACAGTGCTTACTTTTTGACTGTTAATTCACTCTTTGTATTATAAATCCAACTTAGCCCTAAGGTGTATACTTTTTATTTTAGTAGATTTAATTTTCTAATATGTTAAGAATTTTGCTTAGAAAGTATGTTAATCAAAATAGGCTCCTCCTGCCCCTCTTCCTTTTCCTCCATCTATCTTGTTCCCTCTCTCCCTCCTCCTCCTCCCCTTCTTCTTTCTTGTTTTTGTCATGCTTTAGTATTATGGGTATGTTTAGTTTCATAAAATGAGTTCAACAGTTCTCCTTATCTTCTAATTTTGGGAGGTGTTTGGATGGGATTGCTGTCATTTCTTTTTTACATATATCAGGCATTGTCAAATCCATTTCATCCTCCCAGATACTCTGTGAATTGTTTCATAGTGGAGGAATTTGGAGCTCTGATGTGCTAAGGGAAATATTGTTATTAAGTTGGCTCACATTGACCTCTGAACTCAAGCCTCTCTAACTTAGAGACCTAGTCATATTTAGTTTGTGTTCAGACAGATATATGGCAGGCTCCTCAAAGGCTAATTAATTGATGGAGGACAAAGCTAGTCAAGCCTTTCTCCCCCAGCTGAAGTGGAAGCAGCTATACTCTTCTCCTATAGGTTTCAGGTGTCCTTAAAAAAAAAAAAACAAGTGGACCCCTATGTCTAGGGAGGGGCTTAGAGAGTTCAACAGATTTATTTTGACAATATTTTGACAAACTGCATGATGCCTCTCAGCTCTGAGAAAGAAACACCAGTTACTCATTCACTTTCCTCAGCCTCCAGGTAGGAGTCTTCTCTGGTACCCTCTCTGAGGAATTCCTGGGGGATCTGGGAAAAGGGACCCAGTGAGACTAGCTGGAAGCACCAGCCATACTGATCACCTTAGGACCTGAGAAGTATGTGCTTCTTTATACCTAAGAGGTGGACCTGGGATCGCCATGATGTTATTGCATTGGGACTTTTTACTGAGGCAAAAGTTCAGCCTCTATGGCTCATTGCCTTCCACAAATATTCAGATTCAATTGGCAGAAAAATAGGACATTTTTTCAAAACCAGTTTTAAAGAAAGATAAAGAAAGCTTTCATGTTTCAAATCACAGTCTTCAGATAACTAAAGGGCCAGGAAAGTTTTTATAAGAGAAAAGGTGGCAAAGTGAGACAAAAGGCAAAAATATACATATGTAGATTTAGCTAGGCTGAATTAATCAGGAAAGTTAATAGCCTTCTTGGTGTTCATTAAGCCAGGGGTGCAGCCTTTTAGACTTTATTCTCAGTATGAGGAAGTTTTGAAGTTAAAATATTTGGAGCTTTAATTCTCAGTCTGAGGAAGTTGCTCTCAATTTCAGAGTGAGTCTATATCAATGGGGTTCTCAGATCCACTGCAGAGAGAAGGCTATCTTCTAATTACATGGGAGCTGCTCTGGGTCTATCATCAGCCTCAATTAGCCAACTGCTCTACCCCCACCTCAATCTTCTGCAAGGATAAACACATTAAAAAAAAGGAACTTGGAATATGCTAATTTGCAATTTATGTTCTTGCAGAGGTCATCTTTACCTTTACATAATAGAAGGGAAAATTTACTTTGCAAATAGAAAGAAAATAATTTTGGTAGGAATTAACGAATATTAAGACAATAAATACTTCATCCTGTTACCCAGTAGATATATATCATCTTACAACATCCAACAGTCCCGAGGTGCATGCACAAAGGAGGAAATAGAGCAACCTGGAGATCCTTGAAGGCCGAAAAGACATTTTTTATTTGGCTTTGGAAGAAGCAAGGTATCTTCCAAGCAGATTTACTTCCCTCCAGTTTTATTTATTTGAATATTAGGTGGAGCATCTATAAACTATTCACAGATAGGATGAGATAAACCACATCTAGGGGATTAAAACTCTGCTCAGGAAAAGTGGAAATGCACAGATAATTATCTACACATGGGACATGACTAAAGCCCTCTGAAAGCAAAATTTGGATCTTCCTGCTTTCCATGGGCTTCTGAGGATGCAAGCCATAAACCGGGAGACAGACTTCACTTTCTGGAGCCAGAGTTGAAAGCTGTGATCTTCCACAGGGTGACAGGGGAAGTCAGACAGTGTCTGTGAAGGGGCTTTCCTTCCTGCTTGAGTTGGGTCAAGTGGGAGACATGTGGACTTCTAATCTTCTGAGCTCCTCCTGTTCACCAAAGACCCTGAATCTGGCCAGACCACAGTCACATAGCAAGTGGGAAGCACAGATAGGATTGGGCATATGTCTGACTCAAGGGACTGAGCTAGAAAGACACATAATTCTGATTCTTAAATAAGAAAGGAATGCATTTTAGGTGCAGGATTTAGTAAGACTTGCATTTGAGAAAGGAGTTTGTAAGGCATTTATTTCTATGTTATTCATATAAATGTCCAAATTTAGTCAGAAGGAATGTTTTCACTTTATTTAAAAATTTTTATGTAAAAAGGTACTGAGAAAAGTAATTCAGGACAAAGACTGTTAACAGGGAGTACAGCTGTAAAAACTTTCTAGCATGCTGTTGCTTGACCCTTTTTTATTTCTAAGCAAAGTGGATATGACTTTTTAGGTAAGCATATTCAATATCGGCTCCTCTGATACCTGCTCATGCTCAGTTCACTCAAAATGCAGCTTCCCTCAGTGTCAGGTAGGGTTTGGGTGGCTGCAGGGAAGGAAGCAAAAACACCAGGCAACCCACTGCGAGCATAATGAACAGGACAATGCGCCGGAAGTGACAAATCAGATGCAGACCCCCTGACCCTTGCCTCCACCTGGTCCACCTATTCCTGGGCAGGACCTCTAGCCTATTTTGCCCTATAAAAACCTTGAGGAGCCAAAGCCATGTGCAGTTTTTTCTGGCTCTCCCACCCGACTTCCACCCTGGAGGGCTGAGAATCTCACCCCAGAGCGCAAACTAATAAAGCCTGGTTGGGCTTCTCTTGTCTGACTCTGGTGTGGTCTACTGGGAGCTTACATTTCAACCGCCAGCACCATGAGCTTACATTTGGTCCTGAACCCACCCCACAAGCTTACACTCAGACTCAAGTAGACATTGCGGAGAGTCTGTGATAAGGAAAAGGGAAACCTTAGTCTAGATAAAGTGAGATGCTTGGAGCTGTACCAGATGTGCTGGCTGGTTCATTGAGTTAGACTCTTCACAAAGTATAGTTGGGTGTTATGGTTTGGATATTAAGTGTCCTCAAAAATCTCCTGTGTTGATGCAGGAAGTGACATGGTCAAATTATGAGAGCTATAACATAATCAGTCTACCCTAGTTTGAATGGACTGATTGGGTGATAACTGTAGGCAGGTAGGGCATGACTGAAGGGCATGACTCTATTTTATTCTATTCTCATTCAAAAATTCCCAGAGTTAGCTTCAAAAGCCACAGATTTAAGAGTAGAGTCCCACATGTCTGCCTTCACTTCTAACACCAAGCATTCATGGTGTGTGTCCAGGCTAACCAGACTTCTGTCTGAACTAGATAAGGGGTTCCTACATCCCTCCTCAGATTCGAAAATTCAGAGAACCCAAGGAAGCACATCTGCCAGTTCACATTAAGAGTAGCTCAGGAACAGCCAAATGGAAGAGTTTAGAATAAGATTATAAGCTTTTGGGCACTTTGAAGGCATGCTGCCCTCCTAGTACCTCCATGTCTTCACCAAACCAGAAGCTCTATGAATCCTATGGGTTAGGGTTTACATAGGAATGGTTGATTAGATCATTGATTAAATCACTGATTTTTTCTTTCTTTTTCTTTTTTTTTTTTTTTTCCCCTCCTAGGAAGTCAAGGCTGAAGCTAAAATTTCTCCAATCATTCTTTGGTCTTTGTGTTGACTGGACTCATTCTGAAGACATATTTGCTCCTCACCCACTCCCCTGGCAAGAAGTCACCCCATTAGCATGCAAAAGACATTCTTATCACTTTAGAGATTCCTAGGGTTTTAAGAGCTCTGTGCCAGGATTGGGAACATGGACCAAATACATATTGTTTTGTTCAGCTATTTTTTTTTCCTGTGACTTAAGGACCCAATCAGCACAAATGTAAGGGAAAGAGAAGTTTATTTAAGGGCTCACAATTACAGAGATCTTAGTCCATAGAAAACCAGCTCCATTCCTCAGGACCTGAGGTGAGGGAGGACATCATGGGGGAAGAACGTAGAAGAGGGAACCAGCTCACATGATGATCAGAAAGCAGAGGAATAGACTTCACTTTCCAGACACAAAATACATACCCCAAAGCCATGCCCTTAATTCCCACCTCCTCCAGCCACACCCTACTACTTCAGTTACCACTCAGTTAATCCCTATCAGGGGATCAGTTCACTGATTGGGTAAAGGTTATCACAACCCAATCATTTCTCCTCTCAACTTTCTTACCTGTCTCACACGTGAGTTTTTGGAAGACACATCACATCCAAACCATAACACATATCTTTTGTTGTACCACATCCCCTGAGATATGTACTCTCTTACAAGACACTAAGTGCCTCTGGAAGGCAGGATAATGGGGCCCCATTCAAAGACAGAGATCATACCAAGAGGCTAACAGGTAAAAACATTAATTGGCACCATCAAAGTCTTCAAATGTAAAAGACCATGAGGCTTACCTGTGGGAACACTTGAGCCAACCTCTTTGTCCCAGAGGTGAGAAATGGAAAGTAAAGGTGAACCTGGAAGGGAATTATAAGGATTAAACTCAAAGGTAATAGCCCTGATGCTTTTTTCAATGCCTATTTTATGTAGAATTTTACCAATGATTTTGGTGCTTTATTTCAGTGCCTGTTTTATATAAACTTTGATCAATGCTCGTACCCAAAACCCATATAATCTCCTAAGCTAACACACCAAAACCGACCTGGATTGCTTCCAGGTCCTTTCCAGCATTGTGGGGGTTTTCTCTTTTCTTCTTACTTATATATATCCTACTCAGTTTACTATTCCCTTCTGTTATTTTCTGTGGATTTTAGTCTTCACATTTGCCACACAAGAACCCAAAAGGAAATTGGCAGCAATCTACTGGGGTTTCCTGTGACACCAAAAGCTGCAACACACTAGAGGGAAATATCTATTTTTACCAGCTGCAACCCTTGGGACTGACGCTGGGAGATATCTCTTGCTGTGTGGGTGTTAACACTAAAGTGGGCTATGGCAGCTGCAGATCTGCACCGAGTACGAACTCCATTTACCAAACAGAAGTGGTGACATCCAACCTCATCTCAAAACTTTGGTTTCATCTTGATGGCCTATATAGGGATGTTCAGAAGGGTGAGTGAAATGGACTAATGCTCTATCACTTTGCTTTTCTTCCAGGAGTCCTATACTCCCTTTTATGCATTCTGTCTCTATAAAAAATATCAGGCCCCATCACCCAGTTCAAAGCAGATAGCATGACTGCTGGACTCAAGACTCAGGGGAAAGGCTTTGCTAGAGTAAGATTTAGCAATCCCTCTTTGACCTTGGCAGAGAGAAACTGGCCTAATCTTACTTCAATCTCCTTTCACAGCACCCCATTCAATTGAGAAACTGAGGTCTTTCTTAGAAGCACCCTAGATCCTTGGCTGGGATTACTCCTCTGTATGAATATAGGGTCTCTAGAGATGGCCAAAAGCCAATGGATCACATGTGGAAGCTCCATCTTCACTTCAATTTCCTTTTATGACTCTTTGCCCAATGGTAGAGGGAGGATTTCACCTGAAATAACTTCTCAATGTAATCTGATGACTCCAGAGCAGAGTCTTATCCATCAATCTACCAGTGTGTGAATCAGTTGCTTCTCTTTCTCCATATGATTTTCAGCTTTACCATTTCTCCATGAAAAATGGAGCTCATTCTCAGACTCTGTCCCTCAATTTTACCAGCTTATATTTTATCAGACTATAGGGAAAGATGTTCTGATCCTCCTAAAAATAGTGGGTCCCTAGGTTTCTAACCCTGCCAGTATCCCTAGGAAAACTCTCATGGCTCTCATCATTTTAATTGCTTTATGACATTTTATCCACTGCCTTGTTACCTAATATGTCAAACAGGGATAACAGCTCATTATTTATTATTTGCCTCCTCTGGGTCTTAAATTTAGGGTGTGTTACAGTGGAGATATCATCCCTGGCTCTATAAATTAGATTCCTTTATACAACAAGTAGGACAGGATTTGGGGGGCTCTCTCTTAGTAAATCAATAGCTTAGAAGGCTATTAGCCTGGTGACCTCTGGGATGCTAAACCCTTTAACAATGCTTCCATGCATGGGGGTAAACAGTACAGAAAAATCAGGGTTTCTCCCTTTATGTTGGAAAAGACACACATAAAAAAAAGGGATTTAGGGTAATGTGTTGGTAAGGAGTGACTAAATCTAACCTGCCCAAATCCTAGTCAGGCTTCCAATATGTGGGAGCTAATGTTTTGAGGATCACAGGAGATAAATGAATGTTTGTGGAAACTTTGAGCTATGTGTCACTAAACAGCAACTGATCTGACCAGCTCAAGAGTCCTCAGAAGACCTCGAATGGTGGCCACAAACAGCTCTGAGGTCCACAGAGGATTGAGAGATGCCTCAATCTAGTTCAGGTATTAGAGGGATTCAAAAAGATGCCTTCTTCCCCTTTTGGTCTTTCAAATGGGTGACCCTCCATCTGGTACAAGTACTTCTTTAAGGTACATTTTGAAATAAGATTCCTTTGCCTCTCAGACCCTGAAGAAGCACCAAATATTTTTCTGTACCCAAGCTTGGCCTGAATACCAGTTAGAGGATGGAAAAAAAATGACTCCCTGAGGGAAGCATAAGCCATAATATACCATTTTGCAGCTAGACTTACTTTGTAGAAAGGAAGAAAAATAGAGGTCCCTTATGTACAAGCATTTTTTGCCTTAAGAGAGCCCCAAATTATGCAACCAGTGTAAGATAGATACCACCCTCTTGGCAGCACTAGCAGGCCCTAAAAAAGCAACTCCACTTAGAGAAGAATTAAATACACACACACACACACAAAAAAACATCCTGGACCTTTATGCCCTCCTTACTCAATCTTCCTAACAGAGCCCAAATACCCAGGGGGAACACAAAGCCTAGAGAATCCCAGTATGTTCTCCCCTCTACCCCTACAAGCCATAGGAGGAAGTCCATAGGACCCACTAAGTGCAAGACCCTTTCTCCCCACAAGACTTGTGACAAATCAAGATTGATTTAGGAAGATTCTCAGATGAACTTGATAAAATTTAGAGTTATTTGAGGGTCTAATCCAAACTGTTGACCTAATTTGGAAGGATATAATGTTGTTACTAATACAAATGCGTTTTAGCACTGAAAATCAGGCTGCTTTATAAGCAGCTAAAACCTATACATAGTACAAGGTCAAGGAGAACTATTCCTTCCAAATGAATTGGGCTCTGAAGAAACCTACCAAACAGGGTGACGGGCAATTCCCAGGGAGGATCAAAAATGGGATGCAGATAGCCAAATGGAGGAATGGAAAAAAAAAGTATTTTCAGATTTTCAGACTTGCATACTAGAAGGGTTAAGGAGAACTCATACTAAATCTCTAAATTATTCTATGTTGTCTTTGGTAGTAGAGGAGGATGAAAAAACTTCCTCAACCTTTTTAGACCGACTTAGGGAAGCCTTGATTAAACACCTCAATGACTTCAGATTATGAAGTAGGTCAACTTATTTTAAAAGATAAATTGATAACTCAATGAGCTTATGACATTAGGAGAAAAACAGAAAGGTCAGCTGCAGAATCCTACGGCACTCCAGATAGTCTCTTAAAAATTGCCACTTTGGTCATTTAAAACTTAGGGAGGAAGCCAAAGAGAGAGAGAGAGGAGGGACAAAAGAGAAGCAGCTGCCCTGGTGGCAGCCCTGAAAATAAGTAATTTCAGAGGTCAAGGTCCCTGGAATCATAATATTTCCACCTCAGCCTGCTACAACTGTGGCCAAGTGGGACCTTACAAGAAGGACTGTCTCCAAAAGCAAGAGAAGTTATCATCATCCTGCCCTATCAGTGAAGGCAACCCCTGGAGGATGGATTTCCCGACTTCTCACTTTAAATGGTCTAATAACAGAACTGAGGTCCTGGGGCATATTCATTGGCTCTAACCAATAGGATTGTCATCTCCATACAGGAGCCCACGTGATCTTGACATTGAGGGAAGGGAGGTCAACTTCCTCAACATTGGAGCCATACTTTCTGTCCTCACCTCCTCTCACAGTATGACTGTAAGGGTTTATCATAAAAGCCCATGACTAGGTACTTCTGCCAAACTCTCAGCTGTTCTAGTAAAAAATCTCCTTTTCTCACATTTTTTTTTTTTATAATGCCCGAAGGGACCACTCCCCTTATGGGAATAGATATCTTGAGCAGCCTAGGTATCACATTCCTTATGACACCAGAACAAATACTTCGTCTGCCCCTAATAAAAACAGAAATTAACTCAGAAGTCTGGGTTACATGAGGAAAAGTAAGATACACAATAGGAGCTACTCCTGTCCTGATCGATTTCAAAAATCCAACTTCATTTCCCTACCAAAAACAATATCCCTTAAGACCAGAGACTAAAAGAGGATTACAAGCAATAATAGAAAACTTAAAGTTACAAGGCCTCTTAATACCCCGTAATAGTCCACGTAATACTGCTGTTCTGGTGCACTGCCAATGCCCAGTTAGGAATGGAGACTGGTAGGAGATCTCAGATTGAAAAAGGAGGCAGTGGTTCTCATACATCCAGTGGTTCCCAGTCCTTACACATTGCTCTAACAGATTCCTGAAGACTAACTAGTTCACAGTTTTAGACATAAAATATGGATTTTTTAAATTTAATATGCTTTTTAAAACTTGTTCTAATTAGTTACGCAAGACAAAATTGATTTTGACACATCTCACATAAATGGAGTATAACTTCTCATTCATCTGGTTGTACATGATGTAGAATCACACTGGTCATGTAATCACATATGTACATAGGATAATAATGTCAGATTCATTCTACTATTTTTCCTACTTCCCTCAAATCCCCACTGCCTAATTCAAAGTACCACCATTTTCCCCTAGACACCCCCTCCTTATTGTGAGGCATAAGGAGAAAACATTAAGACTTTGGTTCTTTGAGATTGGCTTATTTTGTTTAGCATGATATGCTCCAGCTCCATCTACATACAGACAAATGCCATAATTTCATTCTTCATTAAGGCTGAGTAATATTCCATTATGTATATTTATCACATTTTCTTTATCCATTCATCTGTTAAAAAGCATCAAGGTGGGTACCATAGTTTGGTTATTGTGAATTGAGCTACTATAAACATTGATGTGGCTATGTCACTGTACTATACTCATTTTAAGTCCTTTGGGTGTAAACCAAGGAGTGGGATAGCTAGGTCAAATGGTGGTTCCATTCCAAGTTTTCTGAAGAATCTCCACACTGCTCTCAACATAAGTATTGCACCAATTTGCAGTCCCACCAGCAATGTATGAGTGTCCCTTTTTCCCCACATCCTCACCAACATTTATTGTTGCTTGTATTCTTGATAATTGCCATTCTGACTGGAGTGAGATGAAATCTTAGAATAGTTATTATTTGCATTTCTCAAATTCTAGAGATGATAAACTTTTATCATAAATTTGTTAATTTATTGTATTTCTGTGAAGTGTCTTTTCAGGTCCTTGGCCCATTTAGTGATTGACTTATTCGTTTTTTTTGGCATTGAGTTTTTCAAGTTCTTTATATATCCACATTAGTGCTCTATCTGAGGTGCATGGGGTAAAGATTTTTTTTCCCATTGCATAGACTCTGTCTTCACATTATTGATTGTTTTCTTTACTGAGAAGAAACGTTTTAGTTTGAATCCATCCCATTTATTGATTCTTGATTTTATTTCTTGTGCTTTAGGAGTTTGTTAAGGAAGTCAGTTCATAAGCCAATATGATGATGATTTGGGCCTATTCTTTCTTCTACTAGGCACAAGGTCATGTTCTGATGCCAAAGTCTTTAATCTGCTTTATGTTGAGTTTGTGCAGAGTGAGAGAGAGGGGTTTAATTTCATTTTGCAGCATATGGATTTCCAGTTTTCCCAGCACCATTTGCGGGAGAGGCCATTTTTGTCCAATGAATGTTTTTGGTGCCTTTGTCTAGTATTAGATTACTGTATTTATGTGGGTTTGTGTCTGTGTCTTCTATTCTGCAACATTGGCCTATGTGTCTGTTGTGGTGCCAATACCATACTGTTTTTGTCTCTGTAATATTGTTTAAGGACTGGTATTGTGATGCCTCCTGCTTCACTTTTCTTGCTAAGGATTGCTTTGGCTTTTCTAGATATTTTTCCAATAAATCTCTTGTTTCCTTTTTCTAGCTCTATGAAGAATGTCATTGTGATTTTAATAGGAATTGTTAAATCTGTGTACTGCTTTTGGTAGTATGGCCATTTTGACAATATTAATTCTGCCTCTCCAAGAGCATGGGAGATCTTTCCATTTTGTAGGCCTTCTTCAATTTCTTTCTTTGGTGTTCTATGGTTTCCATTGTAGAGGTCTTTCACCTCTTTTGTTAGATTGAGTCCCAAGTTGTTTTTTTATGTTTTTTTTTCCCCCTCAGGCTACTGTATATGGGGTAGCTTTCCTAATTTCCCTTTCAGTGGATTCATCACTGATGTACAGGAACACACTTGATACTATATCCTTCTACTTTACTGGATACATTTATTAGCTCAAGAGTTTTCTAGTGGGACTTCTTTGTATCTTCTAAATATAGAATCATGTTGTTGGCAAATAGGGATAGTTTGAGTTCTTTGTTTCCTATTCATATTACTTTAACTTCTTTCATCTGACTAATTGCTCTGACTCAAGTTTCCAGGCCTATGTTGAAGAGAAGTAGTGAGAGAGGGCATCCTTGTCTTGATTCAGCTTTTACTATTTATTTATTTATTTATTTATTTATTTATTTATTTATTTTGTTACTGGGGATTGAACTCAGGGATACTTGACCCCTGAGCCACATCCCCAGCCCTATTTTGTATTTTATTTGGAGATGGACTCACTGAGTTGCTCAGTGCCTCACTTTTGCTGAGGCTGGTTTTATACTCATGATCCTCATAGCTCAGCCACCTGAGCCGCTGGAATTACAGGTGTGCACCACTGTGCTTGCCTTGTTCCATTTTTCAAGGAAATGCTGTTGATTTTTATTTCTATTTAGAATGCTGTTGCCTTGAATTTCGCATAGATAGCTTTTACAACATTGAGGTATATTCCTGTTATCCCTAGTTTTTCTAGTGTTCTGAGCATGAATTAGGTGCTGAATTTTGTCAAGTGTTTTTTCTGCATCTATTCGGATGATAATATGATTCTTGTCTTTAAGTCTATTGATATGATGAATTATGAATCACGTTTATTGATTTCTGTATGTTGAACAATCCTTGCATTCCTGGGATGAAACCCATTTGATCATGGTGCATTATCTTTTTCATATGTTTGTGTATGTGATTGGACAGAATTTTATTAATAATTTTTGTAACTATGTTCATCAGGGATGTTGGTCTGAAGGTTTTGTTCCTTTATGTGTCTTTGTCTGGTTTTGGTATATGGATGATACTAGCCCTCATACAATGAGTTTGGAAAGCTTCCTTCCTTTTCTCTTTCATGGAATAATTTGAGGAGTATTGGTGTTAATTCTGTGAAGATCTCATAGAACTCAGCTGAGAATCTGTCTGGTCCTGGGTTTTTCTTGGTTGGTAGGCTTTTGATGGCTTCTTCTATTTCATTATTTGAAATCAATCTGTGTAAATTGTGTATGTCTTTCTAATTTTGTTTTGGGTAGGTCATATGTCTCTAGAAATTTGTCAATATCTTGGAGATTTTCTATTTTATTGTAGTATAAGTTTTCAAAATAGTTTCTGATTATCTTCTATATTTCAGTAGTGTCCATTGTGATATTTCCTTTTTCATCACAAATTTTAGTAACTTGAGTTTTTTCTCTTTGTCTTCATTAGCATGGCCAAGGGTTTATCAATTATATTTATTTATTCAAAGAGCCAGCTTTTTGTTTTGTCAATTTTTTGAATTGTTTCTTTTGTTTCAATTTTATTGATTTCAGCTCTGATTTTAATTATTTCTAGCCTTTACTGCTTTGGATGTTGGTTTGTTCTTCTTTTTCTAAGGCTTTTAGAGGTAATGTTGGGTCATTTATTTGTTGACTTTCTATTCCTTTAATGAACGAGTTCAACACAAAGAACTTTCCACATAACACTGCCTTCCTAGTGTCTCAGAGATTTTAATATGTTGAATTGGTGTTCTCATCAACCTCTGAGTATTTTTTTATTTTATCCCTGATTTCATCTTCTATCCATCCATCATTCAATAGCTTATTATTTAGTCTCCAGGTTTTGAAGTAACCTCTCATTTTTATTTTATCATTTATTTCCAATTTTATTCCATTATGATCTGATAGAATGCAGGGTAGTGTCTCTATTTTTTTTTTTTTTTGTATTTACTAAGAGTTTCTTTGTGGCATAAGATATGATGTATTTTAGGGACTATCTATGTTCTGTTGAGAAGGAGTGTATTCACTCAATGATGGATGAAATATTCTATATGTGTCTGTTAAATCCAAATTATTGATTGTATTTTGTAGTTCTATAATTTCTTTGTTCAGTTTTGTTTGGAAGACCTATCCAGTAATGAGAAAGATGTGATAAAGTTACCCATTATTATCGTGTTATGGTCTATTGATTCTTGAAGTTGCGAAGGGTTTGTTGATGTATGTAGATGCTCCATTGGGGCATAAATATTTATGATTGTTGATTTATGTCTTACTGATATATTAACCAGCATGAAATGTCCTTCTTTGTTCCGTCTGATTAACATTGACTTGAAGTGAACTTTTCTGATATGAGGATAGAAACCCCTGCTTGTTTACTTGGCTGATGATATGATATGTCCCTGGCCTCGATCCACCTGATACAGAACAACTCTCTGCAACCAGTGCACAAGTCCTGGCACTTAGCCCTCAGGACAGCCTAGGAGGGAAGTGCCTGATGTCTTAATAGGAGCTATTTGGTTTAGTGCTATATATTGTTTGCACTGGATTCTGTTAATATTGATCTCCCTCTTAAAGGAGAGGTACTTAAAACCATCAGGGACACTCTAAGTCTACAGGATAGAAATTGTACTACCTCAGATCCACACTACCAGAAGAAAGACACAGGAACAACATGAGAAAACAAGGGAACAAATTGTCCCAAACAAACCAAGATGTTCCAATAATAGAATCCATTGACATCACAATAGAAGAACTTCAACAGAAGAATGGGATAAAGAAACTGTGGTCTATATACACAATGGAATACTACTCAGCCATAAAGAAGAAGAATATTATGGCATTATGGCATATTCAGACAAATGGAGGGAATTAGAGAGTATCATGGTTAAGTGAAATAAGCCAATCCCAAAAACAAAGGCTGAATGTTTTCCCTGATAAGTAGATGATGATATAAAATCTGGTTGGAGAGTGGGGGGAGGGTGAGAGAAGGATGTAGGAACTTTAGATTATATAGAGGGAAATGAGAGGGGGTGAGGGTGGGGGTATGAAAAATGGTGGAATGAGACAGACATCATTACCCTATGTACATGTATGATTAACAATAATGATATGAATGTACATCATGCACAACCATAAAAATGAAAATTTGTACCTGATTGTATACAATGAATCAAAATGAAGTCTGTAAAATAAAAATGATAATAAAAAATTAAAAAAAAAGAAATGTCACAGGAGTTCAGAATGTACATAGTTAAAATAATTCACAACATAAAGGATGATGTAAAGAATTAAATTAAAGATAAGTTTAAGGAGGTGAAATATTACTTCAAGAAAGAGATAAAAGTGATGAAAAGAATTAAGCAGAAATCATCAAAATGACAGAATCAGTAAACCAAATAATAAATTCAATGAAAACTATCACCAACAGACTAGACTTCTGGAAAGACAGAACCTCAGGCAACAAAGACAAATATATAAAATTGACAACAAATTTGACCACACAGAGAAGATGGTAAGAAACCATGAACAGAACTTCCAGGAATTATGGAATAACGTAGAAAGACCAAATTTACAATTTATTGTTACAAAGGAAGGCACAGAGATACACACCAAAGGAATGTGCACTCTTTTCAATGAAATAATATCAGAAAATTTCCTGAACCTAAAGAATGAAATGGAAAATCAAATATAAGAGACTTACAGGACTCAATTGTTTAAAATTACAACAGACTCACACCTAGGCCCATTGTAATGAAAATGCAAAGCATACAGAATAAGGAAATAATTTTAAAGGCTGCAAGAGAAAATTACTGGATTACATATAGGGGGGAAACAATTTGGATCTCAGCTGATTTCTCAACCCAGACCCTCAACACTAGGAGGTACTGGAACAATATATACCAAGCTCTGAAAGAAGATGCATGCCAACCAAGAATTTGATAGCCAGCAAAATTAAGCTCCAAGATTGAAGATGAAAAATAAAAACCTTCCATGATGAACAAAAGTTAAAAGAATTCACAACTGGAAAGCCTACCTTAGGGAACATTCTCAGCAAAATATTCCATGAGGAGAAAATGAAAAAATTAAAGTGATGTTAAGTCCTTTGGGTATAAACTGAGGAGTGTGAGAGCTGGGTCAAATGGTGGTTCCATTCTAAGTTTTCTGAGGAATCTCCATAGCACTTTCCATAAGTGTTGCACCAATTTGCAGTTCCACCAACAATGTATGAGCGAACCATTTTCCCCATATCCTCATAAACATTTATTGTTGCTTGTATTCTTGATAATTGCCATTCTGACTGGAGTGAGATGAAATCTTAGAGTAGTTTTGATTTGCATTATTCTAATTTCTAAAGATGCTGAAAATTTTTTCATATATTTGTTAATCAATTGTGTGGGGACACATCAATGTTTGTAGCAGCTCAACTCACAATAGTTAAACTATGGAACCAATCTAGGTGTCCTTCAACAGATGAATAGATAAAGAAAATGTGGCATATATGCAAAATGTAATATTACTCAGCCTTCAAGAAGAATGAAATTATGGGATTTGCAGGCAAATGGATGGAGCTGGAGAATATCATACTTAGTGAAATAAGTCAATGCTAAAAAAATAAGGCTGAATGTTTTCTCTCATATGCAGATGCTAATTTACAATAAGGCAGAAGTAGGGAAGAATAGAGTATCTTTGTATCAGGGAGAGGGAAGTATTGGGAGGAGACGGGTTATGGGGGTTTAAAGGGTATTAGAATGATTCTGACATCATTACCCTATGTACATACATGACAATACAACTGGTGTGATTGTATATCATGTACATCCTGAAGAATGAGAAATTATACTCCATATATGTATGATGTGTCAAAGTGCATTCTACTGTCATGTATAATTAATTATAACAAATTAAAAATAAAAATAAATAAAAGGAAAAACCCTGCAAAGGGAGGAACTGCACTACAGGAATAGATAATCAAAGGAGAAACTAAGTCAAATTAGAAACCAGAAACAAAACGAGTGGGAATGCACATTATGTCTTAATCACCCTGAATGTCAATAGCCTAAACTCATCAATCAAAAGACACAGACTGGCAGATAATTAAAAACCAAGACCCAATAATTTAGTGTCTCCAAGAGACTCACCTTATAGACAGAAACATCCATAGACTGAAGGTGAAAGTATGGAAAAATATTCTTTTTTTAACATACCCCTGCTCCTAGATATTGCACCCAGATTCTCAGTTTCTCTATTTTTGATGACCCTTCTGACAATTCCACCCAATTAGCATGTATGTTTTGCCCAAGGGTTCAAAGACAGCCCCCATTCATTTAGCCAACTATTGGCCCAAAACTTATTTCAATTCATTCATTCACAAAATTTAACGTCATACAATATATAGATTATATCTTCTTTTGTGCCCCAACCAAGGAAACCTCACAGGAAAGCATTCGATTTCCTGGCACAAAAGGGATACAAAGTCTGTATTAGTCAGGATTCTCTATAGGAACAGAATAAATGGGAAGTATGATTATAAAAAGGAGATTTATTAGGTTGGCTTACATAACCAGAAGTTGGATATTCCATAATGGCCGTCTACAGGCTAGAGAGCTGGAAGAACCAGTAGCTATGCAATCCAAGAGATGGAAGCCCCAGAACAGAAGGATCAGCAGTGCTACCCTAGTTTGAGAACAAGGCTTCTGGAAACTACCTGGAGAATCACTAGCAGAGTCCACTTTGGAAGAGTGAAGAAGCGAGAGTTTGATATCCTCAGATAATCAAAGCACCAATCAAGAACCTGTTCAAGAAGAGTCAAGCTTGCTTCTGTATCTACTTCTTGTTCTTCCAACTTTTATTTCATCCTATTGGGCAGAACTGCCCACATTCAGGGAGGGTCTCCACTTCAGTTCAGTATCCCACATTCCAATCATTCCTAGACACGCCCTCATTGACACACCCAGAAGCCTCTTAATCATAGGCATCTCTTAATCTAATGAAGTTGACAATTCAAATTAGCCATTACAAATGAAGGAACTATGGATGGTGTAAGATGAAAATAGAGCAGGAGGGGGTGGGGGAAGGAAAGATAGTAGACTGAGACAGTCAGTGTTACCCTATGTATATGTATGATTACATGAATGGTGTGAAGCTACATTGTGCACAACCATAGAAATGAAAGTTGTACCCCATTTGTGTACAATGAATCAAAATGCAGTTTGTAAAACTAAAAATTAAAAAAAAATTAACCATTAAAGTCCCCTAGTCCAAGGCCCAACTTTGCTAAACCTCTGTAAGATCCTTAGGTCTACTATTAGCTAAAGGAAACTCAAAAGTTAGGGGAAGATAGGATTAAATCTATTTTTTCCTTCCCAATACCCAAAACCTATAACAGTTGAGGGAATTCCTCAGCATAACAGTATTTTGTAGATTATGGATGCAAGGGTACACAGAAATAGCTTGTTCCTTACATCAACTAGCAAAATAGGATCAATGAGCAAGAACTCATCTCTGGAACCTGAGACCCAATTGGCATTTAACCAACTTCAGTAAATACTCCTTCATGTTCTGGCCTTAAGACCCCCAGTAGGACAAATCTTTAATCTGTATGTATCTAACAGAAAAGGAATAGCATTTGGAATCCTAACTCAGGCTCAAGCCCCGCTCAACAACTTGTGGAACTCTCAGGTCTTGGAAACTCAAAGGGTGAAGATGATTCAGACTCTCTACAGGGTTAGTTTCTGTGAATGTTCTGTGCTCCTGTTGTATAATCTATGGCCCAGGTTGCTTGATTTTTGAGCTATTCAGCCTCAGGATTTTTTGGAAGCATCCTGGTCATTACATATTCGCTATCATTGTTTTTTCAAAATTATGGCAAGTGAACAAGGAAATGAAAAATAATGACCGAGGAATTTTGAAAATTCAGTGATTTAATTGTTTGGTAAAGCAAGAAAAACCAATACAGATGCTTATATCCTGGGAGATGGAATCCTCAGATTAATCATATCAAAATATGTTTAGAGAGTTACATTCTGACACTGAAGATGCATTCCCCTAACGGTCTCACAAGAGAGAACAATCCTGAAGAGACTCTCCTAGATCAAAGGTGGGAGTAGAACTTACAAATGTCAAACAAACAAAATATCACTATGAAAAAATATTGTTGGTTGAAGACCCTGTCTTGTGAGTTCTGTAGTTGTTGTAGAACTTACTACAGGCTCTTTGTCAACTGCACTTTAATTTTTCTAGGAATTATGCTAATATATCAGATCCATTAGGTTGAGTAAAGATAGTGTAGATCACGAGACACTCCTGTACTACTGCTGGTCCTCATCGGTTTTCTGAAATGTTCTGATTCCCTTGTCTGGGGCCCTGGTCACCTGTCATCTTAAAGACGTCTTAAAGCTTCTCATACCTTCTAAGAGGTAAGTCTATCTTCATTTACTCTAAGACCTGAAAAGAGAGAGAGAGAGGGGGCAGCAGGAGAGAAACATTGCCTTTATTGACAAATAAGTCATGATTACACTGAATAATCATCGTGATTGGAAGGTAATTCCTAAATAATCAATTCTTCAGAGAGTGCTCACATGATGCTGAATTCAGAGTCCATTCTCTTGTTCTGCACTAGGTTTTCCTTCATTCTTTTCCACTAGAATTGATGGTGACTATCACAATATTTACTTCATAGCTCCAGAGATTATTCAAACACCATTAGAATGTAACTGGGAATCATATAGAGAATTCTATAGAATGTTAGCAAGGACCAAAGCACATCTTCCTGCCTGCCCCTCATCCAGGAAAATGAAGAAGGAGTGGTAATGGCTCCATGGGAAATGGGTTGAATAGCAAAAACTGTTCTCACTCTTGGCAGGAAAACAATCATTGCAGGAGGAATAAACTCTCCAGGTATTTGTCCAGTTGAAATCAAATTATGGTGAACTGTGGTATAGACCACTCATAGTGGTCACTTGTGAGTGCCAGCATTATTAAGCATTCTGCCCTTGTTTACTCCAAAAATGGGTTACTGGGCACTCAGATGACCTGGGCTCTCTTTCAGTCTCTTCCACTAGCTTGCCACATGATTAGGGTAAGCACTTAGCTGTAACATGGAGTGACTGTCATCTGAGAGCTTCCAAACATATCTATAAGTATTTTGATGTTGCTACCATTTAGAGACTTGCAGGGCCTTTGGGCTCTCTTTGAATTCCAGTGGGCTTGTGACCATTTGAACAATAAATCATGATAAAGGTCATCCTATATGACTTCTAATGTGATATCAGAAAAGATTATGTGGCTGGTACCCAATTCACTTAGGTTGCAGGTACAGAGAAAAGCCAATTACCATGTAAGAGCTTGCACTACCAAAAGATCACAATTTTGAATAGATCATATGCAGGTCTTCTGGATAACAGCTCAAACTAAGCTCCCAGCTGTGAGCTGAGTAAATGAGTCATCTAATGCATCCAGTCGTTAAGCTTTCATATGGCAGTAGCACTAGATGACATTTAATGTCTGCTGAATGAAAGATCTAATAATGCAATAGTGGTCCAACAGAATTCTCCACATTCCCAAGCCATAGAATTGCTAGCAAAGTAAAATGACTACTTTAAGCTGAGAATCTATGAGCTAATTTGTAATGCAGCAATAGTAACTGGAGTAAAATTTGGTACCTGGATGTGGAGGACTGCCATATCAGAAACCTAAGTTCCATGGCACTGGCTTTCAGACCAGGCAAAGAGTAGAAGTAAAAGCATTTTTTGAAGAGAGTGAACAGAAGTTTAGAGAATCCAGGGAAGATTGCAGTGAGGGATTTAAGGAAAATATACTTAGTAGGTGGAAGAAGGGGAATCTTTTTTTAAAAATAATTTATTTTAGCTATAGATTGACATAATACCTTATTTTATTTACTTGTTTTTATGTGGTGCCAAGGATCGAACCCAGTGCCTCATGCATGCTAGGCAAATGATCTACCACTGAGACACAACTCCAACCCAAAGGGGAATCTTCTTATGAAATAGTGAAAAATTTAGCAAAACATGTTGCCTTTGGTTATATGAAAAAATACTAAAAATTGGTATGTGATAAACTGATAGATCTATCAATAAAATTTCCAGGGATATATATATCTACCCCTGGAAATTTTATATATATATATATAGACACACACACACACACACACACACACACACACGGGTTTATTTTATTTGTACATGATAAAGTACACATTGAAAGAGAAACAATGAAATAAAACGTATAGGTAAAATTCATTTTTAAAGACTTTGTTTTTAAATATAGGAGTCAAACTTGCTGGGTTTTAAAAGAAAGCAATCTTAATTCAAGTCACTACTCACAAAAAGTGTCAAAGTAAGAAAGGTCCTAGGACAAAGATCTGGTCCAAGATGCAAAACCCTTTATTAATATTTCATTAGATTTAAGGTGTAGTTCTACAAGTGATTTTCAGACAGATAAAAGAGTTTTAAAGAATCCTAATGGTATTTCCAACATCAGCCTCTAAGGAAATCTAAGGTAGATAAGAATGTATTTGAATGTGGATACTTAGGGAAGTGTAATACAAATTGAAACTTAAGGAATCCACAAAGCATTTAAAAGTATCGTATCAACTTGTATTGACAGGGACAAGAGGCATGAGAAGTTTCATAATCAACTAGTACCCAGCCATGTTGAGGATGAGATGAAAGGAAAACTCTAGGCTGTGAGATGGTGAAGAGAAGACAACATCTTAGGACATCTTGCAGTCATTGGCATTAAATATTTAAGAGGAGAACTAGATGTTGTGGCTCCAGTCAAATAAGAGCCATTCTGTTTGTCGGAATCACTCCGTCTTGTTTTCACACTAATAACCTGCAAATCAGCGTGTCTTATCCCCTGCAGCATGCCTATTAATGTTGGGCAGCTATTGAGACAAGAATGTTCAAATCTTCAACCTGACCCTGGATTTGTTAATTTCTATTTTTAATTCCCTCAATTTTTGATTAGGTATTTTGAAGCTATGGTATTGTTTTTGTTCCATTAGGACTGGTATTTCTTCCTGATAAATTGTTCTTCTTATTCTAAAATATTCCTCTGCATTACTAGTGAAACACCTTATCTTAAAATCATCTTGGTTTGGCATTGAGTCATTTATAATCTACTTATTTCATTATAATAACTGTATTATACTATCCTTTTATGTCTGTATGTGCTTATATTTAAAAGTTAACTAACATAGTGTTGTGGTTTTAGGCAGTTGAGAAACCTCCCTTTTCATTTGTTTCCTTCACTTGTATTTAATGATAACAGCAAGGATTGGGCTTAATTCTTCTGTTTTGATATTTGTTTTATATTTTTTCTCCTTTTCTGTCTTCTTTTGAATCCTTCATTATTTTTCATTTTTTCATTATTCACTATTTTTATTTTCTCTATTTATATTTTAAATATCACCCTTGGCTTTTTAAATTTTTAAATTTTTAATGGTGCTGATGCTGAGGATCAAACCTATGGCCTTGCATCTGTGAATAATATTCTTGCCATTGAGTTATAATTGTTTGCTTTTTTAAAGTGTGTGTGTGCATGTACATGTGTACTAAACATATATCACACATATTTAAACAATCACATTCTTCTTTATTAATATAATACTAGTTCACATATTTTGAATTACATTACAGCAGTATAATTTTACTTATACCCTACTGCACTTTATGCTAATAATGTTATGAATTTATTTGCTCATATACTAAAAATCCCACAATATGTTATTATGTGCTTTGAACAGAAAAATCTTTAAAAGTGATTTATAAAATTATTTCATATTTATTTATATATTAACTCTTTGTTATTCTCATTGATGTGCTTTAAAGATTGACACTTCCTTTGGGGATAATTATCTTAAGATATAAAGAAATTATTTAGTATTTATTTAAGTGATTTTCTGCTACTAATGAATTTTCTCCTTTTCTGCTATATGAAAGGATATTTATTTTGCCTCTATTTGTGTAGGATATTTTACCTAAATTTAGAAGTTTAGATTAACATATTCATTTTGCTTGGAGCATTTTGATTATACATTTTCTTATTATCTGGCATCTATTATTTCTGATAAGAAGTCATTCTTTTTTGGGGGGGTTTCTTTTTTTCAATTTATTTAATTTTGATTCATTGAACACAAATAGAGTACAGTTATTGTTTCTCTGGTTGTACACAAAGTAGAGTCACACCATTCGTGCATTCATGCATGTACACAGGGCAATGACGTCTGTCACACATTGTTATTATTCTTACCCCCCACCCCGACCCCACCCCTCCCTTCCCTCTATGCTATCTATCTTTCCTCCATTCTTGCCACCATTCCACCCTGCATTATGCATCATCATTCACTTATCAGAGAGATCATTCGGCCTTTGGATTTTTGGGATTGGCTAATCTCACTTAGCATAACAGTCTCCAACAACATCCATTTACCTGCAAATACCATAATTTTATTCTTCCTTATGGCTGATTAATATTCCATTGTGTACATTTACCACATTTTCTTTATCCATTCATCTATTGAAGGGCATCTAGGTTGGTTCCACAATCTAGCTATTGTGAATTGAGTAGCTACAAACATTGATGTGGCTGCATCACTGTAATAATCTGATTTTAAGTCCTTTGCGTATAGGCCCAGAAGTGGGATAACTGAGTCAAATGGTGGATCCATTCCAAGTTTTCTAAGGAATCTCCGCACTGCTTTCCAGAGTGGCTGCAACAACTTGCACTCCCACCAGCAATGTATGAGTGTACCCTTTTCCCCACATCCTCGGCAACACCTGTTGTTGCCTGTATTCTTAATAAAAGACATTCTAATTGGGGTAAAATGAAATCTTAAGGTGGTCTAGATTTGCATTTCTCTTAAAACTAGAGCTGTTGAACATTTTTTCATGAATCTGTGGATTGCTTGTAGATCTTCCTCTGTAAAGTAAGATGTTCATTTCCTTGGCCCATTTATTGATTGGGTTATTAGTGTTCTTGGTGTAAAGACTTTTGAGTACTTTGTAGATTCTGGAGATTAGTGCTCTATCTGAAGTATGTGTGGCAAAGATTTTCTCCCACTCTGAAGGCTCTCTCTTCACATTGCTGATTGTTTCCTTTGCTGAGAAAAAGCTTTTTAGTTTGACTCTATTCCAATCGATTCCTGCTTTTATTTCTTGCACTTTGGGAGTCAAGTTAAGGAAATCTGGTCCTAGGCCAACATGATGAAGATTTGGACCTATTTTCTCTTCTATTAGGTGCAGGATCTCTGGTCTAATTCCTAGGTCCTTGATCCACTTTGAGTTGAGTTTTGTACAGGGTGAGAGATATGGGTTTAGTTTCATTTTGCTGCATATGGATTTCCAATTTTCCCAGCACCATTTGTTGAAGAGGATATCTTTTCTCCTCTGTATGTTTTTGGCTCCTTTGTCAAGTATGAGATTCCTGTATTTATGTGGGTTTGTCTCTGTGTCATCTATTCTGTACCATTGATCTACCTGACTATTTTGGTGCCAATACCATGCTGTTTTTGTTACTATTGCTCTGTAGTATATTTGAAGGTCTGGTATTGTGATACCCCCTGCTTCACTCTTCTTGCTAAGAATTGTTTTAGTTATTCTGGGTCTCTTATTCCTCCAAATGAATTTCATGATTGCTTGCTCTATTTCTATGAGGTCCATCATTGGGATTTTAATTGGAATTGCATACAATTTGTATAGCACTTTTGGTAGTATGGCCATTTTGACTATATAAATTCTGTCTATCCAAGGACATGGGAGATCTTTCCATCCTCTCAGACTTTCTTTCATTTCTTTCTTTAGTGTTCTGTAGTTCTCAGTGTTGAGGTCTTTCACCTCTTTTGTTAGATTGATTCCCAAGTATTTTATTTTTCTTGAGTGTATTGTGAATGGTATAGTTTTCCTAATTTCTCTCTTAGAGGATGCATCACTTACGAATAAAAATGCATTCGATTTATGAGCATTAATTTTATATCCTGCTACTTTACGGAATTCATTTATGAGTTCCAGAAGTTTTCTGGTGGAATTCTTAGGGTCTTCTAAATAGAGAATCATGTCATCAGCAAATAGGGATAGTTTGAGCTCTTCTTTTCCTATTTGTATTCCTCTAATTTCTTTAGTTTGTCTAATTGCTCTGGCTAGAGTTTCAAGAACAATGTTGAATGGTAGTGGCGAAAGAGGGCATCCCTGCCTTGTTCCAGTTCTCAGGGGTAATGCTTTCAATTTTTCTCCATTTAGAATGATGTTAGCTGTGGGCTTAGCATAGATAGCCTTTACAATGTTAAGGAATGTTCCTACCATCCCTATTTTTTTCTAGGTTTTGAGCATGAAGGGGTGCTCTATTTTATCAAGTGCTTTCTCTGCATCTAATGAAATAATCATGTGGTTCTTGACTTTAAGGCTGTTGATGTGGTGAATTACATTTATTGATTTCTGGATGTTGAACCAATCTTCCCCAGGATGAACCCCACTTGATCATGGTGCACTATCTCTTTAATATGCTTTTGTATGTGATTTGCTAAAATTTTGTTTAGAATTTTTGCAACTATGTTCATTAGAGATATGGGTTTGAAATTTTCTTTACTTGATGTTTCCTTCTCTGGTTTTGGTATCAGGGTGATATTAGCTTCATAGAATGAGTTTGGAAGGGTTCCCTCCTCCTCTATTTCATAAAATACTTTGAGGAGTATTGGAATGAGCTCTTCTTTGAAGGTCTTATAGAACTCGGCTGTGAATCCATCTGGTCCTGGACTCTTCTTTGTTGGTAGGCTTTTGATGAGTTCTTCTATTTCATGGCTTGAAATTGATCTATTTAAGTTGTGTATGTCCTTCAGATTCAATTTGGGTGGCTCATAAGCCTCTAGGATCCTGTTGATGTCTTCCAGGTTTTCTATTTTGTTGGAGTATAAATTTTCAAAATAGCTTCTAATTATGTTTTGTATTTTAATAGTGTCGTAATATTTCCATTCCCATCACTAATTTCAGTAATTTGGATTTTCTCTCTCCTTCTCTTCGTTAGTGTGGCTAAGGTTTTATCAATTTTGTTTATTTTTTCAAAGAACCAATTTGTTGTTTTTTCATTTTTTTGAATTGTTTCTTTTGTTTCAATTTCATTGATTTCCCCTCTGTTTTTAATTATTTCCTGCCTTTACTACTTTTGGTTATGATCTGCTCCTCTTTTTCTAGGACTTTGAACTGTAATGTGAGGTCATTTACTTGTTGACTTTTCATTCTTTTGTTGAATGCACTCCATGCAATGAATTTTCCTCTTAGCACTGCTTTCATAGTATCCCAGAGATTCTGATATGTTGTATCTTTGTTCTCATTGACCTTTATGAATTTGTAATTTTTCCCCTAATGTCTTCTGTTATCCATGCATGATACAATAGCACATTATTTAATCTCCAGTTGTTGGAGTAGTTTTTTTTTTTTAACTTTATCATTGATTTCTAATTCATTCCATTATGATCTGATAGAATATAAGGTAGTATCTCTATGTTTTCATATTTTCTAAGAGTAGCTTTGCGGCATAACATATGGTCTATTTTAGAGAAGGATCCTTGATCTGCTGAGAAGAAAGTGTATTTGCTTTTCAATGGGTGGAATATTCTATATATGCCTCTGAAGTCTAAATTAGCAATTGTGTCATTGAGTTCTATGGTTTCTTTGTTCAATTTTTGCTTGGAAGATCTGTCCAATGATGAGTGAGGAGTGTTAAATTCCCCCAGTATTATTGTGTTTTGGTCTGTTTGGTTCCTGGAATTGAGAAGGATCTGATTGACGTACATGGATGCGCCATTGTTTGGTGCATAAATATTCATGATTGTTATGTTGTGGTGATTTATGCTTCCCATAAGTAATATGAAGTGTCCTTCTTTATCCCTTCTGACTAACTTTGGCTTGAAGTCTGCTTTACCTGAAATGAGAATGGAAACTCCTGCTTTTTAACTAAGTCCATGTGCATGGTATGCTTTTTCCCAACCTTTCACCTTTAGTCTGTGGGCATGTTTTTCTATGAGATGTGACTCTTGAAGGCAGCATATTGTTGGGTCTTTCTTTTTAAACCAATCTGCCAGTCTATGTCTTTTGATTGATGAGTTTAGGCCATTTACATTTATTGTTATTATTGAGATATGACTAGTATTCCCGGTCATTTTGACTTATTTTTGGATTTTAATCTTACTTGGTTTTTCCTTTAATTGGCTATTCCTTTAGGGTAATTCCTCCCTTTGTTGACTTACATTGTTGTTTCTCATATCCTCCTCTTGGAATATTTTGCTGAGGATTTTCTGTAGGGCAGGCTTTCTATTTGTGATTTCTTTTAGCTTGTGTTTATCATAGAACGATTTTATTTCATCTTCAAATCTGAAAGTAAGTTTTGCTGGGTATAAGACTCTTGGTTGGCATCCATTTTCTTTCAATGCTTGGAATATGTTGTTCCAGGCCCTTCTTGCTTTTAGGGTCGAGGTTAAGAAATCCGCCGATATTCGTATTGGTTTCCCCTTATATGTAATCTGATGTTTTTCTCTTGCAGTCTTTAAAATTCTATCTTTGTTAGGAATTTTTATTATAATGTGCCTGGGTGTGGATCTGTTGTGATTTTGTGCATTTGGTGTCCTATAAGCCTCTTGAATTTGATTTTCCATTTCATTCATCAGATTTGAGAAATTTTTCCATATTATTTCATTGAATAGATTATTCATTCATTTGGTTTGTGTCTCTGTGCCTTCCTCAATCCCAATAACTCTTAAATTTGGTCTTTTCATGATATCCCATAACCCTTGGAGGTTCTGCTCATGATTTCTTACCATCTTCTCTGTCTGATTGAGTTTATTTTTAAGATTAAATATTTTGTCTTCATTGTCTGAGGTTCTGTCTTCCAAGTGATTTACCTGTTGGTTAAGCTTTCTATTGAGTTTTTAATTTGGTTTATTGTAATCTTCATTTCAAGGATTTCTGTTTGTTTGTTTGTTTTTTTCAGAATCTCTATCTCTTTATTGAAATGATCTTTTGCTTCCTGCAGTTGCTCTTTTAGCATTGCCTGCATTTGCTCTCTTGACTCCTCGTTCACTTCTCAGATCATTTTAATTATGCACAACTCCCTTTCTGACAATGTTTCTGCCATGTTGTCATTGGGTTCTTTTGGTATAGTATCTGGGTTTGTTTGGGACATTTTCTTCCCATGTTTTCTCATATTGCTAGTGTATCTTCCCCTTTAGTAGTGCAAATCCTAGGTATTGCAGTTTCCCCTTTAATACTTACAGAGTTCCTGCCTATTTTCAATACCTTCCCTTAAATTGAGAGATCACTATTGGCAGCACACCATATAAACAATATGTGTCTTTAATCTAAATAGATAAGATATTAACAGTGTTGTCTTAATAAACAGAGATGAGTTCAAATTATTATCTACAGCATAACTAGTAAGTTTGCAATAAGGACTGCAAATCCTAATGTTGGACAGGGAGAATTAGGAGGGGTATAGGACAAAACACTAATGAGATAAGAAGTGAGTCTATAGATACACTATATCATATGAATAGTGGAAGTGGAATGAAAAGAAATAGGTTGTTAGCATGAGGAAAAAGAGATTCTCCAAGGAAATGGATATATAAGAGGGAGATAGAGTGACAAGCATAATAATACAAGAAAAAGGTAGGAATATAGTGGGTGTATTAGGAATAATCATAGTGTTACAATTATTTCAAAAAATGTTCTGCAATAAAAATGTACTGTACAGTTCAAACCTCTTATTTTTCAATGGCCTGATGTTTGAGAGGTGCTTGATCAAGTGGTGATCCAAGAAGGGTGCTGTCCCACTACCTCCAGGTTGGGAATGATCAATGCTTCTGGGCAGAGGCCCCCTGGTGTTGATAGATGATCAGATGCAGCACAGATGGTAGACACTGGGCCCGGGTGTGGGCCTGGGCACTAGACCAATTTGTGGTGGGGAACTGTGCTCAGTGATGGAGACACAGGACTCGATAGCCCAGGCAGGCCTAAACTCCACACTGGGGGCTCAGGTAGTCACAGGTGATTGCTCTCTCCCAGGGACACTGTGAAAAGGCACCGAGGGACCTAAGATCCCCGCTGGGACTGGGGACTCCAGATGCCACAGGTGGGAGCTCTCAAGGAGCCGCCGCAAAATGGAGCTGGAAGACTGGAGCTCTGCTCTGGAGATTCAGGCAGTCGAAGGTGGTCGCTCTCTCCCAGGGAAGTTGTAAAGTGGTACCTAAGGGCCTCAGATTCCTGCTGGGGCTGGGGACTCCAGCCTCCGCAGGCTGTAGCTCTCTCCAGGAGCCATCGCAAAAGTAGTCATTCTTATTATTTTTCCACTTAACAGAGTTTCTTTTCTTTCCAACTGTTATGAATATATTTGTATTAATCTGATTTCCATCACTATAATGAAATACCTGAGATAATTTTCTTATAAAGAGAAAAGGTTAATTTTGGCTCATAGTTTGGAAAGTTTTTGTCCATGATCAAATTTTCCCATCACTTTGAGCTTGTAGCTCGGAGTACATATGAAAACTGGCTGTTCACCTCATGATCAGACACTAATAAAAGGAAGAGAAATAGGATCAAGTTTCTATAATGTCCTTTAAGTGAACTTCTCCAATGACCTAAAGACCTTCCAGTATGCTCTGGCTCCCAAAATTTCCATCACCTCCCAATAACACCATCTTGAAACCTAACATTTAGCACATGGACCTTTGGACAACATTTAACATCTAACTTAGAGCAACTTTCTTTTTATTTATTCTCAACAAATTGGATAAGATGAATCCAAGTGTGATTTCCTTGCATTTCTCTTGCTTAAGATAATTGGATCTCTTAAAATGTTTATTCTTGATTCTTTCATTTCCTTCTTAGTTCCTGATTATGCATATATTGGACCATTTGATGTTTCTCCCCTTGAGGCTGTTATTTCTCAATTCAATTCCTCCCTTTTGGTTGCTTCAATTTAGATTTTTATTTTATAGATGCTTTCCTTTTTTAAGAGGGCAAAAATCACTGATAGTGTAGCAACTCATGATCATTTATCATCTGACCTCAAGTACTGTACAAATGCAAGTCTTTTCACATACCCACATCTGTGAAGGGGACATTTCTAGGCAGATATATAAGCACAGAAATAAATAGTTAAAAGTAGGATTTGTCTGCTTTTTTTTTCCAATTTTTTTTTGAGTTGCCATTTTCAAAGATCAGAAACATTAAACTTCAAGGTTTTTCCAAAGAATGTTGATGGCAAATTTGGTTGGGAGAGAGGAATTTTTTGTAACCATGTACCCACAGGGATGTGCTGTTTAGATGCTCTTCACCAGAGGATTTGTGGTTGTACTGCAGTTAATAATTTCAGATGCAAATAATAGGAAACCTCACCATTTGTGACTTAAACAATAAAAATACATGTCATCTTAAATAATAATCAGAATTCTAGATGAAAGTAGTTCTGGAGTCTGCTCAGCAGGAAAACATTGATATGAAGTTTGCTCTCATGAATTCAGTAGTAGAAAGCTCCAAGCTTTAAGTAAACTCAGAGTCTTCCTCAGGTTCAGACAAACACCTTGTCCTATGCTATGCTCCCACCCTAGGAAGCCTGCATTTGTTGACCGAATAAGGAAAGTGGACAAAGGTCTCGTCATTTAACCCAGTATGGGACACTGATGACCAATACTTCCTTTAGAGATCTCTGCTGGGCTAAAACTATGTTGGGACTTTATTAATGTTTGACTTCTTCCTTTTCTCAATCCCATTTCATGCCTTTTTTCATACATTGGCATTGATCCCTAACAAATATATTATATCTCAAATTCTTTCACAGCATCTTATTTTATAAACCCAACAAATCAAGTTTAAAAACTAGTTTACTTATGGATTGGTTATCAAAAGCCCCATAAAGACCTGGAGTTGTGACTCAGTGGTAGAACACTTGCCTAGCATGTGTGAGATGCTGGGTTCTATTCTCAGCACCACATATAAATAAATTAAAATAAAGGTCCATCAACAACTAAAAAATATTTTTTTTTAAAAAAAAGCCCCATAGAGCAGATTAACAAAGCTTTAAGCACATTTGGTGAATGTCTTAATTTCTAATCTCATCAGAAATGAGGATAAGAAACACTTGTATTCTCATGAGATAGATTACAATGTGCATTTATAATTTTGTGTCAAGTCTGTGTTAACTCTTCTACCTCTGTTGTGTGGTGTGAAGAAATTCAGACTAGGTGAATTTTTTTTTTTCAGAATGTTATATTAATCTATTGCATGAATGATGCTTTAGGTCAATTGGGCAGTCCAAAGGCATACAACATTTGGGATGAAGATAAGCCTTGTAAGAATTCAAAGTCTGGGGACATCTCTTACATTGTAGGACTCCAGTAGTCAGGTGCATGCTGAGGTATTCTCTCCAAAGTAAAAAGCAAATTATCACATCTTGCACTTTCTACTAAAAAGGATAGACAACACCTGGTGGGACCCTTAAGATTCTGAAAGCAGTTTATTCTGCATGTGACATTTCTGCTTTGGCTCATTTATAGGTTGACATAAAACACTGCCAATTTTGAATGGAGGTAAGAGCAGGAATAAATTATCTGGGGGTCCAAGCTTTTAGCCATGTTCCATTACCACCAGAGTGCACACAATCCAGTCTTTGGTATTAGAGGTTCTAATTATGAGAAAATGTGCTGATTGAAGTCTAAGGTAAGTTCAGAGAGAGTACTACATAATACCATGACAAAGAAGGTAAACAAGGAAGATGTACGAGTAGTCCAATGGCCATGGGATACACTAGTTATGTCACATACTGCTCTACACAGGGATGACAGTGTAAGATTAATACCTTTCGCTACTGAATACTCTGCTGATGCACCACATTAAAGTCAACGTTTTGTAATGATGTGGTGCTATCCTTCATGATGCACTGAATTGGAGAGCTTTAATTAACATTGTGATCCCAATAGGAGAGCATGAGTTCAAAATAAAGGGTGAAATCAGGAGCAACCTCACTTGCTATCATTTGCAATGGCTCATAATGGTACTGTGTTCTTTCATTCCACTCAACTCTGAGCCTTGCAGAGTTAGAGGTTGTATTCTGTGTAGCTTCATTATTTTGCCACATAACACAGAACATATTCCATTAGTTATAAATTGTGGTTGCTGAGTGGGTATCTTGGGCTCTTTGTATCCAAGGTCTGCAGATTAGAGAAGTTACCCTTTTGGCAGAAGTGTTGACCCTGATCATCAGGAGAAAACAGGGCTACACAATAGATTCAGAGTGAAATATACATGGAACTGAGGCTCTCCTTGGAACCTTGCTGGTTTTCCCTAGCCCAATTTCCCTTTAACGGATAACTATAGTAACTTTTGTTCTAGAAGAGAAGAGAAAATATCCCAGGGCAGTGGTAAATGAAGGTCTTAGTGACATCAACAGGTGAATCCCAAATCAGCAAAGATGGTCATTCAAGTATATTGGAAGATGCAGGTAGACAATGCAACCTTGATACCAACTGCAGGGGCAAAAACTGCAGCCAATCCTTATTTCTAACTTTCTTTGCAGGAGAAAAGGCCCACCAGAATCCTAGAGGAACTTCTTTCATATTAAATACACATGGGCACACTGTGTAGACTGCTACTCAGATTCCTTTTCAAGGAACGACTTGAAGGGGTTATATCCATTCTCCACTGAGAGGGTTACATCAACAGAGAGAGTCTCTGCTTTCAGCTCCGAATGCCTGAATCTCAGGGCAACCATTTTATTCTTCTCAATTCTGCCACTCCCTTCCCCTTCAAAACATTGATCTTTTTTGTAATTAAATGTTTTGTAAGCATTTAATACCCTAAACAGTAGCTTAGAATCTGCTTCTGAAGAATCCAGTCCATCCCAGATCCATCATCAAAATGAATGATCTCTATATTCTTAGAAATATGAAGTCCTCAGTTTCTTTGCATGTTATTTAATATCTAGAAATAGACAATAAAAAGCCTGCATCTATTATATAGATGTAATCTATAGATTGTCTCATATTTATGTAATGGTTATCTATGGCCTGCCCCTCACCCAGCCCTAGACCTGCCAGCTCCTCCCAGGCACTCCGTAGAGGGGATAGGGGCAGGAGGCTAACTACAGAGAAAAAAGGTGTACTTATGTGTCAAACATAACCTTCTTTCATCCTACCATGCTGCCAAGGATGATTCAAGACTTTCTTAGTCTTGCCTCTGTAAGGGAATAGGACTTATTCGACTGTAGCTGCCTCTGTTCATCTCTATGACTTCCTCACGTTTGGCAGCTGTGTGCCTTTGGAAACTGTTTATATAAAATATGTGCTGAAGAGTGTGACGTACAGTGGCTTTAGCACTATTCCTTGGCACTGCCAGAGGTCTTTCACAGTTGACTCTGGAAAGAACTCCAGGATGCCTCCACAGGATACACCTGTACAGCTGCACAGATCCTACTCCTAGATGCCCCCCATTGCCTGCCCTCCAACAGCTGCTCCCAACTGGGACCTGCAGCCTGTCTGGATTCCTCTGAACTTTTTCTTAAGTTCAAAGGAACTCCATGCCTGAGGGGCTATTGGCTTCACTTAGGACTGGAGGGGACAGAATTATACCTTCTGCGTTAATCAGCTTTTCATTGTTGTGACTAATATACCTAAAAGAGCAACTTTGAGGAGGAAAAAATTATTTTGGGCTGATGATGTCATGGGTTTAGTTAGCCAACTCCATTGACCTGGGCCTGAGTTGAGGCAGAGCATCATGGCAGAATGGTATGGCAGAAAAAATATGTTCAGCTCCTAGCTGCCAGGAAAGGGAGAGAGAAGGAAGACATAGGAAAAAGAGAGAGGAGCAGATATAATCTATGACCATGCCCCAGGGACCTGATTCTTCCAGCCATGCCCACCTGCCTAGGATTACCAATCAGTAGTCCATTCAGCTATCAATGGATTAATTCAGCTAATGGATTGATCCATGAATGAAGTCAGAGCCTTAATCATTGACTAAAAACCCTGCCTCTGAGCTTTCCTGCATTGGGATTCATGCTTTCACCCAAACATGTCTTGAGACATTGTCAAAATCCCCTGGAGGGAGGCAAAAATTGCCCACAATTGAGAAGTGCCATCCTAGAAGACAGGATGGAGTGTTCTGTGCAGATGACTACCTCAGACTTGTCTACTCAGCCTCAAGTTTTCATGTTGCAGGCTTTCATTTGAAGGTGTGTTAAGTGGTTTTGTAATTGATTTTCAGTTGTCCATGTGTCTTTTTTCTCCCTGAGATGCTGTGCATTCTGGGGTTTGAAATTGAGTATCTTAGTATCTTTTTTCATTGATATCCCGTTAGGAACTAGGAGGCATTGTTGGCTACTATCTCTCATTTCTCTATATGTCATCAGTCATCAGGGTTTTCTTATCTGCCTTCTACCCCTCTGCTTAATCCTTAGATTAAAAATCATTGTGTGAAATAAGTCTTCACCTAAACTTTAATTTTCCCACACCCTGGTTATGTCATCACCCTAGTTCGTCAACACTTCTCACCTGTAGATATTGTCAGCTCCATGAGAGCAGATTCTCTGCATGCTGTATGCTTCTGTGAGTCCTGGGCTCCATTACAGGGCACCTCAGTGAATGGTGAGGGGCTGCAGGTATAGAACATGTGAGCTGATGAATGGCCACATGCTGTGCCTTGTCCTCACAGCAGGGAGAGTGTGGACCTTTGTCTCTTGCCCAAGGGTGTGTTATTTAGGCTCCTGCTTATGGGGAGTTTTGATCACAATGAAATGATCTCCTATCCTACTGTTAAAGAAACTTCATCTAACAACACTATTTGTTTATAGCCTTGTATTTGCTGTCATCAGCTCAGTTGAGGCCCTTGGTCCAAATACGTACCATCAATCTTAAATTTTATGCCTCAAGATAAATCCAGTCAGTGAGATAGAGCCTGCCATAAGAGCAGATAATAAAATTATGTTTTACATGCATTCTATACTCCCCGAGACACTAAACAAGTGAAGGACAGGTTTGAGGGCTTTCGCGTGGAGATCTCATGTCCTCTCTAAGGCTGCCTCATTGCAGCAGTCACTGACCCAAGTCTTCCCTCTAAGAAAGTCAGAATTGAGACTTCCCTGGCCTCCCAGCCTGTGTCCCTCAGTTCTGAGCCACAGAAGCCTGGCAAGGACCCAGCTCTCTCTTCTGTCTTCCCTGCCACCTGAAGAAGTTGGCTCATGGCAGGTAGTGGGAGTTGGAGAGCTGTGTTCTTTTTAGCCTTGAACACTTAGTGATTTCCAAAAACAAAGAAATTTAACTTGAAATGTCGAGTGATATTTGAGATGTGCTGGAGAAGAGCTCACTCATTAATCCCAGTTTTCCAAAAGCATATTTCTTATTACCTTCAGGACACTTGGAAATAATATTTGGACATAAACCTAACTAGTAGAGACCTTCAAATATTTATTACTTCAGAACAGGCAAGAGGAGAGAGGAGAGGAAACTAAGGCAGACACATTATGAGAGTTTCTTTAAGTCAGCTCTGTGCTGTTTTCACTAAGTCAATGTTTTGCACAAGCCCCCTGTCTAGCACACAGTAGAAACCTAATACTTGCATATTACAGATTTGTTGAGCGACCAATCATAGAGAAATTCTAAGAGCTGGGCACTCAGTGATGCTAATAGAAAAACAAAAACAGATAGCAAGGTGTCTTCTCTGAAGGGCTGGTGCTCATGGGTGCCATTAGACCTGTAGGATTCAGATTAGGCAAAAAATCTGGGAAAGAATTGATTGCATAGAACAAGCAAGCTTTCTGCTTTTGAAGTCTTAGCTAGCAACTTTTTATGTACAGCTCAGTCTGGGTTTGATATCAGGAAAATTTTCTTTGAGTTTAAATTCTATTTTCTCCTTGTGTTCAGTGCACATGAGGACACCAGGTACTGCTCTTATCGGTCTTGTAAAGTCTCACACATTCATTTGATCAGCATCTTTCTTTAAGGGCTTGCTAGGCTTTGAGGGTATAGAGCTTCATCAACCCCGATCTTCCTTACAGGAGTTCGTCTAGGAAAGAAGAAAGACATTTAAGACATAATCACATTTGGTAAAAGTCGTATGACAAGGCCATAAACTATGCATATTTGGAGAGTAGCAATGAATATGTGCATTCTGACTCTTCTCTACTTCAAAAATAAGCCAGAAAACCATTCCCCATGAAAAATACATACAACTTTAGAAGATCTTAAAACAAGGAAAGAAATGACAAACTCACATTCCTTGCCATATGCCCACCACAGCATCACAGTAGCAAAGTAAAATTTGCTTGCCTCTATCAGGAAATCATCAAAGGTATAAACTTAAATTGGTCAGAGACACATGCACCCAAATCCTAAAACTAAAGTCAGAGAGGGCTGGGGGATTGAACTTCTGTTACATAGATATATTGCTTGGATATAGGATGGAGAAAACTACACAGGAGTAAGGTGACCCTTCAACTTTGAACAGGATACCACTGTGAATGCCTCTTGTTATAGTTGAGATATTAGATGATTCTCAAAATCTCATGTGTGAGACAACGCAAGACAGTTTAGAGGAGAAATTATTGGGTTATGAGAATCTTAATCCAATCAGTGGAATAATTCTCTATAGGGATTAATTGAGTGATAACTGAAGGCTCACAAGGTGTGGTTGGAAGAGCTGGGTTATTGGGGATGTGCTTTAGGGTATATATTTTGTATCTGATAAGGGGAATCTCTCTGCTTCCTAGACATCATGTGAGCTGCTTTCTTCCACAACATTCTTCCACCATGATGTTCTGACTGACCTTGAGTTTCACCGAATGGTGTTTGGCTGTGTATGGACAGACACCTCTGAAACTTTAGCCCCCAAATAAACTTTTACTCCTCCAAACTGTTTATTGTCAGGTATTTTATTCTGAGTGCTCTTTCTCCTCTGATTTTGTGAACTCAGACCCAGGAAGACTTTGAGGAATAGCTGTAATAGATAAGATCATTCATTCCAAGCTTATTTTTCCTCCTTCCTGGCCATATCTCTGTGTTATTCATGCTCAGAAAATGACTGGAACCAGTAAATCTGCATTCTGCTGCAGACAGCTTCCTGGTCAAGTATTGCAACACTCTGGTTATGCAAGATATACATGGAAAACAGACTTCATTGAATATATGTTCCCTGAAGCATATTCATGTTGTTTATGAAGGAGGAGGCTTCCGAGTGTTTTGGGACTGTGAAATAGAAGGTTTTTTTCTTTTCTTTTTTTTAAGGTACAAGGGAGAGATCTAATGTACTTTCAAAAGTGACAAAGCCTTGAGTCAACATGGTATGAAATATCCCAGCTCCTCACTGTGAGCTGTGTGACCATAAGCAAGCCATGCCTCCTCTCTGGGTCTCACTTTGACATTTATAAAATGAAGGACTTTGTCATTTATTTCACCAAAATATGCTCGGTGCTTATTTGTACAACACGGCTAGCTGCTGAGGATGTATTGCCAAGTCAAAGTTAACTCCCAACTCCAAACCATAATAACTATGTATGTCAACTTTGCATCACTGTGACCAATAAAAAGAAACTATAAGAAGAAAGTATTTTGGTTCCTTGTTTCAGAGGTTCAATCTATGCTTGACAAATTCCATTACTCTGGGCCTGAGGAGGGACAGAGCATCATGGTGAAAGGGTATAAGGCAGAAAGCTACTGAGCTCATAGCAGCTAGAAAGCAGAGGGAGAGAAAGAGAAAGAGGAGCCAGGGACAAAATGTATTCCCCAAGGGAACACCATCAGAGACCTACTTCCTCCAGTCATGCCCTACCTCCTTATAATTAGAATCAGTAATCCATTCAAATTATTAAAATGGATTAACAACCAATGGATTAATCTACTAGTCAGGGTACATACAGCTCTCATAATCTAATCATTTCCCCTGTGAACATTCCTGGATTAACTAGCACATGAGATTTTGGGGAATATGCCCAAGGAATGAGTCTTGGGAAAGAAGAAGATTAGTAAGAAGAAGAATACTAAGTGACATTGAGGGGTAAAGATTGTCAGTTATGCTCACAGGAAACTCTGTCTATGTAACCCTGTGATGTCCCTCCACTTTCTGCATATCTGGGGGTGTGGTCACTGGATGCGTTTCTTTTGCGTCCTTTGATTTCTAAGGATAATGGAGGATTAGTTAGATTGCTCTTGGTAATTCCCCATTGTCTTAGACCTGCAAAATAATTTTACATAGCAGTCTCCAATAAGTGATTTAACCTCTAGAAACCTCAATTTTCTCACATTTAAAATATTACATGCTGGACATCATTTAACAGAAACCATCTATAAATGGTACCCTTATCACAGCTAACATACTTTAGTGCTTTCTGTTATATTCAGTTCTATAGCTCACAAGGCTCCTCCATGAATATTACATTTCTCAGAAACTTTCTCATGTTCTCAGAAAACATTCATCCTAGTTCTGCAGTTCATGTCTTACAGCATATTAACCTTGCTGCCTGCTTTTTTTTTATTTTTATGAGCTGAAGGGGCCCAAGGAATGAGTCTTGAGAAAGAAGAAGATTTCTGGCTGCACAGAGGCCCCTGAGGAAGCCAAGCTGAATGCTGGTACCAGAGACTGGGCAGGGATCTACTCCTGTGGATACCAGGGAAAGAAGGGTACATGTGCTGCAGGGAGTGGGATGGACAGGAAAGTGAGGGGGGATTTCTTTCTGTCATGGATCCATACAGTTTCTCTAGCAGCTCCCAGGGCACAGAAGACAGCCCAGCAGGTCCAAGTAATGATATTATTTAAGGGGGGATGCCCATGTTGTATGTGCTGTAAAAGATCTTCCTTAAGGGAAATCAAAGACTCTGATGGGAAGCTGGAAACATGGTTTGTGTTGGTTGCAGATAGGGGACACCAAGGTACCATTAGGAGGGAGACTTTTGAAAATAGGATTCAGGGCCTTGAGGGACTTGTGGTAGGCTAGTAACAGTCCCCCAGACAATTACTCTAATGTCTAATGCAACGTTTCTCCTGTGGTTTCATCATCTTTTCTTCTGCTTCACTCTGATAGCTTCCTGATGGGACATAGAGATGCAGATTACTTTTCTTACATTGAGGATCAAAGATTCACTGGATGGGTAATTATGTTAAATCTTACTTTACCTCCTAAGATTTGGTATTTTCTGGCTACACTGATGTGTACATTAGAAATGCACCTGTTTATTTTTTTATGCTTTTCTTCTCTAATCTCATTAATCACACTAGAGAACCTAAATAGATAAGAGATTTTGTCTTTATCATGACTCATAGTAGATTACCATTGATATGATTTGCTGAAGTATTTTAAAATTCATGATTTATCTCACACACAGAAACTCTATTGAGAGGTGTGCAGACATGTCTTCCTGTTTCCTTTGTGACCACTTGAAAGTACCTCACACATGCAAAAAAAAAGAGATCTTTGATCACAAAAGGGGCAGGCAGAGCTACATTTAAATCTTTAGTCCTTAGATTTGTACAAACAGAGATTCTGTATCAGCCAAGAAGCCTACTCATCCCCTAACTGCTCCTCATTTTATTGGATCCCTTACACATTGGGTCTACTTCTATAATGAGCAGACTAACTTGGTGCTACCTACTGCACAACTGAGCCTTGGCTCCTATAGGTGGCACAGTGCTGTCCATAGCCAGAGGCATCCTTTGAGGGATCCGCACCCATCTGGATAGGAGCCTCCTGGTAGACCTCATTTTGTCCTTAACCATGTGCAGACAGGAGCTTTTAGCTCTCTGTGTATATGTGTGTGGGTGTATGTATGCACATGCAAGCATTCTTACATCTCTGACATCAAGGGAATCCCTGGGGCTAGATGTGAAGACTATCACAGCCACTGTTTTCTCAGTGGCATCTGTGAAATCTTGCCCCAGATATCACACATCCTAACTTCTATAAAGAACAGTTTGTGATCCTTCACTCTCTACTGGAGTTTAATGATCATCTGCGATCCAAGAGCCATTTCAGGACTGCACCATGGTGGAGCCTACAGAAACTGAAAACCAGATTTGTGCCATTAATATTAGTCTTCCCTTTAAAGGTAAGGTACTGGAAACCTTTAGGAACACTGCCTCAGATCCCCATGGCTAGATGGGAAGACACACAAACAAAATTAAAAAAAAAAAAAAGGTAATAAAGTGCTCTGAACAAACCAGGATGCTCCAATGATAGAATCCATTGACAACACAGTAGAGGAAATGTCAGAGAAGTAGTTCAGAATTCACTTAGTAAAACTGTTCCACGACTTTAAGGATATAAAGAGTGAACTCGGAGCTGTATTTCATGAGATGAAAGATAGCTTTAATAAAGAGATGAAGATCCTGAAAGAAATCTAGAGGAAATCTTTGAAATGAAGGAATCAATAAACCAAAGTAAAAATTCAATGGAAAGTAGCACCAACAGAGGAGACCACTTGGAAGACAGAAACTCAGGCAAGGAAAGAGAAAATATATAATCTTGAAACTAAAGTTGACCACACAGAGAAGATGATAAGTTGTGTGACATTCCCTCACCAAGACACAATGCCTGAACAGCAGCAGCTGAAGCCAAGGGAGTGGAGCTACTGTGACTACTTCTAGGCTTATAAGAAAGACTCCCAAGGCAATGGCATCGTGGCAGGGTTCGAACCGCTGCTCCAAAAGTAACTGAAAGGCAAGCAAATGCAGAAAGAAATGTCTGAATTCTTCTGAGAGAGGATAAAGATTGAAGGAGAATATGCAAAGAACTTGGCAAAGCTCTCTCAGAACTCCTTAGTTGCATAGGAGGAAGACTCCCTGGGAGAAGCATGGGTTCAGGTGAAGAAGAGCCTGGCAGGTGAAACAGAAGTTCAAATCAAGCTGTCCGCCAAGCTTCATGGCAAGGTAGAGAAGCCCTAATGAACTTTTGTGAGAGCTTCAAGAAAGACATGAAAAAATGTGACCATCATATGGCTGACCTCTGCAAGCATCTTGCCAGCTGCTATGTGTCAGTGGAGAAGACCCAGAAAGCCCTCACAGAGCTGCAGAGAGACCTGAAGATGAAGACCCAGCAGCTGGAGATCAAACTGAGCAACAAGTCAGAGGAGGATATATATCAAGAAGGCATGGAGGAAGTCCACACAGTCTGGTGATGACTTCATGCACTATGTGGTCCTTTACAACCAGGCCCAGTCCAAGTAGTCTAAAGAGATGGTGACCACCATTTTGGAGCTGGAGCACCTGGAGTGGAGAGGGTGGAGATGATTCGGCATTATTTGTGCTAGTACACACAGCTGCGGAACGAGATAGACATGTTCAACCAAAGCACAGTTGAGCCTGTGGACCAACTGTTTTGAAAAGTAGATAGACCCGGCCAAGGACAGAGAGCTGTGAGTCAGAGAGCACAAAGCAGGCAACATTTGCCCTGTGGACATGGAGATCTAGACATGCCTGTGCGACCCTGGGGGTCCTGCACAAGAGAGGGTCTGGGCGTCCCACTGAAAGGAGATGGTGTCTCCCACTGGGTGAAACTGAACCCCACCCACTCTCCTGTCCACTCAGAAGAGAGGAGAGAGCTGGCAATTCCAGAAGGGTAATCTGGATGGCCTGGATGGGGGATCCCAAACATTCCCAGGCCAAGAAGACTGACCTGCAACCCTGCCTGTGTCTCCAAGATGGAAGCCCCCAAACCCCATGCCAAGCTTGTTGCTCTGAGAACAAACTGAGGATGGAACTTCGTGGTCCCTGCTGAGTTCCACAGGGGTGGTCATCACACACTTGTGCCCTTGGATGTCCAAAGGCTCATCCTCCAGCTGGTCCCTTTATCTCCAGGACTTTGGAAGACTGGGGGAGGGCCATCTCTGACTCCAAGCCAATGTCAGGATCAGAATCATGGATAGAAGGCGACATCAGCTCAGTCTGCACCTAGAATCTTTTACAGCCCTCTATTTTTCTCATTGGGAGAAAAATCTGGGAGCCCAAATCTAGCTTTTCTTGACACTTTTCTCCCCATGAGTCTTGGGAAGGCCTGTTTTCTGTCTTTCCAGACCAACCCTGCCTAGAGAGGTCAAGATCAAACTATCTCATTTGGCAAATTAGACCCAAGTCAGAGCATCAGACCAGGATAAAAAAAAAAAAAAAAAAAAAGAACAGTTTGTCATATGGCATCCAAGGACTCAAAAATTGCAAGCATGAAGAGTCTGTACAGTTTTGGGGACAGCATAAATTAGAAAATATAGTGGAATATTTTTATATTCATCATTCAGCTGTTAATAGAAAAAGTAAAGGATATCAGTAGCTTTGTTTAAGACTTGAACAGGATGATGAAGGAAACTTTACTAATTGATATGAAGAGAACACAAACACACAAAACAATTTTTAAAACACATAAACTTTCCCATGGAAAAACCACGTGCTAGAACATATGCTGTTTGAATTAATTTAAAATGATTAAAAACATGAAATACATCCTCTAACCACAATAGAATTAAATTAAAATTCAACAGGAAGAAATTTGGGCTTTACCCAAATATGTGCCCACTTTAACAGTTCTAAATAACAAGAATCAGAGAAAATCATGAGGAATACTCAATGATATAGTGAACTGAGTTAAAATTAAAATTTGATAGCTAAAGTTATAATACTTCTTAGATGAAAATATAGTTTCACATACTTATACTAAAAGATAGGAAAGGCTAAAAGTCAGTCATCTAAACAATCACTTTAAGAAGCTAGAAAAAGTAGAGCTAATCAATATCAAGGTTAGTAGAAGAAGGGAAATTAAAGAGAGCAGATATCAATGAAATATAAAAAGTAAAATATTAAATAAAAAATAATGAAATCACCAAGAATTGTCTATTGGGAAAAAAAACCTAAAATGCATGGTTAAAAGAAAAATGGAAACAGGAAAAAAGAGAAGTCACAATGATGTAATTATGGAGGGAGTGATATCACAGCACATCACTCACAAATGCACACACACACAAAAAGTTACACACACACACATCTGTATATATATATTTGGGGATTTTTGTGAGTACATGTGTTTGTAAACACAACAAAGTGTATGATATGAGTAAATCATTAGGCAACAGAAAAAATGATTAGAACTGACTCTAGAAAAAGAGACATTGTGAATAAGCCTATACCATGTTAAAATGAAACTTGGGTTAATATTTACAGGTAATTCTACATTAAAAAAAATCCTCCCAGGTGATTTGACAGCAAATTGTATCAAACATTCCTGTCAGTCCAACACAAAGATATTGTAAAAATGAAAAGGAATAATATTGGCCAAATATTATCTTGAGATCATGCTATATCATTTATACAATGCTAGATATTTGTACATACGTGTGTGTGTGTGTGTATGTATTTATGGGGTGAAAATAATAAATGTTTAGAAACTTAAGGCACTGAACTATTACATTATAAAAGAAAAATGATTTAAATCAATGATGTTAGTTTCCAATTTAAGAAAACTAAAAAGAAAAGAACAGCAAATTAAATACCAAGGAAACAGAAGTGGTAACTTTCATGCTTGGCAATGCATCACAGAATGACTCATAAATTATTTTAAATAAAAATAAAATTGTGATAACAAGAGATCACCCTTAAACATAAGAACATTTGAAAAAATAAGCATGTTTCAAACAACTTTTCTTTTCTTGTTTTTGATTGAAAAATCCATTATATACAATTATATGTGGCACAATTTTACTTTTCTATTTAGAGGATAGAAAGTGTTTCAAATCCCAGCACATAAATACTTTGGAAATCATAAATAATCAATTTGGAGGTAATGTCAACTGTTTAAACTCACCAGACTAAAAGCAAGGAACAAGCAAAACTACAGGTGGGATTTTAGATATGAACAGGGTTAATCTAACATTTTCCTTTTTCCAATCTGTTAGCCATCTTTATATTCATTCATTTCAAGAAAGGTGGGTAAGAGGATCTCATAAAAATCAAAGGGAGATCAATAGAGAAAAAGGACCAAAGGGGAGAAGGAGGGGACAGAAGAGGGAAGTGCTTGGAAGTGATATTGGCCAAATTATAGTGTTAAATTTTGTGCACTTGTGAATATGTAACAAGAAATTTCATAATTATGTACAACTATAATACACCAATAAAAATGTGAAAAGAGAAAAAAATAGATATACCTCTAAATAACAGTTTTTAAGCAGAAATCTGAGTCCCCATTGTTGGTATGAGAATTGGTGGGAAGGCATTTTCCTACTAGGATTTTTTCTTGCAGATTCATTTGTATGTATGCACAGATATATGTACATACATGTTTCCTGCAATGTTCTCAGGAAGTAGAAGACTGGAAAATATCAGTGCACACAAAGGATGGGATAGTTTAACTTAAACGTCATTTATGTAATGGGATATAGATTTTAAAAAGAAAAGGTATTTTGAGTTGAGTTGCTATAAATCATGGATGTGGCTGCATTATTGTAGTATGCTGATTTTTAAGTTCTTTGGATATAGACTGAGGAGTGGGATAGCTGGGTCAAATGGTGATTCCATTCCAAGTTTTCTGAAGAATTTCCACACTGATTTCCATAATGGTTGCACCAAATTGTAGTCCCACCAGCAATATATGAGTGTAGGTTTTTCCCCACATCCTCACCAACTTTTATTGTTTGCATTCTTGATAATTTCCATTCTGCCTGGAATGAGATGAAATCTTGGAGTAGTTTTGATTTGCATTCCTCAAATTGCTAAAGATGATAAACATTTTTTCATATGATTTTTGATTTATTATATTTCTTCTGTGAAGTGTCTGTTCTGTTCCTTAGACCATTTCTTGATTGTTTTTTTTGTTTTTTTGGTTTTTTTGGTGTTGAATTTTTTGAGTTCTTTATATATTCTGGAGATTAACACTCTATCTGAGATGCATGCGATAAAGATTTTGTCCCATTCTGTAGGCTCTCTCTTCACATTATTGATTATTTCCTTTACTGAGAAGAAGCTATTTAGTTTGAATCCATCCCATTTATTGATTCTTGATATTACTATAGAATGAAACTAGGTGTCCTTGAACAGATTAATGGATAAAGATAAAGAAAATGTAATATATATACACAATGGAATATTACTCAGCCTTAAAGAAGAACAAAATTATGGCATTTACCGGTAAATAGATGGAGCTGGAGAATATCATGTTATGCAAAATAAATCAATCCTAACAAACCAAAGCCCTAATGTTTTCTCTGATATGTGGATGCTAATCGTAATAAGGTGGGGGTAGGGTAGAACAAGATACTTTGGATTAGGGAGAGGGGAATGAAGGGTGGGGAAGAGGTATGGGGATAAGGATGATAGTAGAATGAACCTAACATTATTACCCTATGTGCATATATGACTGCATGACTAGTGTGATTCTACATAATGTACAACCAGAATGCGAAGTTACATTCCACTTACATATGATGTATCCAAGTGAATTCTACTGTCATGTATAACTAATTAGAACAAATTTAAGAAATAAAAAAAATGTATTTAAATGAGAAGAGATCTCAAAGATATTTTTGCAAGTGAAAAAAATATAGTAGAGAAAGGTGCAGAGTACTCTAAATGTATTCCCATTTGGGATCAAGGAGCATATACTTTGTGTCATTTCAGTCAATAATGGACTGTATATGCAATGGTGGTCCCATATTTCCAGTTCAACCATCTTAGTTTCTTAAGTACATCCTATGATGTTCTCACAATACTAAGGCATAACTGTATATATAGTCTGTCTTTATGGGATCTATTTCTGAAAAAAAAAAAAAATTTTATAGCAGTAGTATCATTTTTTTCTTTCTTTTTTTCACAAGGACAGAGTTTTACAAAGAAAAGTAGTTTATATGTGTATATATACACACATAATTTAAAGTAATTAATTTTAAATATGTATGTTATTACAAAAGCAAACAGTTAATTTTAAAACATCTGCTGATAGAGAAAATAATAAGACAAGGTTGACAATTTAGGCAAAGGTGTAAATTGCCATTGTATAGTTCTTTCAAAGTTTCAGGCAGGGAATTTGAAATTATTTTAAAGTAAAATTATAAAAAATATTCACTGTTCCTTGCCTGGGAGGCTGGCCCAGAGCACCCGTGTGAGACTTCTGCCCCATGGAGGCCGGCACAACACTGACACACGAGACTTCCACGCCGGAATCCTGACCCAGAGGCCCAGACCCAGCCCAGCCCAGCAAAGCTGCACCAGACTTCTGGGCTGGGAAGGTTGATCCAGAGACAGATATCAGACTCGGCCCAGAGCACCCGCATGAGACTTCCATGCCAGGGAGACCCAGGTCCACCCCAGCCTGGCCCCAGCCTGCATTCCAGTGCCCGGGCAGCTGTTGACCATCTGTCAACATGTGGGGGCACCTCTGCCCACTAGCAGAGATTATATTCCACTGAGAGGCCGCCCTAGAGGAACAGCACCCTTCTTGGGATACTCCATTATCAAACTCCTATACGGCATCAGGCTACTGAAGACTACGAGATTTGAACAGTACAGCATAGTTTTATTATAGTGTTTTTTTTAACTTTACTAGTAATATTATTATGATTATTCCCATTATATCAACTACTATTCCTACTTTTCTTTTATCAATATCTTTCTCACCCTCTCTATTTTCCTCTAATCTGTCTCTTTAGAGACTCTCACTTTTCTCATACTAACAACCAATTTATTTTAATTCCTCTGTCACTACTCCTATGACATAGTACCTCTATAGACATATTTCTTATCTCATTAATGGTACATCCTACACCCCACCTCATCCTCTTTGTCCACTATTAGAAATTGTGGTCCTTATTGCAAACCTATTGGCTAAACTCTAGAAAATAATTGAACTCATTATCTCAGTTTACAAAGACAATATGGCTAATATCTTAAAAAGGAAAGTTTGAGTTAAGGATGCATATTGTTTGTATGGTGTGCTGCTAATATTGACCTCTCACTTCAAGGTGAGGCATTGCAAACCTGCAGGGACAGTGTAAGTCTATAGGGGGAAAACTGCAATACCTCAGATTCACACTGCTAGAGGGGAGGATACACGAAAAACATGAGAAAACAAGGGAAGAAGGTGTCCCAAACAAATCTAGATGATATATCAACAGAATCTAATGACAGTATGGCAGAAGAAATGTCAGAAAGGGAATTCAAAATGCACATAATTGAAATGATCAGAGAAGCAAATGATGAGTTAAGAGAGCAAATGCAGGAAATGAATGACTGCACCAATCAACAGATAAAAGAACAAATGCAGGAAGCAAAAGATCATTTCAATAAAGAGATAGATATTCTGAAAAGAAACAAATAGAAATCCTTGAAATGAAGGAAAAAATAAACGAAATTAAAAACTCAATAGAAAGGATAACCAACAGTCTAGATCACCTGGAAGACAGAACGTAGACATTGAAAACAAAATACTTAATCTGAAAAACAAAGTTGACCAATCAAAGAAGATGGTAAGAATTCAAAAACAGAACCTAAAAAAATTATGGCATATCCTGAAAAGAACAAATTTAAGAATTATTGGGTTTGAGGAAGGTACAGAGATACAAACCAAGGAATGAATAATCTATTCAATAAAATAATTTCGGAAAATTTCTCAAATGTGAAGAATGAAATGGAAAATCAAATACGAGAGGCTTACAGGACACCAAATGTGCAAAATTACAGCAGATCCACACCAAGTTTCATTATAATGAAAGTACCTAGCATACAAAATATAGAATTTAAAGGCCGCGAGAGAAAAAAATCAGATTACATTCAGGGGAAAACCAATACAGTTATGAGCAGATTTCTCAATCCAGACCCTAAAAGTAAGAAGGGCCTGTAACAACATATTTCAAGCTCTGAAAGAAAATGGATGCCAATCAAGAATCGTAAATGCAGCAAAACTTACCTTCAGGTTTGAAGATGAAATAAAATCCTTCCATGACTAACATAAGCAAAAAAAAAAAAATTACAAATAGAAAGCCAGCACTACCGATCATTCTCAGCAAAATATTCATGAGGAAGAAATGAAAAACAACAATGTAAGTCAGCATAGGAAAGAACCACCCTAAAGGAATAGCCAAATAAAGGAGAAACAAGTCAAGTTATAAATCAAAAATAAGGCAAAATGACCGGGAATACAAATCATATCTCAATAATAACCCTGAAAGTAAATGGCCTGAATTCATCAATCAGAGGACATGGACTGGCAGACTGGATTAACAAGAAAGACCTAACAATGTGCTGTCTTCAAGAGATGCATCTCATAGAAAAGATACCCACAGAATAAAGGTGAAAGGATGGGAAAAAACATACCATGCGCATGGACTCAGTAAAAAAGTGGGGGTTTCCATCCTCATATCAGATAAAGTGGACTTCAAGTCAAAATTACTTAGAATGGAAAAAGAAAAATATTTCATTCTACTTAAGGGAAGCATAAATCAGCAAGACATAACAATCATAAACATTTATGCCCCAAACAATGGCACATCCATGTACATCAAACAAATCTTTCTCAATTCCAGAAACCAAATAGACCCCAAAACAATAATGTTAGGTCACTTTAAAACACCTCTCTCAATATTAGACAGATCTTCCAAACAAAAACTGAAAAAAAAAACCCCATAGATCTAATAACACAATCAATAATTTAGACTTAACAGACATATATAGAGTATTCCATCCATATATAAGGGAATACACTTTCTTCTCAGCAGCTCATGGATCCTTCTCTAAAACAGACCACATGTTATGCTGCAAAGCTACTCTTAGCAAATACAAAAAGATAGAAATACTACCTTATACTCTATTAGATCATAATGGAATTAAATTAGAAATCAGTGATAAAATAAAAAGCAGAAACTATTACAACACCTGGAGATTAAATAATATGCTATTGAATGATGCATGGATAACAGAACATCAGAGTGGAAATAAAAAAGTTCTTAGAGGTAATATATATATTCTTTGATCTAATATATCAAAATCTCTAGGACACTATGAAAGCAGTACTAAGAGGAAAATTCCTTGCATGGAGCACATTCAAAAAAAGAATGAAAAGTCAACAAAAAAACAACCTCACATTACATCTCAAAGCCCTAGAAAAAAAGAACAGTTCATCACTAAAAGTAGTAGAAGACAGGAAATAATTAAAATCAGAGCTGAAATCAATGAAATTGAAACAAAAGAGACAATCAAAAAAATTGACAAACAAGTTGGTTCTTTGAAAAAATAAACAAAATTGATAAACCCTTAGCCATGCTAACAAGGAGAAAACTCAAAGTACTAAAGTTCATGATGAAAAAGGAAATATCACAACAGACACTATTGAAATACAAACATAGTTAAAAGGTATTTTGAAAATCTACACTCTGACAAAATAGAAAATCTCAAAGACATCAACACGTTTCTAGATACATATGAGATACCCAAACTGAATCCGGAGGACATACACAATTTAAATAGATCAATTTCAAGCAATAAAATAGAAGAAGTCATCAAAAGGCTACCAACAAAGAAAAGTCCAAGACCAGATGGATTTTCACCTGAGTTCTACATGACTTTCAAAGAAAAGCTCATTCCAATACTCCTCAAAGTATTCCATGAAATAGAGGAGGAGGGAACCCTTACAAACTCATTCAATGAAGTCAATACCACCCTGATACCAAAAACAGACAAAGACACATCGAGGAAAGAAAATGTCAGACCAATATCCCAAATGAACATAGATGCAAAAATTCTAAACAAAATTTTAGCAAATCCCATACAGGAACATATTAAGATGATAGTGCACCATGATCAGGTGGGTTTCACCCCAGGGATGCAAGGTTGGTTCAACATCTGGAAATCAATAAATGTAATTCACCACATCAACAGACTTAATGTCAAGAACCACATGATTATTTCAATAGATGAAGAAAAAGCATTTGATAAAATACAAGCACCCCTTCATGCTCAAAACACTAGAAAAATGGGGATAATAGGAACATACCTTAAAGATGTAAAGGCTATCTATGCTAAGCCTACAGCCAACATCATTCTAAATGGAGAAAAATTGAAAGCATTCCCCCTAAAAACTGGAACAAGGCAGGGATGCCCTGTTTCACCACTTCTATTCAACATCTTCCTTGAAACTCTAGCCAGATCAATTAAACAGACCAAATAAATTAAAATATTATGAAAAGGAAAAAATGGACTCAAACTATCCCTGTTTGCTGATTACATGATTCTATATAGAGTGGAGCCAAAAAATTCCACCAGAAAACTTCTAGAACTAATAAATGAATTCAGTAAATTAGCAGGATATAAAAACAATGCTCATAAATCTAAGGCATTTTTGTTCATAAGTGATAAATCCTCTGAAAGAGAAATTAGGAAAACTATCCCATTCACCATAGCTTCAAAAAAAAAAAAATACCAGGGAGTCAATTATTTAACAAAAGAGGCGAAACACCTCTGTGATGAGAACTACAGAACACTAAAGAAAGACATTAAAGAAAATCTTAGAAGATGGAAAGATCCATGTTCTTGGATAGGCAGAATTAGTATTATCAAAATGGCCATACTACCAAAAGCGCTATACAAATTCAATGCAATTCCAATTAAAATCCCAATAAAAACCTCATAGAAATAGAGCAAGCAATCATGAAATTCATTTGGAGGAATAAGAGACCCAGAATAGCTAAAGCAATCCTTTCAGGAAAAGGGAAGCAGGTGGTATCACAATACCAGACCTTCAACTATACTACAGAGCAATAGTAACAAAAACAGCATGGTATCGGTACCAAAATAGACAGGTAGATCACTGGTACAGTATAGAGGACACAAAGACAAGCCCACATAAATGCAGTTTTCTCATATTTGACAAGGGAGCCAAAAAATACAATGGAGAAAAGATAGCCCCTTCAACAAATGGTGCTGGGGAAACTGGAAATCCATATGCAACAAATTGAAACTAAACCCATATGTCTCACCCTGCACAAACTCAACTCAAAATGGATCAGGGACCTAGGAATTAAACCAGAGACCCTGCACCTAACAAAAGAAAAAGTAGGTCCAAATCTCCGTCATGTTGACTTAGGACCAGACTTCCTTAACATGACTCCCAAAGCACAAGAAATAATAGCAGGAATCAATAATTGGGATAGATTCAAACTAAAAAGCTTTTTCTCAGCAATGGAAACAATCAGCAATGTGAAGACAGAGCCTACAGAGTGGGAGAAAATCCTTGCCATACACACTTCAGATAGAGCACTAATCTCCAGAACTCATAAAGAAGTCAAAAAACTTTACACCAAGAATACAAATAACCCAGTCAATTAATTGGCTAAGGAAATGAGCAAACACTTCACAGAAGAGGATATATAAGCAATCAACAGATAAATGAAAAAAATTTTCAACATCCCTAGTAATAAGAGAAATGCAAATCAAAACTACCCTAAGATTTCATCTCACCCCAATTAGAATGTCTATTATCAAGAATACAAGGAACAACAGGTGTTGGTGAGGTTGAGGGGAAATAGGTACACTCATCCATTGCTGGTGGGATTGCAAATTAGTGCAGCCACTCTGTAAAGCAGTGTGGAGATTCCTTAGAAATCTTGGAATGGATCCACCATTTGACCTAACTATCCCACTCCTGTCCTACACAGAAAGGACTTAAAATCAGCATACTACAGTGATGCAGCCACATCAATGTTCATAGCCACAATGACTAGATTGTGGAAGCAACCTAGATGCCCTTCAATAGATGAATGAATAAAGAAACTGTGGTATATATACACAATGGAATATTACTCAGCCATAAAGAAGAATAAAATTACGGCAATTCCGAGTAAATGGATGCAGCTGAGGAATATCATGCTAAGTGAGATAAGCCAATGCCAAAAAACCAAAGGCCGAATGATCTCTCTGATAAGTGGATGATGATACATAATGTGTGGTGGAAGGGAGGCAAGAATGGAGGAAGGATGGATTACATAGAGAAAAAAGAGGGGTGGGCATGGGGTGGCAGGAAAGAAAAATAGCAGAATGATACAAACAGTACCCTATGTACATGTATGATTACACAAATGCTGTGATTCTACTTGGGGTACAACCAGAGAAACTACAGTTGTAGTCCATTTGTGTACAATGATCAAAAATAAATTTTAAAAAAATCCAGCTAGGCGTGGTGGTGCATGCCTGTAATCTCAGCATTGGGAGGCTGAGGCAGGAGGATTTCAAGTTCAAAGCCAACCTCAACAACTTTGCGAGGCCCTAAGCAACTCAGTGAGACCCTGCCTCTAAATAAAATATAAAATAGGGCTGAGGATGTGGCTCAATGGCCGAGTGTCCCTGAGTTCAATCTCTGGTTTGAAAAAAAAAAAAAAATCCACTAATCCCATAATCAGTTCTCTTGAACTCACAGTTTATGCAATCTCCTCATAGTCTTGCTTAGGAGTCTAAATGCCAATGACCTAACCTTGGAATGATGATAACATTGACCTTGAAGAGTTGTGCCCTACACATATTGAGCATTCAGTAGATAACATATGCCCTCTTTCCCCTCTTACACTACATCACTATTTAGACATGTTGTCTAAATATATCTATCAAAAACAGTTTTAGAAGGTAAAAATGTCAAGGCACTTCTTAGTGATTCTATGAAGAAAGAACAACAAACAAGAATAAGGCAAAGACTGTTGTATTTGGTGATACAATCACAGAGCATCTCTGGATTTGGTTACTTCCTTTGTGCTTCAGGATATTAACATTTTATTTTGTTGCCAAGAACAATTTTCTATAAATTAAAAAATTCATTGCTCTGAAAAATTCAATTCTGGGCCTACAGATGAGAATTATGAACTAACAAAATATTTTCCTCAAATTTATGCAGATTTTGATGCTAAAAGTCATTTATTAGCTGTGTCCAGTCCCAGGTAGAAATGAACCAAAAAGGATGCATGTGATCTGCTGCAGATCCATGTTCAAAAAGTGGAGCTTAGGAGCTGAGTAGAGATGAAGTTATCACCATTTAGGAATCAATAATTGTGTAAAACAGGACCACGTGTACTGTTAATTTTGTCTCAACTTGACTGGACACTGGAATGCTGAAACCAGATATTTCATCAAATGTTATTTTTGGTTCTCTATCAGGATGTTTCTAAATTTGAATTGATATATTAAGTGAAGCAAATGCTTTTCTCCAGTATGGATGGGTACCATACAAACTGTTGAGGGTCCAAATAAAGCAAAAAGGTGGAGGAATGGAAAATGTACTTTTCTGCTTGAGTGTGTGACCTGGGACATTAGCCTTCTGCTGCCCTCAAACCGAAATGTTCACTATCACTTTTCCTGTTCTCAGACTTTTGAAATGAACTGGAACATATACCATTGGTGCTCCTTGTTCTTAGCACTTTGGACAGGGCTTGAGCTACACCACTGGCTTTCTTGGACCTCCAACTTGCAGATGGGAGATTGTAGAACTTTTCAGTCTGTAACTCTGTGAGCCAATTTCTTCTCTTTTTCTCTCTCCCATTGCTTCTATTTCTATGGAGAATCCTGACGAATATACCATGTTCTGATGGATTTTAATTAACTCTGTCCATTCACTTTATTCCTACAAGACCTACAAATTGGAGGTACTCATTGTTTCAACTGAACTATTTTAATTACCTGTCAGTTGCCTCTGTGCCTTTGGACTCACCTCTCTTGTCCTCATTCTTCACACAGTTATCATTATTATCTTTCTCAAAATGAGAAAAATGAAATTGCTCTCTGGACTAAAAACAAAACAAAACAATTATAAAAGTAATTTAATCTGTGTATGAGGCTCTTCGTTGGTTCTCTAATACCTGCAGAGTCACTTGGAACATGGTCCTTTTCCAACAACCCAGGGAACATCCACTCAATGATCAGGGCACATCTACTCTATGATCCCAAGGTTTGCCATCAAGCATTGCACCCACCTTCATCAGGCTGCTCCTATTTCTCAGATAAGTCATTTACTTTCAAACCCACATACCTATGACATTTTCTTTTCCTTGCCTGAAATGTATGATTTTCTTCTCTACCTGTAGAATTCCATGAAGAGGAGCTTAAGTGTCCCACTATGCGCAACCTCCCCGACCTCTCTGAAGATATCCCATTCTTATGACCACATTAGTCCATCATTCTGCTGAGTCAATTATCACAGGACTGAACACTTTGTTACCTATAGAGATGTCTTCCTATCAGCACCAAAGTCTCAGTGGCAACATGACAACATCTTTGGGGTCCTGACCTTTCCTAAATCCCTGATTCATTTTTACTATGATGGTTATCTTCAGGAAATATGAAGAGATCCCAGAGATCACTTAGTGGGATTGTCTCACTTTCAAGATTAGGATGCTAAAGTTCTTTCAAGCCATCATTCCAGCATTGAACTTTGCATAACAAATATTTGTTGAGGAACTGTGTCTGATCCTAGGTTCTGGGAAGTCAAGAAAGGCAGACGAGAAAGGTCACTACTCTCTTGGAAGTCACCATTTTGGGATAGACAATCACAGTGACATCTGCAATATGTGTGTATGTCTGTGTGTGTGTCTATTATGTGCCTGCCTGCATATGTGTGGGTGTGACCATTTCAGATAATTTTAAATGTAATGATAAAATTAAAACAATGAACACAAATGATTGAAGCCATGATCTAGGAGAAAATCCCGAGGGGGTTATATTTATACTCAGAGAAGAAGGAGGAAAAGAAATCAGCCAGATGAAGTCCTAGGGAAAGAGAACTTATAGCAGAATGAATAGCAAGTTTCATGGTACCATTGAAAAGGCCTTATTCATATGTGGAGAGGAACAGATGAAGTAAGGCTACATCAGCATGTTTTAAGGTTTTGTTTCTAATCCTACGAAAGATGGACTGATTGCCTTAAAAAAGCTCTGAGTAAAAGAATAACATTTTCAAGTTTGTCCTTTGAAAAAAGAGCCCTTTATCCAAGATAAGAAGAATTAAAGAGAAGGAGGAAGTAGGGCATTCATTCAACCATGTAAGTTCCAGGAGGAGGGAGGCCTCACCTGTAAGTCTTCATCCTGGGTGTTCTCCTAAGAGACTGAGGCCAACAAAAAAGTCTATGACCAGGGCCTGGACCTCACTGAGGTCCCCCCTGAGGAAAATATGCACTAGATGATGATCTCAGAAGTCCCCATAATCCTGGGGAAAAAAAAAAAGAAGAAGCCTCCACAAGAGCAGAGTACTGTAAGAGTAGAGTTAGGCCAATGATGGATGTGGAGGGTTAGTCCAAAGTAGGAAATTAGTGCTACCAGTTACACAAAATTATATCAGACCATCTCATCATATGATTCCATCCTGCTGGAGAGGAGAGAGGAAGCAGGGTTTAGAATCAGGGATTCTGAGCTGTCTAAAAGGGAATCTACTTCCTATTGATCCATTAGTGTTGTACTCCTTATTTCCAGTGATTTATTTTATCTTCAATATTCAGAAAACTCTGAGATACAGCATCCCTTGACCCACACCATCCACTGTGGACTCCTCTTTCTCAGCTCAGGAAGCATTAGCTTAATTAGACATTACAAGAGCAAAAGACTGTACAAGATAACGTTTGGGTAATGTTGAAATCTCCTACTCACTAGTAGGGCCCTCTTCTCAGCACAGCAGCTAAACCTTCAGAGAACCATGTGCCTTGGTTACTCTGCTCATCTCTACTGTCCTCACAAATATTCAGGTAAAAGTTCATTGTAGAATAGAATTGGCTTTGAGTATTTTGATAAATTTTTGATGACCTAGTTGTGACTAATGAAAATCAAGAGTTTGGTATTGGCCTCACATTGATGCTGAAGAAATCAGAGGCATCAGTACTGGCTGAGAAGTTGTTGTCAAAGGCAAACTAGGTGGTCTTCCTATGGAAGATGATGATTTATTAAAGTTGCACTGTCCCAGAATTCTACATTTATGTAAGCATTCCTGAAGATCCCATGATTCTACTGCCAAGCAGCATTTGGGAATTAATGTATTAGGAGCCCCAAATACACTTCCTGATGCAACAAATGATTTTCAGTGATAGAGTAAGTTGTTATTCCAAGGGTATCATCCATAAAGGACACTTCTCATTGCTGTTTGAGATGGAAACACCCTTAGAGAAACTTTAGTCTGAACCTTCCATTTTCCAAATGAGGGAAATATCTCCCAGAGTGTGAATATGACTTGCTTAAGGTCATACACCACATACTACGGTTTAGATCTAAAAATGTCTCCCAAAGACCTCATGTATTAAGCAATAGTGCAATGTTCTAGAGGTGAGATGATAAGATTATAAAAGATGTGACCTTATCTGTGGATTAATCCTTTTGATGCATCAATCATTTGAATGGATTTTAGTGTGGTAACTGCTGGTAGGGCGTGACTGAAGGAAGTAGGTCACTGGAGGCATGTCTTCTGACTTTATGATTTCCTGGCTCCACTTACTCTGGCTGCTTCCTGGATGCCATGAGCTGCTTTCCTCCACCATGCCATCATGACGTTTCTGCCCTGGAGCGAGTCAACCATGGATAGAACTCTGAAACAGGGAGCACATAATAAGCTCCTCCAAGTAACAAAAAAAAAAAAAAAAAAAAGCTGAATAACATACCAAATATTAAAAAACAAAAACCTCTAGAACTCGGGCCAGTTCTCTGATCTCTTAGTGATCTGGAAGACACTGCATGTCAAAGACCAATTTCTACTCCTGGCATCTTACAAAGCCTCGATTCCTAATCGCCATATGTCCCCTCCCTACCTTCTCAGCCTCTCTCTTATACATGGGAACCCATTAGACTTTGGATATTATATGTTGTTGAACATTATATGTTATTCTAGTAGATGTCATCTACGCTGGCTTTGGCTTCATTAACCGCTCTCTTAATCAATTAAGAGAAGGCTATACTGGATGGTGTGGGTTGGGCTACAAAAGGGATCTCAGAGCTTTTTAGGTGTTCTCTATAAACGAATTCAGAAGATGTGAGAGCATGGCGTGGTCAAGTAATAGCATATTCAATAACTGTGACCCTGAAAGGAAACAAATTCTCTTTACGATAGCTTAGAATCCCTGCTTTCATACCCTATCTCCTCTGTCTTCTCTAGCTGCTCATTTTGCTTACAAAAATGGAATCAGAAGATCAGAGAAGACCATGGCTTCTGGTGATTGGGGGAGGATAGTGGCAGTAATTTAATTGACAATTCTTTAAGAGAGCTCTTCTGCCTCAGATTCTTCCTCACTCCATCGATCTACCTCCATCACCTCTACTTCTTGCCCCTATGGGGAATTCTGAGATCATATAGTGGATATCATCCTTGATATAGACCTCACTGACAGGATCCATGTCCTTGTTATAGATCCTCTCTGTTGGTCCCTGCCTCTTAGGGCCATGTGCCCATTCCAGATTGTTTTAGTCAGTTGTTGCATTACTGTGACCAAAAGACCTGACAAGAATAACTTTAAAGGAGAAAAAGTCTATTTTGGCTCATGGTTTCAGAGGTTCAGTCCATAGTTAGCTGATTCTGTATCTCTGAGTCCAAGGTGAGGCAGAACATCATGATGGAAGAATGAGGGAGGGAGGGAGGGAGGAAGGAGAGAGAGAGAGAGAGAGAGAGAGAGAGAGTACTTTGCTCACCAGAAAGAAAATATAAGCCCCAAAGGCACACCTCAGTGACCTGTTTTCTCCAACCACATCCATCTTGCCTATAGTTGCCATCCAGTTATTCCATATCATATGTCACTTCTGAAAATTCTTGCATTGTCTCACACATGAGTTCTTGGGGGATGCCTCACATCTAAACCGTAACACAGGTCAATGGGCTGGGAAGTTGGGTCCTTTTCTTTGAAGTTCAAGTAACCCCAGCTACCTGTACCATGGAGAACTTTGGTTCTGGTTTTAACTCAGGGAACCAGAGAACAGTGAGTTGCTACCCTCCCCCAAAATGCTGCCTCTGCTGTGATGAATACTTAATTCAGGCTATCCTCTAGAACCCCATTCCACCCTCACAGCAGCCCCTAATTTCCAGTTCTGGAAAATTCCTTGGGCTATCCCTACTTTGAACCACCAGAGGATTCTGGGAGCTACCAGTCCCTACCCACTTTTCTCTTAACTTTACCACCATTAAAATTCCTCCCTGAGCTGTTCAGAGGACAGATTGTTTCATAAATTCTTAACAACATATTTGGAACTAATAGCTAAATCATTATAATGCATTATTCAATCAAGTGAAAGTGGTTTCTGGTGTGAGAAAGAAACCACCATGAAATATATCTTTATTTTAAGTACATCTGTTGTTTCTTAGAAGCAATTAACTGTCAGCAGATCATCAATTTTATTTTGTTGTGTGGCTAAGCCTATTTGTTCTAATTAAAGACAATGCATGAATCTAAACAAATTTGCCTTATCTGTGAAAATGGAACTTTCATCCCGTTAAATATAATATTCTTAAGCATGCTGGATTTTCTAGGTGTTCCAATGTCTATCTGTGGGGAGTGGGAACATGAGATGATGGGATCAGTGTTACACTTCGAGGATGTCCCAGTCCACCAAGACCCATCCAGACCTCTAGTATGTGAATCCTGCTGTACCCTCTCTTCCGACTGCCTGTTGCAGCTCTGACACCCCCACTGAAGATGCTGCCCAGAGATCTCCGACTGCTTCCTGTACTGCATTGTGACTCAGCCACCCAGGGAACAGCTAGGCCCTGTGGTGGGCTCCTTGGCTTCTGGGCTAGGGAGTAAGCTGGGACTGTAAGGGAAAAACAGACAGGAAGGAAGTGGCTTTTGAAACTGGAATTCTTCCTTGAGAGAATCTTTGTCAACGTGGAATCTCATCTCCAGGCTCTAGCTGCAAACAAGTGGGGATGGGTTGGGGGGTGCAGGACTGAGACCTAGTGCCAGGAAGAGAGAGAGGAAGGGAGAAGAGAGAGAAAGAGGTTTACTGAGAGGTTTGTAAGTGAGAGGTATTTCGAGAAAACCAGATGAAGTGAACTGAAAAAGCAGGTTGAGTTGAGAACTAGGATTTTCATGAATCTGTGGTCACGTCAAGCACAAACAGTGGAAAATCAGAACAGAAATGGATTTGTCCTTTACATAGGATTTCCCTAAAACTTAATTTTTCACAAAAATGAATTGGTCTTGGCCCTGTCTCCTCTCACACTCCAGATTCCTTCCTAGCCTTATACATTCCCTTGCCACTTCAGGACTACCGTGAGCTGAGGTCCCCCTTCCTCCCTCTCCATCGCACATCCTTCTTCTTCTGGATTCCTTCTCTTCTTGCATTCCACTAAATAGCCATGCTATTCAAGGAGTAGCAGAGCCTCCTACTGGGACCTGCAAATTCCACTGAAATCTGAACAAAGTGAGCAACTTGGTGGGCTGGCTTGGCGGGGTGTAGTCTTCTCCTGCCATAGCCTGGAAAGGCAGGAAGTATAGGTGGCTAATACCCATGAGGTAGATGGGTGCTGACTGGTAGGAGATGGAGACAGGACGAAGTCAATAGTCAATCTTTTTTTCTCCCCTGTTAGCAGCCTGGATGATTGAAAAATCACATCAGTGACCCTGGTTTCACATTAGTAGACACACCCTGGCTCACTTCAAATTTTGTTCTTCACCCCTGTTTACCTGAGGCTGCATTCATTGATAAGTTGATAGCACAAAAACTTTTGTCTTGGGCACCATTTTCAAAAATTCTGAATGAAGGAGCAGGGAATGAAACAGGGAGCGGACAGTGTTGAGGGTGAGCATAGAGGCATTAGAGTGGGTGGAAGGAGCTGGTGTTGAAGTGGGGTTTGGGAGTCTAGGATCTGGGAGTGATGTAGGTAATTCACTCTGAAAACAGAGCATTAGAGAAGGTTCAAGGAGGAATAGCAAGAACATGCTCACATCCAGGAAGCCCAAAGCTGCTGGAAGACTGAGTCTTAGAGCAGAAGTGAAGATGCAGGTATAGAGCCGGTTTTGGTTCCTGTTGTGCCACACTGAGGGCTGGTGTATGTGTGTAGCAGGAGTTGGGGAATATGTGCAACCTAGTACATCCTCATCCTCATCTGTTTGCAGGCAGACCACATATCTGGTAGTCAGAAAAAATTCCCTGCATACTCTTAGGCTTCCTCCCCAAAAACATTGTGCTCCTTGGGTCCTGACTTACGTTGACTCAGCCCCTTCGGACTTGAAAAGAATGTATTAGGGGTGTGATTTCCCTTGCTCTTCATTAAATTCTTTTGAGCAAAGCCCAAGATTAGCAAAACAAACCTGTTTACTTGGAATCTTTGGGAGGTTCTTCACTCTACTTTGAGAGCTATTCTAATTTATTCCTGTGTCTTCAGATCACCCAGCTCCCTGACCAGAGAATCCACTTCAGTCTAGGCAGTACAGCCCCACTCCACATTGGCTTCCAGGAAATCTCAGTGACTAGAATTCGAATGATTGCAAAACTGGGGCAGAAGAGGCAAGGATGTATCCCAGGTGTTGTGACAGGAGTGGCATTATACTCCTAGTCTTACCTGTTAGGATCATACTGCCTGTGTTACCTCTGCCATCCTGCCCCACACACCAGTGTGCAGCTCTGAATGTCCTTTTACTGTTCTTCCCTGAGTGGATCCACTACATCTATGCTGGAAAGAATGTCACATAGCGTTTTGGAGAATCTCAAAGTCTGCTTAGTTTTTAAGTGGGAAACGTGAGTTATTCAAGTCTGCCGAACTCCTGTTCTTCAGCAAACTTTTATACTTGAGAGGCAGTAAGACTGTGTGCAGGATGATCAGAGGTCAGATGACACCATCAAACAGGTCATCATAGCTCTTGGGGGTAGAGAAGAATATGGCAGCATCAGAGCAAACCAGATGGGCATTGAGTATGAGCCATGCTCCTATCATGGTAACTTCACATGAGTTAGTTTATACTGGGCAGTTGTCATAGAAATGACATGAGAATTTATTGTGTGTCTTCTCTGGGGAAGACACTTATCTGGTTTCAGTGGGACAATTGCAGGAGCATACCAGAAAACTCCTCATGGCTCCAGAGTTTTCCATCTATAATCTTAATCAGTCAAGGGCCTTTGACTCAAGGTAGATGGGAATGTTGTCTTATGGCAAAGGGTGAACACGGTTCTTTGGTGTCAGGGTGAGGAAAATCAGGGATATTTTTAGAGGAGGTCAAATGTGATGGGTAGGGGTGGACAAGAGCAGTACACTTTGATAAGTAGCACAGGTGAGGGTCAATGGGGAGGTACTCCAGAAACCGTAAGATTTTTAGAAGTAGGCTGGAATGTATAGACATGCTCAAGTAGCAGCAAGTGACCTACTCTGATTGTACTTGCAATGGCATGGCATTCTCACTTGAGATGAATCAGACTATTAGTATAGCCACAGTTGGGGACAGAGCCTTGGAGAAGCATTAAAAGCATGCTCAGGAATTAGAGAGATGTGGGTAGTAGCACCTGAGTTGCACAGAAACTTTTCTCTTGCCCAGACACCGAGCTTTCATTTAGTTAGCTTTCTAGTGGGCTCTTTTCCTAAGTTAACCTGGTGTGGGGATAGCACTGGGTGTTCTGAGTCAGCTCAGAAAAGAGGTCATCTGTCTACTGACTTGTTTGCCTGAGGAGCAGTAATCCTAAGGTGGAAAGAATGTTCAGCCAGCAGTCTGAGATTAACTCACATTCTGAGCAAACTTCTCTACAGAAGGCCTGACTCTCACAAGTCATGGTCACCTGGGCAACACTCCATGAGTTCTGCTATGGGTATGACAGGGATACAGACCAATTTTAGTTCTGGTCAAATTTTTTTCTTGCTCTCCAAAAATGACCCTGTGTGTGTCTGTATGTGGCATTGCATGCACACAGATATGTACACATATTGCATGCATATATGTTCACTTGTGATTACATGTGTGTTTGTGTTCATGCTCACATTCTGTCCTGCAACTCACCTTTCTGAACTGCACAGAGGGTTCCCTTGTTTTTCCCCTATGAAATTTAATTAGAGAAACACCCTCTCCATATCTATTTTCCTGGATCCACTAGCTGGTATTGAAGGAACAAGCTCTTGAAAATGAATTACATGCTTTGAAAGTTGAAATCAGAAAGGAAGCAGTCAGTTACCTCTTTCTTGTCTAAAGCTACTAGAAAAATGTGGAATTAGATGGGTTTGAAAAGCCTGAGGTAGGCAAGCCGGCAGCAGAACTCAGAAAGTTTTTTCGGGAATCAGGTTGAGGAGGGCTGGAAGTGTTCACAGGAAATACTCTCAAGAATACAAAACACTGCTAAGTTGTTTCCTAGTTTTCTTGTGGCAAAGATGTATTTCCCAGTTTGTGGACATAAGAGCTGGCAAACTCCTTCAGGCTGCGAACAATGGACAACATTGAATGACAGTCTGTTCATAAAGGATGCCACCCACCTTCTGACTTAATTACATAAAAAATTACTTTTACTGTTTGAGATGTTTTAAGACTGCCCAGAGTACATGTTCTTTCTCCCTTTCTCCTTCCTTCCTTCCCTCCTCCCTCCCTTCCTCCTCCCCCCCCTTCCTTTCTTCCTTCCTTCCTTCCTTCCTTCCTTCCTTCCTTCCTTCCTTCCTCCCTACCGTCAGGTCAGTAGGTATTCAGTCATGAATGGGTGATCAGGGAAAAGACAATAAAAAACACAGGGAGCCTTATCTGACAGACAAGCACCTGGAAGAAGGGTCCTAGTATGTTGAAACCTCCCCCAGTCATAACTTCATTCCCTTAAGAAAGACTATTTTATCAAGATAAAGTGGCATATTACTAGGTGGCCTGGACCCTGTCTCATCACTAAAACTATTACAACCCCCAATCGCCTTGGCAACCACATCAAAACCCTCATAAAGACAGCTTGTTGAAGTCTATTCAAAGGGTAACAAAGGGGAATAGGAAATTGATACGAAAACAGGGGGACTACATTTCCTTAAAAATCTTCAACTCTGAGCACCACACCATCTCTTCAAGGTGATCCCTGCAGTTCCTATGCTGTCAGTCAAAAGTCAAAAGTTGGACCTGGATGGTATGTTCTGGAAACTTCCCTGAGACCCCCAATAGATATGGAGGGCAGGAGGGGCATGCAGTCCCTCTCCTCTCAGAGAGGACCCCCCTCTCCTTTGAGTGCTCCCTTTTCCTATTTCTTCTAATAGACTCATGCCTGTTTCTCTGAGAAATATGTTTGAAATCTTTCTGGCATGATTTCAAGAGTCAGGGTGGGGCTTGGGATATAGCTCAGTTGGTAGAGTGCTTGCCTACCAAGCACAAGGCCCTGGGTTCAATCCCCAGCACAGCAAAAGAAAAAAAAAAAAAGAGTCAGGGTGAAGTGGGGACCTTCACAGCTACCTCAGTTTTACAACACTGATGCCTCCCTTCATGCCTGTCTTCTGTACTAACTTCCTCCTTGCTTCCCTCCCTTCCTCTCTTCCTTCCTTCCTCTTGCTACCAAAAGTTTGGTCCTTGTCCCTGATGACAATCCAATAATGAGGACATGCTTTTGAGAAAAAAGAAAAATAAGTCTTATTACATTGCTAGCAAAGGAGAAACAAGGGAGACTTCTGTTCCAGAGGCTGTGATTCTGCCCATCAGTGAAAACAGAGGGCTTTTCAAGAAGTTCTTCACAGGCTACATTCCAGGTATGCCCTTGTTAAAATGTTGTGTTCCCCAGGGAGGTTCTCCAGCGCCATCGGGAGAGTCAGCCTCACCCCAATCCCAAATCCCCTCCCTATAACCCACCCCAATCCCTTCCCCTCCCTATAGTGCCACCCTAATCCCTTCCTGTGCCCTATAAAAGTTGGCAACAAAAGAACTAACACGCGATTTCCCGGCACACCGCTTTTAGGTGTAAGGGTGATCGTCACTGGCCAGCTAAAATAAATGCTTCTTTTGGCTTTATGTGATTGGCTTGGATGATTTTATTTTCGTCGGGTACAACACCCTGACAGGGGGTCCCAGGTGAGCCCTGATGGTACGTTGAAATTCACTTGTTAATTTGAGAGATAGTCACTTCCTAGTTCTTCTGGCGACATCTCCTTCTTATAGAGAACAGATAAGGTAATCTTGTTCCCTGCCCCAGGTTTGGGAAGGGGAAAGGGAGAGGAGGAAAAGAAAAACATGTCCCTTT